>CM052810.1:24337299-24354986 GCA_028533885.1 Nasua narica
TGGGTTGCTGCAGCAGCTGGACACTTTTGAGAGGGTGCATCTGCTTGTCTACCTTTTCACATAAGATGGTAAATTCCCTTAAGGATGGATACTCTATCCTCTTCCTGTGAAGATTCCACACTTTCTTGTTAAACATTTAACATTTAGGGGTATTCATAAATCTCTTATTATAATGTTAATATTTATCACGGAAGCAGAAGTTTGAGCTCTTTTCCATCCACTGGACTCCAATTTACTCTGTTTTAAAGAAAGGGCAACAAATCTGTGAGAGAATCTGAGACTTCCTTTAGGGTTGGTGGCCAGACATAGTTAGCAGGTTGGAGATATATAATCTTTGGGGAAACTGGGCCAACCAAGCCAATCCCTCTCCCAAATCTCAATGACTCTGTAAAGAAACACTCCCAAAGGGTCCTAAGAAAGTTTAGAAGAGATTAGGCAGAGCTAAAGTGACATGAGTTTAGTAGGGGTAAATATGACACACATAATCAGCACTCGGCAACACTTATTTCACCCTCCCTCTCACGTAGGTGAAATACTTATCACACGTTGAGTTGGAAGAACTGCATGTGCCTAGAAACAGAGTCCACGAGGAAACAAGGAAGGACTAATCTGAGCCTTATTCGCAATACTGAATTTCAGAAGAAAACCATTCCTCCTGGTTCTGTTTGAAAGCCAGGCCAGAATCTCTAAAACTGGCCCTCGTCAAGAGAGGAGGTCTGTCCTTCCCTTGAATTTGGGTGGGCTCATGAGAGGCTTGACCAAAGGGGTGTGGTAGAGGTGACAATATGTGATTTCCAAAGCTAGGTCACAAAAGGCCACATGGCTGCCACCTTTCTTACAGGAATAAACACTCACAAGCCCAGAGTCACCACGTCAAAAGTCCAACAGTCAGCAGTGACCATCCTGCGAATCAGCTCAGACCACATGGAAAATCCCCGTGCAAGAGTTCTGGTCGATAGAACCACCTAAGTGAGGCCTTTGAGTTCTTTCTGCCATATGCCAGACATAGGTGTGAAGATGATCGTAGCCTCTAGAGTTTTGATTCACCCTCATTTATTCAAATCTTCCCTTGCTGGGTCTCAGATATGGTGAAGCAGAAATAGATTATCTCTGCTGTGCTCTGTCCAAATTCCTGACTCATCAGCTATATGAGAATAAAATACTGTTTGATGCCTCCCTTCTTTTTCTGCTGTTGGGAATGATTGAAAAGACAGGGCCATTGAGACTATGTCATTTCACTATCAGATCACTTCATTTTCATGACTCAGTGGCACATATTTAATTATGCCCATCATCAGAAGAATGATCATCTAGTTTATAGTTTCTCATGCCAGAAACCATAGTTCTTGTATTTTGCTAAACCACCAGAAAAGATTTTGTCTGTGCTTGGCAAGTTCATGCTACTCATTTTTTTCTTTATGGGAGCAGTGGAGCACAGAGAGGTTTTATCTTGGGGAAACTGAGGACAGATCCGCACCCTCATTCACAGCTGGTGGCCTGATGCAGAAATAAAGTGTCAAACCCAGCCTGACGGACTATGCTCAAGAGATCAGGTGTCCCACCCCTGTCCCTTGAACACATGATTAGAAAGAAGCAGCAAAGGGTCTATTACTGGCATAACAAGAAGTTCAGCGATACTACTATATTAGCAAACCAGCTGGGGAAACTATCTTTTACCTGGAGGTACTTTGGCTAGAGATTCTCAGACTATTCACATTTTTTTTTCCAAATATTAGAAGGAACGGTATTTAGAGTGAGAAGAGAAGAGAAGTTAAAACAGGAAAAAGGCATAGCAGGGCTAAAAAAAAAAAAAAAAAAAGCAAAAAACCCAAAAGAATGCTGATTTAACCATTCTGAAAATGAGTCTGAAGTTTATTACATTTAGTACCAGGTGTGCACTGTTTATTCCATTGAATAAATACTAATTGAGCTTCTATTTATGTAACATAAATATATCACACTTAAAACCCTTTTCGGGCTGCAAGCCAAAATGCAACGTATTTCAATATGATTAAAGGTAATTTTTATTACTGAGATTTAATAATATTTTCACTAACTAAAGCTGACTTCATTGTTTTTATAATTTTATTAACCATTTTTCAGATACCGGAATTTCAGACACTTGGGATTCCCAGTCTTTTGGTTTGGCATGATTAAACCAATTACTCAGATTATTTTAAGAATTCACCTAAGATAAACTTAGCATGAATATATTGATTAATTATTGAGGGGGCGGTCACAAATTTGTTAAACTTTAGTTCTGCTAGAGCCCAAACTGGTTGCTCACTTGGACCTCACTTCTCCTTAGACCCAATTCTGGGATTCCAACTCAACTTCATGGTTGGATAAAATCATTTTAATATGACCCATTGGACATATCACTAATTTTGTCCATCAAGGAAGAGAGCATATAGAAGGGATAGATTATAATCAGGTATTCATGAGGCTAAGGATCACTAAAGAAGTCTGGATTGCTCCAGGATTCCACTCTAGGATGTGGCCACAGATGCCTTCCCAAGACTTTGAAAAACTAACTCGTAAGCACTGATTAGCAATAGGAAGGCAATTGAAGGAGTATGGACACATACGTGCAAATCCATCAGTATTCCTAGGAGAAGTATTCAGAACTCATTGAGCAATGTCATGAAAAACAAAACACTTCTCACCAAGAACCCATTCTTCATTTTTCCTTCCCATTTGGCTCTGTAGTTGATGAGATCAAAGAGATGTAAAGTGAACCATCTTCAGGAATTTCCCTGGAAGTCCATAGCTTAGCCATCATGTTTCCTAGACGTGCTAGAGAGAGCAGCTGTAGATAGCCACAGTTTTCTTCTAATTCTGAGCATTTCCACTATGCCTGAGTATCATCTCCTTCGGGAAATATAACTCTCAGACATTTAACTGAAGTTTCTGACATTGTAAATCCAACCTAGTGGGCAAAATCTTTGCTCTTGGCACTCCAATCCAATAAATATTTATTATTTTCTATGCATTTTGAGTATTTTTGGGGTCCTAGCCATATTCAGAGTACCCTATATCATTAATGAAACATGCTTGGCCCAATGGGACAGACAAAATATCCAATTAACCATATGTCTCCTAATGAACCTACCTCTTACAAATTGGTGGGTAAAAATTTAAACAGTACTAAAGGGAGTGGAAGAGTATAATATAAAATATCTCAAATTAATGCGAAATAACAAGTTGAGTTACAAAATATGTTTTCTTCTGGTTAAATGCCATATTATTAAATAAATAGTTCCCTATTTTTTTTTCTGCCTTTATTTTCAGTTTAAAGTTTGTTTGATATTGACCCCTGGGTTAACTAGAAACTGTAAATTGGACTTTTTCTTTAATTCATGCAATCTTAAAAATGCCTACTATTATTAAGGCATATATTTGTAATTATGCTCTTGAAATTTTAATTTACTAAAACAGTAACCTTTAGAACCACTTTCTTATGATCACTTGAATGAACATTGATCTACATTGCTATTTCAGTTCCAGTTGGATGCACCTGGCAATGAAAATGAAATATAGATTCAGTCATATGGTCAGAATTATTTCATTAGGCTACTTGCCCCGCTTTTAGAAACAGTATGCTGCATGTATTTAAATTATTCCCTTTTCTCTTGAAATGATAAAACCTTGATTGAAATAACTTCCTCTTTTTTCCAGTCAGCTACAAGAGAAAGAAATGAATAAAGCACCAGGATTAAATTAATACTGAATGTAGCTGCTCATAACCACATCTCAAATTTAGTAGTGTTAGGAAAAAAGAAGAGAATGTATAAAGAATCAGCTAAAGATACATAATAGGGCAACCGGACCATGAGTTAATTGCCTAAGGGTCACCTGGGACTCCTGATTAAAAACAGTAACATCTTTTTTTTTTTTAAAGATTTTATTTATTTATTTAACAGAGAGGAGAGAGATCACAAGTAGGCAGAGAAGCAGGTGGGGGGGGTTGGGGTAGGGCGGGGGTGGGGGGGAAGCAGGCTCCCTGCTGAGCAGAGAGCCTGATTGCGGGGCTCAATTCTGGGACCCTGAGATAATGACCTGAGCCGAAGGCAGAGGCTTTAACCCACTGAGTCACCCAGGCACCCCTAAAAACAGGAACATCTCGATGTAATGAATCTACAGGACTTCAGCCCTCTTCCCACAAGCTCCCACAGGCTTGGGGGGGGGGGGTGCTGCTGGTTGCCTTGGTTATAGGAAGTTTTCTTCCTTTAATCAAATCCCTCCTCCCCCAACTCCTAGCTTTAAAAAAAAAGGAGGGAGAGTGCCTGGGTGGCTCAGATGGTTGGGCATCTGCCTTCAGCTCAGATCATGATCCCAGGGTCCTAGCATCAAGTTCTGCATCGGACTCCTTGTTCAGCGGGGAGCCTGCTTCTCCCTCTGCCTGCCTGTCTCTCTCTCTCTCTCTCTCTCTCTGTCTCCCATGAATAAATAAATAAAATCCTTTTTTTTTAAAAAAAGGAGCCTTTGCTCAGTAGACCAGTTCCAACTGTTATTACCCTTTTCTTTTGCCCCCAGCAGCTCAGAGCTCGAAGTTTGATGGCAGCTGATTCCACTGTCACACAAGGATTTCCAGAAGAGCCACCAGAAATGCGGACAGCCATGCCAACACTACTGGCTGAGAAGTTTCTGAGGAATCTGCTTAGGGAACTGGGACTACAAATCACAAATGTCTGATTAGTATTTGTCTTCCTTTCACGTATGTCCTGAAGGTGGAGTTCTTAGTTGCAGGTCAGAAATAGGAGGAAGGGAGTCTAGTGGGAGGGACACAGTAGGAACTTGGTAGGGCCCAGCTCCTCTTGGCAATTTCCATTCCTTCTACTTTTGAGTATTATTTTTATCCTTCTTTGGTCCTCCTCCACTAAACTGAACATTTCTAAAGAGTTAGAACCGGGTCTTCTTTTTATAACCACGCATACCTGGTTTTTCTGTCATTTCATTTTCTTTAAGATTTATTTGAGAGGGGTGAGGGGGTAGGGGGAGAGGGAGACAGAATCTCAAGCAGACCCCGTGCTAAGCGTGAAGCCCTACCTGGGGCTCAATCTCATGACCCTCGAGATCACGACCTGGGTCATAAGCAGAGACCAAGAGTCCGATGCTTAACCAACTGAGCCACCCAGGCACCGCCCCTGTGATTTTAATGCTCCGGGAAAGCATCACACTGTTCATTCCCTCCCCTCCCACCCAATCCAACACCTTGCCCCATGGAGCCAAGCCTGAAGTTCACTCTTAGAGCTTTGCTTTGTTAGTCCAGTAATTCTCTACTCAGAGGAATTTGGCGTGTATTCAAATCACCTGTTTTCATTTTTAAACCACACAGAATTCCTGCCCCTGGGAGAGTTAGCAACATGGTGTGGGAGAGCACAGTGATCTCTGATCCCACGAGAAGACTGACCAAGAAGTTCTTAGCCCCCTGCCTTTCCAACCTCTCTCCACTGCACACCCCCTACTAGAAACACCCTAAGACTATGTTGAGAGTTACTGTTTCAAACTAAGGCTGTGATTAACAGAAGAAGTTCATCTAATCAAGGGGTATACCTCTCACTGATAAGGCTTTTACTTCTTGCCTTCTCATTAAGCCTCAGGCAGCTTTGGGATTAGAGTAGCCACCTTCAAAATACACCCTTGATGCTTCCAGCGTGGTAGGTACTCTCCTGCCTTGAGTTGTTCTTCCTGCTTAACCTCCTCTCACCCTTCATGATTCACTCAAGAGCACCATTCCCCAGGAACTCTTTTAAACCCTCCAAGGCTGGATTAAATGCTCAGGTGACATGAGCACCCCTTGGAAACCTCCCGTATAGCACTTCTTATCACACTGTACTGTGGATAGCATTTAAGCCTCACTCCTTCCACTTTCCTTTGTGTCCCACATTTGGACAAGGCGATAAGGAAGCCTGGGTGCTCCTCCCTTTGGCGCCAGCAGGAGATTTGAACCGTGAAAGCCCCTATGTCTGTGCACCGACCTACCTAAGTGCTCTGTTAGTCCAGTAAGTCTCCATCCCTTGCTCTCTCAACCCGTTTCAGATCTGCTGGTGAGGACTGCTCTGGGCACCTCAGAGATGGCAATTCTGTAAGCAGTGGAACTTCTCATAGCCCTGTGTGTGTGTGTGTACGGCCTGAGAAGTCTGAACACCCCAGCCAAATTTGGGGTGAAGAGCCCATCTGCCATTGATGGTGACCATAACAGTATTACAATCGCTGATTCTCTTACCCGTGTTCTCCCCTAAATTATGAGCTCTTTGAAGACAAGAACTGTACGTTGTTTATTTATGGGCCCTCAGTTCCTGGTACGGTGTCTGGCCCAATAGTCGATGTTCACTAAATGTTGGCTGGCGAAATAACGTGGGTGTCTTCAGTTGAATCCCTGTTTCCATGAAACAAAATGTAAATAAATGATACTTCTACAGTTTTAAGGGAACCCTGGTACCATCACATACAACCTAACGAGGTGTATATATTGCATCATTTCCTGTGGTGCCAAAACAAGCACACGGAGGGTTTTAGTGTTGTTGTCGTTGATAGTAAGACATTTCAAAGAGAACTAACTAAGGTACAAAGCTATCTTTTGTGGACCAGGCTGAGAGGTAATGAGATCATGACCCTGGGAGGTATTTAAAGACGCATCACTTGGAGATGTCTAGTCCACTCTCCAAAGCTGCAGTATGGTATGTTAGGATTACCACTGATTTGGATAGTTTGAAGAACCTGGAAGTAATCACAGACACAGAGCCAGGTAGCAAATTATACGTACATTTATTACACATTTCACAATTATTTCAAAAATGCTTTCAGATGGGATGCTTAAATTTCAAAGCAACCAGTATCAAAGTTAAATCTCTACCAGTAGCTGACTTTAATAGCTGCCTATAATACATTCAGATCATCATCTGCAACAATTACAAGAATAATAGGTAAAAACTCTGGTCAACTGGCTACACACTGGAGTGAAATGAGGCAATCCTCCCCCACTCATCACTGATTTGCACAGACATACCCCCAACCCTGCTTCCAAGCCTTCTGTAGTTCCTTGGGCAGACCTCTGTTGGAAGAATATATTATACTGTAAGGTAAACTTCCCACATCCTTTGCCATCTTCCTCCATGCTCATATACCACAAAAAACACGATGATCTTTTGCTCATTGCAGTGTCCCTAGCTCCTAGTATAGTGCTGGCCATCAGGCCTGCATTTTGACTTCCTGGGGCTCTGAGCATTATAGCCTTTATGAGTACCTTCCTCCATAAAAATAAATGAAAGATGGTATTTTATGACTGTGATGGTATAAAGATGAATACATGTTATATATTAAAATACTTTCTTGGATCTAAAAGTTCATTCCTTTCTTGAGATTATAGAAGCAACTAGCTTTTATGAGTTTCGAAAAATATTGTTGACCTTAATGGCTAACAGGTTAGTTGATATGACCCTGCTGGTCATATCAAAGGCACTCAGTCCCTGTTGGATGAATGGATGACGGGTGGGAAAGAAAAAGAGGATGCAACCAGCCAGCTAATAGTAAAATACATAGAGTTCCAACACACATAATCAGTCTAATCATCTATTAGATCCAAAGAAGTGGGACCCCTGTTGCATATTAGAGGACTCTGCTTTGTGGAGCATCATCCTCAATATTTTCTTCCAAGACTCTTCTTGTGCCTGAGGCCACCAGCGGCCACAGTCACCATCTTTGACCAAGACTTGGGGTGTCCCAAGTCTCGGTTAAAACCCATAGGGATCCGTTTCTGTATCCTGCTCCCTTTGAGATGCCCTCCAACTCCCTAATCCTCCAAACCCACTTCCCTTAGGCATTAGATTGACCAGTGCTCTAGGAGCTCCAAGATGTGTGCCTTTGCAAAGGTCCTGGGGTCTGTGGCTGGGACAGAGTTTCCGGGGTAAGCTGGAATCAATCATTCCCATTGGGCAGTACAGTAACTGGGATGCCTAAGCAGTGCTGCTGGTTACTGATTTACATAGGTTCTTATTCACACCAGGTAAATGACAAGTTCCTTTCAGGCTTCAGCAGTGTGGGGGCTCTCTGCACATGCAAACCACAAATATAGTCTTGGGTCTTCAGCACTCCAGGATGGTAGGTGATACTGGCATTCTCTACCCAGTGGACCCTTCCTGCCCATGGTGGCACCTAGGATAGTCACCCAACCCCTTCTGAAGGAGCAGAGCAGGGCTGGCTCCTTTTGCTTGCACCCGCCTTCTTGTGTGTGGCCCCCCGCAGAACCTGCCTCTGGGAGGGTCAGAGTGTGGCTCAGCTTTCCCATTGAGCTAATTGGCCCAGACCGCCTGTGGGTTGGGTTTGGGTTAGCCAATAGGAATGCGGAACCCCTGACCCAGAAAAAATATAAACCCTGCCTTTTCTTTCGCCAAACTTGCGCACCAATTCTGGTCAGGGTGATAGGCTAGTTCAAACAGTTACTAAGCAACTTTCTGTGTGTTACAATCTCGTTGGCCACTGGCCCCTCTAAAACTGTTGCGCCTTTTGAAACTCGCTCTCTTTCTCTACACCACGCCACTGCGTCGGTGAGTGTGGGAGAATGAGCTCAAGCTGGCTTGAATAAAGGGCTCTTTTGCTTTTTGCATCGGACTCGGCTCCCTGGTGGTCTTTGGGGATCTCAAAATCTGGGCATAACACTTCACAGCTCTGCCGCATGTGCCAGGCAGTCCTCCAGGGTGGCCACACCTACCTCTTCCTAGAACATCTATGACTCCCCTTCCCAACCACGTAGTGACAAGGCCCTCTCTGCATTGATCTTTACCCGTGCTGGGTGAAGAACATACTTTCCTCCCAGGAATCACTTTTCTTACTCTGTCCACAGCCCCCTGCGTATTCCTCTCAATGGTGGGCCAAGTGGGGAAGGCAGGGTGAGAGTCAACATTAAAAGATGTCCTGATCTAGGAATGCAGTGATTATGGCCTAAAGAATTCAAGAGGTGACATGTGTGGAAGATGCATCTGTTCTATGTTTATGCTACAAAGTTCCACACAATAAGTTCTATATGACCAGAAAATGAATCATCATTCACATTTTTTGTGTGCTCTGAATATGACTTGCATTTGTAGGCAAATCAGCAGTAAAGCCCAAATACAACGTTTGAGAGAATCCTTGCGAGCCAGCATTTGTGGGATGGGCAGCAGGATGTAGGACAGACCTCAGGAGTCTTGCTGCAGCCAGCATCAAATGAATGAACTCAATGGTACTGGTGAAGTTTAGGAGCACTTGAGCACTTAAAGATCAGCGTTGCTTTAATACAAACAGGCTCCAAACAGCTACAGCATTATCAATTAATAGTCATTGCTATCTTATTCTCATGGTAGAAATTATTACATTTAACAATTAAGAACCTGAAGAGAGGATGCCTGAGTCTGAAGAGAAAGTGTCTCTCCGGACACTAGGAAGACTCTTCCTGTGAACTGACTGGACAATAAACCAACACAGGAGTGCCTCTTCCCTACTAATCATTCTAAATCATCGTTGGAAAGAGCTATATGTGACCTTAATGTTGCAATGCATTTTTTTAAAGTAGTCTTTATAGAACTAGAATTTAAATCAAAACTTGAAACAAACAAAAGTTTGTTTATAGACACAGACCCTGTGGAAAAACAAACATTTGCCTGGGGCTCTGCATAATGTACGGGTGGTCTTAATTGAGGAAAAACGGGTTAGAAGGATTCTTCTTCCTCCTTTCCATAGAATACATTCCTGCAAGGATATCTATGGTAGGATTTTTACCTTGATTTCACCCAGGCTTTAAGGAAGAGGACTAAGGAGCAGGAGGGACTATGTAATTAACACATCAAAGCCGATGCCCCTCCCCCCAACACACCCTGCTAGCATTGTGGGCTTCAAGCCTTCAGGCCTTTGCAGTTTATCATTTTCATGGGAATTACCAGAAGTACTCCTAAATAATAGCAGCTCTTTGAAGAATTATAGTGAAACTCAAGCCCTATTGAAAAGATCTGAAAATTGTGCTTTCACAGTAGAGAGAAAATATTTTCTTTTCCAGGTGCCACTAGAAAAATATAGTCATCACCACAACTGCTAGATTTTCAAAGACTCTTTCCAAGGACGGGTCTCTTTAAGATCTTATTATCAGCTGAAGCAAGTAGACCTTTCCATGGGAGAGAGAGAACGTTGGGACAAGGAAGCAATCATCATCTTCCCAAGCGCCCATATGAGGACCTGATAAAATACCACCCTTTCTGACACTTCCCAATCCTTTATTTCACCCCCAGCAAAAAGAGCATTCTGTCAGCCAAGACAGAATCAGGAATACAGCTGCTTAAAAATGAGGTTCTCTCCTGATGAGAAGAGTCAGAGCAAATCAAGGAAGCAAATTTTGATGTTTATTCCATCTGATGAATTTACGGTAAAAAACACAAGGAGGCAAGGCATAGCAAGAGGGAACTGAGCTCTTGTTAATTAGCAAATTCCAGAAGTACTCTGCAAATGTCTTCAGAACAGTGAAGATCTGCTTCACTGTCTTACAGGTACTTGATTACATGGCTGGGGGCATGCTACCTCAAATTTCTGATCTTAAAGCCCAGTTCATTATTTCAAATACAATTTCTATTTTGGTAAGCCTTGAGATTTCACTACATTAAACTACCCTTAAAGTATTGAGGAGGGGGAGCTAAGTCATGTTTCCCATCATTGGTGAATACGTGGAACTGATAAGATGAAACATCAGCAAATGATAATACTTGAACTGCAAATAGTATCATCAGGTTAAATACCTATAACTTAAGCAATGAGAAACTTGAAGAAACTGGAAGCTGGGCTTGTTTCTAACCATGGATTTGAATACAGAATCAAGGACCTACTCTACAGAGTAGGGCTGTTATTAAGGAATTTCTGCAAGAATGAAGAGATAACATAAGAACCAAGATAGGAGAAGGTGATGTGAGGACTTGGGTATGAGGGAGGCCATCCTGATGAGGAAGCAAGTATGAAAAGTTGTGGGAAAGAGCTCCAAGTCTAATTTATAATAGGAACCTGTAAAGGCCGAAAATAATTTAGAGAGTATCCAGTCAAGATACTTGTGGTAGGCAGAACAAAGGCCCCCTCCAGGTGTCCACATCCTTATCCCCTGAATTTGTAAATATGTTACTTTACACGGCAAACAGGACTTGGAGGGTGTGATTTAAGAATGTAGAGATGGGTGGATTGTCCTAGATTTTCCTGGGAACCCAATGTAATCACAAGGGTCCTTATAAAAGGGAGGCAAGAATGTCCGAGTCAGGAGAGATCAGAAGATGCCAGGCTGCTGGCTTTGGAGAAGGGGAAGAGGCCACAGGCCAAGAATGTAGTCAGCCTCCAGAAGCTAGAAAAGGAAAGAAAACAGATTCTCCTTAGAGCCTCCAGAAGAAACACAGTCCTGCCAATATCTAGATTTTAGCCCAGTATGACGGGTAGGACTCCTGATGCCCAGAACTGTAACATAACAAATTTGTGCTGTTTTAAGCCGCCGCAATTATGAGAATATGTTACAGCAGGAGTAGGAAACGAACACATTGTCACTCTTGCAGTCTAGAGAATAAACTAACTTGCCCAAGTTAACAGAGCTGGTAAGTGACAGAATAGAGACTACAGCCTAGAAATTTAAGGGGCCAATTCTTCACATGCCACTTTCTTCCAGATTTTGTCCTAGTGGAGAAATAGACACCTGCCTCTCTTAGACAGCAAAACTGGGGACGTTGTATTAGAGAGCATAGTCTGGACTTGAGGCACAACTGGGCTTCTTAGTCTCTCTCCCCTAAACTGGCCACAGACAGAGCGGCTGAATAACTGTAGATGCATCCGCTCTGTCCATCAGCTGTGCAGGATAGAGCTTCCCCAGAGAGGCGAGGAGGCGAGAAGAATGCCAACAGTCTGCAAGCATGAGCTCCCAAGAGAGCAAAAGGGTTATGGACCAAACCTGGACAGTGACCTTGAACCTATTAAACCCAGCCATTTGGGAAACATGTGAACCAGGGAGACGACACGAGCTAGAAGTAGCTTCTTCCCCAACCTGTCACTGAGAGGGCAGATGTGTTGGCCAAGTCCCTCTTACAGGCAGAGGGCTTGCTGAGGACAATATGGTGGCCTACCAAGTGTCTGACTTCACTGCAGTCTGGTCTTGCAGTCTATCAGCTCAGTGGGATGTAAGAGAACCTTTAAGGAGTGAAAGAATCTCTTGATGAAGGAGCAATCTTTTTCTTTTCACTTTCTTACAGAATGAGTATTTGTGTATTTGTAACAAAAATATAAACTGATGTTTCTCAGGGCACCTAGTTGGCTCAGTCGGTTTAGCATCAGACTCTTGGTTTGGGCTTAGGTCGTGATCTCGGGGTCCTGGAATTGGGGCCCCCACCTTGGACTCTGTGCTCAGCAGGGAATCTGCTTGAAGATTCTTTCCCTCTGCCCCTCCCCCCACTAGTTTGTGTGCACATGTGCCCTTTCTCTCTCTCTCTCTCTCAAATGGATAAAGAAATCTTTAAAAAAATAAACTGCTGTTTTAAAATTATTTGTGGAGAACTGAAGATTACACGAAGAAAGCAAATATAAACACAAGAATGGCCCCTACTAAAATATGAATATATTTTTTACTTTACAGAAAGTTCTGGTCTCCCCTACACTGCTCCTTTTCTAAGGCAGTTAACTCTATATCACCAGTACTTAGCACGGTACCTGACAAAAAGGCTCACTAATATTCGTTGTGGGGGATAATAATAAAAAGAAGGCTATCAGTTTTTTAAACTATATTAAATTAATTCCTACTCAAAATACTACAAGGTAAAGATTAGTACGATCATGCCTATTTTACAAATAAAAAAACTAAGGAATAGATAGATTTGAGAAGATGCTGAAAGCAACACAGCTGGGATTGAAACCACGCATCTGGGCGCTAAAGCCTTAGCTAATGACTGGTGTATGCAAGCACTTCATATCTTAGGTCCTTAGGATACATAGGTTCTGAATGAAGGACTAAGTAACTTTTAACAGCTAGGAAGCAACTCACAAAGAGAGGTGAGAAATTCTCTCTCCTGCCTCATTTTCTTTCAAGCAAAAACTGTCACAAAGACACAGTTTTATACGCGGAAAATAAACTCCTTCACTATCCTGTGGCTTAAAATTGTAGAAGTCTTTTTTAAATGTAGTTTAAAACACGTGCCGTGTAAAATGTCAATCGTTTGTTGTTGTCGTTTGCTAATAATTCATGCCTGTAAGTTTGGAAAAGATTTCCCCACACAGGCAAATTCTAGGTATAAACGGACCTCCGAGTCATGTGACAGAGCAACTAGAAATTTGTGTGGAATTACGAGATCGGCTGTCTAATGGGTGAACTATGTACCAAACCTCAGTCAAGACTGTACTAGAAGAACAGCTTGCTTTGTCACGTGGAATGCTACACCTCAAAAAGTGATATGCCACTACATGATATGAAACCCCCCAAAATAACCTAGCCACGGTGCACAAAGAAAGGCAGCTAATGGAAGTACAATTTCTTTAGAGAGTCATTTTGTCACTTTTCTTCCAAAATTGAAAGAGGATACTGGATCTTTGGAGCTGGAATGTGTTGGCTGGTTTTAATCCACATTCTGTATAGCAGCTCTCAATGGCAACAAACTCACACCAACCTGGCCAGAGTGAATGGAAATCAAAATTACTTTAGTTTTCCCTGAGGGATCCACGCTACCATACACAATTTTAAAAGAGTGGCATTCTGGTATAGCAGGAAGATTCATACCTTGCAGTCATTTGCATGTGTACAAAGAGGCATGTACAGGGAACATAGGACTATTGATCGCAAAAAGAAAACAACAACAACAACAAAACAGAGAACAACCCAAATGCCCGTGAGCATGAAACTGGATGAATCTATTATGGTTTATCCAACAAAAGGAATACTATACAGTAGCAAAAATGAACCATTTACAGCTACATACATCAACACAGACGAATCTCAGAATCAAAAAGATGGGTGAAAACACCACACACTATATACTGCAGGATACAATTTGCACAAAGGCCAAAAAGAACACCAAGAAAATTAGAGTTTGGGTACAAATATATCTGTCATAAAATGATAACCAAAAAGGACACAAATAAAATAGTGCTTATTCCAGACCAATTCAGAAAGAGATGCAGAGATGGAGAAGCATATAGGAGCTTTCAACTGCATTGGTGAAATGTGTGTGTATAAAATGTATAACGTCTTAAACTGGCTACTTGTGTTATTATTCTTTATGTAGTACACATACATATGTTATATGAGGAATATTTCATCATTTAATGAATTGGTAGACCCAGCTATTTTGCCTTGGCAAAACTAATTAACTGTTCGCCACCATTTCTTCTGTCTTTTGGCCGGCTGGCCTCCAATTTCCAGCCTCCCTTGCAGTAGGTGCCACCCAGTCACGAGTTCTGGACCAGGGAGGGTGGGCAGCATGGTACACACTCCCACCAGGCCTGATCTACACAGCCTGCCCAACATCCACCACGCTGTTCTCTTCATGCTCGGAGGCTCGAGTGGCCAGCGAAGTCACCGCACGGCAACAAAAGCCGGCCCTCACCCTGCACTTAAACCTGTGTTGTTGAGCCACTGAAATTTAGGGGTTGCAACAGCAGCTACCTTATAACTGCCCAGTACACTTGCTATAAAATGATGCCCATTCAGTCTGAAATTAAGAAGCTTTAGAAATTCGGAACACAAACCAAAGTCTATTCCAAAGAAATGAATCTCTCGGTGGCAAGGAAGAACAAAATTCCAACCCACCTAAGAAACTGGGGCCAGAAGTTTCCCTTCTTAGAAAATAAGCAAGCTGAAATAAAGTTAATCCTACTTTAGAAAACAAGAGAACTCACAGGTCTTAATTCAAGGTAGTTTCTTACTGCTGGTTCCAGTTCACTTGTGAGGCATGGAGAGAGCCATCATATTTAAGCATCTGGAATCGAGAGACCAGGCATTCAAACAGCTATGAATGATGGGGTCGTGCCAAATATCCCACAGAGATTACAAGGAAAGGATGAGCAATTACCTCTTGCACCCATATACCCAGAGCTGCAGAACATAATATTTGGAGGAGAATGCTAGCAATAGCTGTATTTTCTAAGTACTTGCTTTAAGTCAGGCATTCTTATTATCATTGTCTTACAAATACGTAGAATCCTCATAACTGTGATAGTGCCCTTATCACTGCTTAACAGACAAGGAAACTGAGGCACAAGAGTGGAGTACAAAGTTTAAGGTTCTTTCAATGTTAAGGAGCAGAAATGGGATTTTCCAAAACATGGGACAGTTATTTCCCCTTAAATATATTTGTTACACAGAAGCCCCAGTCCTTGAGTTTTCCCTTAAAAATGCAGTAGGCCCAGCAGTAAATTACAAACAGCCCCACGTAGCAAAAACTGAAGCCCATGTCTGCCCTCTAGAAGCCCAATAAGGGGAACAAAGAACAGATGGGGGATTGCTGAGAGTGGTTTCTCATTGTCCCCACCACCCCTCTTGCTACTGCTTTTGAAAATCATCAACCTGATTTGGAGCATGTTTAGAATCCCTCATTTTAAAATAAGTAAAACTAGTAATAAACATGCCCGAGTTCCTCTCGGGTGTGTAATGTTCCATGAGACATAAAACAAGGCTGGCATCACTTGTGATTCCGGGTCCTCAGCTCCAAGGTCCCGTGATGCAGAATTCAACACAAACATGTCAACTACTCCACTGGATCAAAGAAAATCAATATCCTGTTTTCCTGAACCACAGAACTACTAATTGCCTTTAAGTGGACAATATTATTTCGGTGAAGTTAGATGAACTAATTGCCTTCCTTCCCTTTTCAGAAGTCTATCATAATGCAAGAATGGGAAGCGGCCTCTCCGCTTATCAAGACTGCTTTAGGAAAAGCATAACATGTATGTCCTGGAGGTAAATCAAAGAAAGAAGTGAAGATAGGAAACAATGAGCAAGAGGACATCAAATATAATTTAAAGAGTGGGTAAAGATTCAGCAACCCTAAAAACAGCAGGAGTTGAAAATCACCAGAAAATGTGTCCGTGGGTCCCTGTCCCCTTTACCTTCCTCAGTAATGAAGCGAACACTAGACAAGTGCTCGTTCTTTTTTCCGGGCACTGGAAAAAAATGTTTCTCATTGAAACACCCAAGTTATAGATGAGGAAACAGATGCAGAGGGTTTAATTAGCTCAGGCAAGGCCCCCGGGCTTTGAAGAGACACAATGTTTAAAAATGCATGTGTATGTGGAATCCCAATGCTGTACACCTGCAATTAATGTAACATTGTGTGTCAGCTAGACCTCCATGAAAAAATAGAAAGAGGTTCTGGAAACAAACATGCTGGTGAGGTCCAGCATGAGACCACCTCTAAGCAACCACCCTCTGGCTTGCTTCAACATCTTCCGATGACCTTAGTGAATGCTGGTGGGGAGGAGTCCAGCTAAGCCTTTGCAGAGATTTCTGCACACACAGTCCTTGAGCGTGCTGTCTGGGAAGCATCCTCCTGAGTGGCTATGAAGAGAATCATAGCAGCAGAGGAGTGAGCTGCAGAGGCTGCAAGAAATCCTACCAGAAGGCATAATAGAGATCAAACAGCATTGAGTGATCTCTGGTGTGACGTGTGGAGAGACAACACGGAGGGAGAGAAATCGAGAATGCTGGTGCGAGTGTGAGAGGGGAAAGAGGGAACAGGGGCAAGAAAGGAAAAAGAGTACTAAGGATGATTTTACGGTAGCTTCTAGACTGTCGTGAGCCATATTGCAAATAAGTATACTATCAAATAAATTGTATGTGATTCTTTTAGAATAACATTACAAGAGACCAAAGACATCAGTCCCCCCAGTTGCTAGAGTTAAGTAAAGGCGTTAGGTTAGGCAAGTTTTAAGTGATCCAGCTGGTTAACGTCAGGGCCAAGAAAAATCGGGCTTCCTAACTTGGAGTTCATTGCTCTTTCCATAACCCTGTACTACAGTGTCTAATAAACAATATCAAGTTTTGATTGTCAGCATCTAAATTTAATATGAGCAGTAGCAAGCAAAGTCTTCTGAGCTTCTAGATGGCTTTTCCCCCACCCGTGTGAAGTTGCTAATAACCTGCTGTAGGTGAAAACAAACCTTGTCGGCAGCTGAAGAAATGGATTGGAAATAGGGGTTTGAAGTCACGTAAAAAACCCAGGTGTTGCTTTGTTCAATTAAAGCCTAACAAGAAGCTTAGTGGGATGAAAGGGTGGGAGGTGGGAAAGGAAAAGGAAAAAGTGACGTCATCCTGTCATCCTTGGCTGGAATTGTCAGAGAAAGGATAACAGGGAGAAAAGAGCTTGCTAAGCACTTCCTAAAAGGGAATTTGGAAAGCTGGGAATTCACAGGACTCCCTTTCCTCCACAAAACAATTCACAAGTCAGAAAGACAGTTTGTGAAAAGATTTCCCATGTTTTTCAAAAAATGAAGTTAGGAAGTCTTACTGGTTAAAATTGAAGATTAGATGCTGACTGAAGCTAGTAACAAGTTATAAAGTTGAAGGATTTTTTTTTTCATTTTGATTTTTTTGGAAGGGAGCGGAGGGATCGATTATGTTTAATTTTTAAAGGCTAATCTCCATACACTGTAGAACAGTGGACAGTAGTAGGCACTTTACCTGCGCTACTGTTGTCAGAACTAAAAATGCCTTT
>CM052810.1:24355486-24633105 GCA_028533885.1 Nasua narica
CTCCTAAACTCACGAAACAAACTAAGCGTTGCTGGGAGGTGGGGGGGGGTAGGGATATGGACATTGGGGAGGGTATGTGCTATGGCAAATGCTGTGAAATGTGTAAGTCTGATGATTCACAGACATGTACCCTCGGGCAAATAATACATTATATGTTAATAAAAAATTTAAATAATTAATTAATTAATTAAAAAAAAGAAAAGAAAGTAGTGTGTTTTATTTGCTCATTTTGTTCTGTTGTTAGTTTTCCTCCTGGGGTTCATGAGGAGTGACTACCTCACTGGTAATATCAGAAGAAAGATCTTTGATGTCTCCAGAAACTCCTGATTTGGCAAGTTCAAGGGTCCTTCTTGTAGTTTATGGTATTTCCATGTCTTTACCATTTTGTCACATGGTCTAACTTGCACATATACTTGTTCATTCAAAAATTATCGAGTGCTTACAATGTGTCAGGCACTGTGCTAGGTTCTGGGAATGGGGCAAGGGACTCATCTCTTGTCCTGGGGCAATTTTAACCAAACAACCACAAAAACAAATGTAAAATAAAGATAAAAGAACTTTAAAAAAAAAGATTATTTATTCATGAGAGATAGAGACAGAGAGAGAGAGAGAGAGAGAAAGGGGAAGGGGGAGAAACAGACTCTCTACTGAGCAGGGAGGCTGATGTGGGATTTAATCCCAGGACCCTGGGATCATGACCAGAGCTGAAGGCAGACGCTCAATGGAC
The DNA here is from genome assembly GCA_028533885.1 of Nasua narica. Classification (NCBI taxonomy): domain Eukaryota; kingdom Metazoa; phylum Chordata; class Mammalia; order Carnivora; family Procyonidae; genus Nasua; species Nasua narica. Next base: position 24,356,214 of record CM052810.1, read on the forward strand.
TGAGCCACCCAGGCATCCCAATGAGAGAACTTTTAATAGAAGAACTTGACATCTAGCCTTTAGAAACAATTTTTAAGGAAGGCCTTGCAGAGAAAGTGAGGCTTGAGCTAAAATTAGACAACATAGTTGTCAAGCCACAGCCATGTAATTTCCGTCTGTTTCTGCTTTATAGGATTTTAGTCCCGCAAGAGCAGACTATGCTGTCTTGTTTGTCACATCATCCTTAGGGCCTAAAACTCTGCCGGGCATGAAACTTGACTGGAAGTGTTCATTAAATGAATGAACTAAAACGAGTTGAACTAAAAGAGGAAAGGGAAGAGCAATTCAGACAGGCATGTCCAAAGACTCTTTAGTTGGATAAATCATCCATATGAAAAAAGCCATAAAACTCAGAAAAGGGACTAGAAGTTTGGAAGCCTGGGACGTTAGCAGTAGTTCAAACTCCTCAGTGATAAAGCAGTGGGATCCATGGGCTTCCTTCCCCATTTGCCTCATTTATGTTTTTATTGGGCAGCCAGTGGGCTTATCTGGACTGTAACGCTTTCAAAGAAATACCCCAAATGGAAATCCCACCCTCCCGTGTCACTGTCAACATTACCTATGAAAATGGGCCAGTTCTTCTTCTCGTATCAGTGTGAAAGCCAGACCAATACACCCATGGGGCAGTGCAGGGCCTAATATATGGAGACAAAACCTTCACTTTCCTCTTTATCTTCTTGTCCTTCTCTGTCTCCATCCTGTCTTCCCTCTTTCCTACTCCCTTTCTCCCTCCTTCCTTCTCTTTCTCGCTTCCCTACCAGCCCCCTCCATGACTATGCAGAGCAGATTTTCCTTTAAAAATGTTTGGTGTCCATGTATAAATGGTAAGAAGAGGCCTGAGAACAGAAAATACATCGACCTTGAGTTGACCGGGTCAACATTGAATATCCCTGAATGACCAGGATGTCTCCTGAATCCCAACTTTAGGAAAGAACTCCCTCAATCCTGAGCAGGCATCTACATCAATGGAAAAACAAAACAATATCCTCAAAAGAAGCTACCAACAGCATTTCAACCCTGCAGGTGAATCCAGTATGCGACCGCATCCGAGTTCATAGTACATGCGTGAGATAAAGGAGACTTTCTAAAGAACACTCAAGTGTTTTAGTTTAATTTGAAAGAGAAGAACGTTCTGGAGCAGAGGCAGAACAGAGAACTATTTTTTTTTCTTTGCATCATGTAAATGTTTTCAAAACCATGGACCATTTGGGAAAAACGAATCACCTCTGAGGCAGAATCCTGATAGGATCATCATAGCTCAGTGGAAAATACAGCAAACAAGTACAGCCAAAGGAATGATTGTCCTCCCTCCTTTTCAGGGTCAAACAGGAGTCCTTTCCCTGGTGCAGGGAAATGTAAACTCTCTCCTCCAAAGGACAGGCAATGGATTCAATAGCAAAAGCCCACGTTGTGAGCAAATTTCTTCAAAACTAGAAAATGTCTCGACCTACACTACAAATGATTAGTCTTGATATTCACCTTGATGTCTTCTCTCCTCTGCTATGTGCAAGAATGCAGCACTGTGATGAATCATTAACTGTTTCTTTTAGCACACACACCATAAAATTTTAAGACATATTCCACAAGACCAAATGAGGCCAAAGTTTTGTTTGTGAGGCATTTCCTACCTGAAGGCACGAAAATAAATTCACACTGGCTGTAAGTGTATGCTGTGAGTGTTTTCCCCTCAGTTTGGATCAGCACCTGCTAGTCTGGTCTTGTGTCTCTTTCACTCTCTCAGATAGTATTTCACTGCTGAGAGGCCTTTGAAAGGCAACAGATAACAAACCCTCTTTAGTCCCTTGAATTTCAATAGAATAACCTGAAACTTCTTATCATGAAGGCCCAGGCAGACCACAATCTTGGGGAGGGGCTGGGGGTTCCCAGGTCCTAGTTCCATGTATAATGTGATTTCTTTTAAACAAAGAATGGGCTAAACTAAACCCAAATTCATGCCCCCAAATAATTTTTTACAGCAGTGCCAATGACCCGCAGAGGTTCCCCCCCCATTTTCCTCATTTCAAGATTTTAGTATTCTGCAAGACATCTTCTGCCCACACGCATGGAACACACAGAAGAGAGCCAGCGAGACATCATGGCATCAAGGGCTGTGTTGCGCGGGCGGGGGTGGGGTGGGCTGCAGAGAAGTTACACTAGCATACATTTGCAGAGCTCCCAAAGAAGAGGCATTTTAAACAGCCCCTGAACAAGTTGAACAGTCTGATAGTCAACTCAGTCAGATATGGAGGAACCGCAACTCATGATCAGAAAGAAGAGGGTGTGAGCTCGCCACCTACGCCCAGATTATGTTAGACATTCACAAAGCCATTTTAGGAGAAAACCACTAGTCAGGCTAAAAGAGCTTCGATTTCCAAACATGAACGAACCAATGTGTGTGTACACGTGTGTGTGTGTGTGTGTGTGTGTGCGTGTGCGCGTGTGTGTGTGTGTGTATGTGCGCACACGGGCAAGTGTGTATTCAAAGGATCCCTAACTAAGAATAGACCATTTACTTGGCATGTTGTGATTTGTAGGAAACTAGTGCCTAGTAAACTGTCTGCATTCAGAACCGTGACTTGCAATGCACACAACCGTCATTCATAAATTCGTATGCCAGCAACTTGTAGGTGCCAGGCGCACGTTCTTTGTTGAATAAATGAACAAATGAATGAACGAACAAACATTGTTGCCCATCCTGGGCAAGCTGAGGAATTCAACAGCACAACTCTGAGATTGGCTAGTATGAGTGACTACCAAATGCTAACCTGTGGTTCTCTTCTTGCTGGGGACACATGTAATCTGTCATGGTCAATTACAGTTCTGGCCCGGCCAGCTAGTGCCTTTCTGACTGACCAGCGGCAAGTCCATTAACTTCTCTTTAATTCCGTTCTTATTTTTATAGCTTGCAAATACAAACTGACCATCTTCTTCAAAGCCGGTATGAAGCTAAAGGAGCGACTGCTGGACATATCAACTTAAACATCAAATTGGGTCACAGAGGTAAATCCACAGAAACACCAAGATCGGTGGTTGTCGGGGCCTGGAGCAGGCAGGGAAGAGGGGGAAGGATGAGAGAGTGTCTGCTTCACGGGTACAGAGTTTCTTTTGGGGTGATAAAAATGTTTTGGAACTAGCTTGCACGACATTGTGAACGTACTAAATGCCACTGAATTGTATACTTTACAACGGAGACTTCTATGTTCTATGAATTTCAACTCAATAAAAAATGTCTATCATCATATATCCAGTTCTAAAGCACGTTTCTGCTAAGTCTATGAAAAGAGTGGCATGGCGAATGTTGTCTATGTACCTGTTTGAAAAGGACAATGATTATCCCATCGTAGTTTTTCAATAAACACACAGTAAATTTACAAAGAGCCAGCATGGAGATCCCTGATAAAGTTACACTGGCCTGAGTTTGGACCTGAAATTAGGGTGAATTTCATGACTCGGTAAGGCAGTGTATTTCTGGCAAATAAAAAATCATATGCCTCAGGAGGCGCCTGGGTGGCTCAGTGGGTTAAAGCCTCTGCCTTCGGCTCAGGTTATGATCTTGGGGTCCAGAGATCAAGTCCCACATCTGGCTCTCTGCTCAGCGGGGAGCCTGCTCCCCCTCCCCTCCCCCCCCCGCCTCTCTACCTACTTGTGATCTCTCTCTTCTCTGTCAAATAAATAAATAAATAAAATCTTAAAAAAAAATCATTGCCTCCTATCCATGCTATGAAAAACAATAATGATCAATATTAACTGAATCATGGTCTATTTACACACATTCTCTGAAAGTGAAGATTTCTCTCAAGTAAGCTCTCTTGTCACAAGTACATTTGAACTTCACAAATCTTGCTCTTCAATAAACCAACAATTATTTATTGAGTTCTATGTAAATAGTATGTCCTTAGCACTATTGCCAGACTCTAAAGGGTAAAAGAAAATGAAAAACAGGTTTTCATCTCTATTATCTTATTACTTATAAAGTTGGATTTATCAAACAGATAGTATCAAGTGGTAATACTTTGAATTAGGCAAAAGAATGCAACATAACCCTGCACTTACATAACACTTGGCAAAATATTTCCGCATATATTACTCTTACAGCCGAGCTGGGAGGGAAGCTGGGAGCAGAGTAGGAGTATTTCCTGCCATACTACAGGGCTGGAAACTACAAGGTCACGCAGTAAGTTGTACATCCAGGATTTGAATCCAGATGTCAGACCCCTAGCTTGGTACTCTTCTCATGACAGCTACTAGGGGTCAGAAGATCTGAGCACTGCCATTAACTTGAAAGTGAGCAAGTCCCTCCACCTCTTGGATTTCCATTTTCTCCTCTTAAATGAAATGGTTGGGGCACATTTCCTCAAATGTGTTCTTTTTGCAGCTTACGTTGTCCTCTTAGTAAACGCAAGGATTGCACGTTTATGAATTAATCATCCTTCCCTGTCATTTCTCAATCCAGGTGTGCCTTTTACCTTTGTATAACTCAGTTCTTGGCTAGAGCAACACACGTTTTTTTTTTAATTTTTTTGGATAAATGCTTGCTAAATATAAAGTTTGTGTTTGCAAGGGCACTTTAGTTAAAGTCTGCACACAGTTTCCTCAAATCCCTCAGCCTACAGCATAGGAGCTTCTCAAGGTCATACTTGTCTTATCCATAGGTAGCATTCTTTCTTGTCCGCTGTATCCCTCGCTGTACATAGCACTTTAGTCCTTGCAAAATGCCTTTCCATCTCTTGTTTCACTTGACATCATTAGTACCAGGCAAGGGCTCCATGAAGCCACACTATCTCTCCCTACACTAACACGACCCTACACCCCGTCGTATTGTTTAGCTACAAGGATGAGACAGAGATAAGACAGGGTGGGAAACGGACCCAGTGACAGCCAATCAGAAAAGCTTTTGTCTGTAAATCTGACCAGGGGTGATTCATCAGCCACCAATCCCTGAGGCTTTCAATGGATGAACAAAAGGTGTACTATCATCCCAAAGGCTTTGCTTGGGTTTACTCCCTTGTGCAAAGAAAAAAAAAAAAAGGTTAGGGTAACCATCAAGAGCGACTTCAGAATTCCCACCAAACGAAGCTCAAGGGAGAAGAGTTTGAAAAGATAAGCTAAGTATATTGCTTCTGTGGCTCTACAGTTCCAAAAAGGGTAGAGACAAATGGTTGCATAATCCAGGGTAACCTGTCCCCAAAAGAATACCCCAACAACCTCGTTTCTCTTAAATGTCAACAAAATCATTGTAAATAACCAGTTGCAGCATTCCCATTGCAGATGGAGTCAAATCTGTATTTCACTTCCTTAGGTTGTCCCTGGTTCCTACTATGCCTGAGTATGGGGAGACCTTTTTTTTTTTAACTTGCCTACTCCAAAATGTCTTTAAAAATATAATATCAGGATGCCTGGGTGGTTCAGATGGTTAGGCGTCTGCCTTCAGCTTAGGTCATGATCTCGAGGTCCTGGGATCGAGTCCCATGTCAGGCTCTCACCTCAGCGAGGAGTCTGCTTCTCCCTCTCGCTCTCCCTCTGCTGCTCCCCCTGCTTGTGCTCTCGCTCTCTCCGTCTCTGTCTCTGTATCTCTCTCAAATGAATAAATAAAATCATAAATAAATAAATATATATATAAAATACCATGCAAGCTTTTCCTTTCCCTTGTTAAATTTTTGAAGTTTTATTCCCATGGAATATGGTGCTATCACGCCCATAACCTTATAATCCAGAAAAATGCCCAGAAACACAATGTGCAGAAAACCAAGGCCGAGTGACGTGGATAGGTAAGCATTCCAGGGGGTGGTAGATGGTGGAGAGGTGACCTCCAGCCAGAGAAAGCCTCTCACTGTGCCTGTCTACAAGGGACTTCCAGAGTTAGAGGGGAATAGTATTAAACAAAGGAAGCAAGAAACACAAACAAAAAACCCAAAAACCAAAATTGATGGTCCTTTACTAACACCATACTCAGGGTCTGACTGCTTTCCCTAGGTGTCGTTCTTGTAACTGTTACTTATTTCATGTTCTCGTTAGATGTGACGTGGTACAGTCAAACAGACCCTGCAAAGTTGATCCGGGGATACGAGTTCTAACTGCAGCACCGAGCTCTATTAGATGTCCTCAGCCCCATCATTTTTTCATTTCTTTAATCACTGACCACTCCATGATTACTTAGTATGGGGATAATATTTTCTAAATGCTATGCTTGATGCTGGCTCTGAGAGCCTCTGCTCAACCCTCCCTTCAAGGAAGGCTTACAGGCAGTGCCTTACATAGCGATTTCAGCGATTTGTACTCTAGGACCCTGCTCCCGTGACCACAGCTGTTTGGATCAGGAATGCGCAGCCGACCTAAACATGACCATCTATTGGCCTTCCAGGAATTGATAAGCTAGCTGATAAGAAATGCCAAAAATGCTTCTCTATTCTGGATAATAAGCCATTGAACCATTATAAGAATCTTTTGAGGGTTAAATGTCAAGTATAAAAGAGGACAACAGGTAGTGGAGTGCAAGAGAAGCAGGAGAGAGATACAGCTATATGTACACGCCGTGAGGGATAGATGCCACGCCTACGTGTAAACTGAACGCAGTGGAGAAACAACTGTTAGTAAAAGAAGAAGGCATCTTGGGGCACCAGGGGGTCTCAGTCAGGTAAGCGTCTGCCTTCGGCTTGGGGCATGATCCCAGGGTCCTGGGCCCCACATCACCTGTCTGGTTCCCTACTCAGTGAGGAGTCTGCTTCTCCCTCTCCCACTGCTGCTCTACCCACCCCCTGCCCCCACTCCTGTTCTCTCTCAAATCAATAAAATTTTTTAAAACTAGGCATCTTTTCCAGAAAAAAAGATTCATCAATTTAATAAATGTTTATTGCACATTTTCCATGTGTAAAGATAATAAATGAGAGCAAAACAAAATCCATGTCCTAATGGAGTCTACTAAAAGAGCCAGACATTAATCAAATAATCACACTAACTGGTCAGATCTTGGAAGATAAAACCACACGGAGGTACAAGATGGTGCCCACTGCAGACTTCCTGGGGTGGTGACATCAGCAGGGAGATCTGAACAAATAAATGGCAATTAAGTGGGCAAAAGTAATTTGGGAAGAGCCATGATATCATGGAGACCTTGCGAGAGTAGGGAGCAGAGGAGAGAGCAAGGTTAATCTACAAAGTTAGGTAGAGGCTGGATCATACCAGGCCCTGGAGGCCATTTTAATGATTTGGGTCTTAATCCCAACAGAAGCAAGAAGCCATCAAAGGATTCCAAGAGGGAGAGACCAGCTGAGATGTGCATTTAAACTGACAACTGTCACTGTCATGTGGGAATTAATGGGAAGGGTTTAGAATGGGAAGACCAGTCCAGAAGCTTCCACGGGAATCCAGGGGAGAGATGGTGACAGCCTGGACGAGGGGTTGTACGTTACCCTGAACATGTGCACCTTCTGTTGGGAAAAACATTTAATTCATCTCTGCATACGGGCTGTATGGCACAGTCCTGGCACCAAGCAAAGTCAGGAAATGGTTGTTGAATAAATGGAGAGCAACTCTACAAAGTCAGTGGTCAGTAATGGTTTAACAGCTTTCCCCTCCCACAATGAATATCCCCGTGAGAGAGGACTAGTCGTAGAATTTCAGGTACTGTGTTACTCTCTCAGAGGAGGTTATTTGGGCTAGGGAAACCTAAACTTTAGCCCCACAAAAGTGACTCCATTAGAGGTACCTTCGTCCATGAGGCAGAACAGAATACAGGTTAAGATCAGAAGGTTCTGGAATCAAATGGCCCAAATTCACCTCGCAATTAACCAGTTTCTCATTGCGTTAAAATAGGCTACTATCTCAACCCTGTCTCCATTTCTTCACTTGTAAAATGGAATATAAATAGTATGAATGCCTAGCTCAAAGGATTATTGCGAGGACTAACTATGTTAATAAACGTGATTATTATCTTCACCTAGGCAGCGAGCTTCTCAGAGAAAAGCACTCTTTCTTAGAAGATAGGGCCTGGGACATATTACAAACTCAATAAACTCATGCTGCTGACTTTGCATCCTAACCCATCATCCTGAATTTGAGGATTTCATCTCAGCATGTTTGTTTCAGAGCTATCTTTTCTTCCCAGGTCTCCTAACATGTTTTGTATCCTGAAAGGGAACATTCTTCTCACCCTGTAATTATCAGCCTTTCCATCAGCTTCCTCTTTTCCTGTTCCAAACAAAATTATTCAGTCTGCTTACCTTTCCCCCCGACAAATCCTGCCTGAATTTCAAAGTTAATTGCTTCTACTTCCATTACACACCTGCCTTGCTTTATTTTGTCTATTAACTCTGCTTTCTTGTAAGTAGATTGTATCTATTCCGCTTGTCCCCTTTCCCTTATTAATGAACTTCCTAGCCCTGGCAGCAGTTGAAGAGTTATCCTTCAACCCAGGCTTCGTAAACCGGTCTCCAAATTCTTTGCTGCTTAGGTGATTGCTTTTGGCATCGTCCTTGCTAATTCACCTTTGTTCAGCAACTCTTGTCTCTGAAAACATCCCTTCTGACAAAGCGCAGGAGGGAATTATTCCTCCAATTTTTTCAACTGCTCTTTCCTTTGAGTGGGCTTGATTTTCTCCTCCCTTTGAATGTCTCATAGCATGCGTCCTCCAGCTAGAATTGCACGTTGTCCCTACCTCTGGCAGGTGAAATGAGAGAAGAGCTATACCTCCAGGCACTCTTCCAAAAGGAATCAAATAAAAGCCCACCCAGCTCTATCCCTCTGGGTGCCTCTGAGCTGGTTTCCTTAAGGAAGATTAATTCTGCCTTTTCCAATTCTTATGCCCCACTGGCATTCCTCACCTTCCATATCCTAATGCTGTATAGGTTGATTGTTCTTCTCCTTAACTGTACTCTTAACACTGATTCTATCTACTTATTCTGGACCTAGTTTCATGGCTCATTGCAAACTATTCATCTCCCTACCTACCCCCCGCAACCTCTTGGATTTCTTTATATAAGTCTTAAACAAGCTCCTTAGGCTTTTGTTTGTTTCAAATGCGTTTTTACGTGGGGACTCCTTTTTGTTTTATTTTTCACGCTCACTTGTACCTCTCTAGGGGTGGTTACTGTGGAAGGTTGTGGTTTCTAGGGCTCTGGGTTTTATTTGGCTGCTTTTCTGCCCTCACTTCTGAGTGCTCAGTTTCATTGCTATCTTGACTCATAATCGATGATGGTCAAATGCGTCTCCTTATTTACAACCAATTCCACACTGAGAGAGGGTGCTTGGTTGAGAATGAACTATCTAGCTATCTAGCTATCTAGCCCAATCTCCTCTCCACCATCGATGTCATCCTGCCTTCATTCAGGCACTTCGAGTGACAACAAGCCCACTGCTCTACGAGGCAATACTTTCTACTTTTAGACATGTTCTCCAAAGCTCTTCCATATCATTAAATGAGGTCCACTTCACTGTACTCTTCTCACACACAGGCCACTCCTGCCTTCTGGGCTTCTATGTGACACGTCTGCTTTCCACTCCCCATCAAGTATTTCAGGTGTTTCACAATAGGTGTCCTAAATCCTTGGCTACTATTCTCTTGCATACCAATTATCCCAATGTCCTTCAATGACCCATCAAGTGTCTTGGCCTCCACTGCCCTATACTCACCTGTAGAGTTCTTACTGCTAACGGCCCTTCCGACCTGGCCCAAAGTGCAACGTTTCCCAAGGATCTTACCAGCTCAGAGCATGGTGCAAAGGTGACCATTTTGCTACTTTAATTAGCCTAAAACTGCATTAGCATTCAGACATACTTCCTTTCTAGTGACTCATACATTGTTTTAGTCCTAATTTTTATATGAGTGATTCTCAAATCAGATGTCCTCTACCACAGAATAGCACCACTCACGTTTGGAATCCAAATGTAAGGCTTTGCACGCAACCTTATTAAACTCCCTTTTGCGAATCTTAAGCCATTTTTTCAACTTCTCAAGTCCTTCTTAAATTCCCACTCTAGTATTTAACATTGTCATCCTGCCTCCACTTTGCTTCCCCTGTAAGTTTGGTAAGGACTTCTACATCATAATGCAAATCATTAGCAAAAATCTTGACGGAGGGAAGGCTAAGGACACAAACCGGAGAGCCCCACTCAAAGTTGGTGTCAATGATGTCAATCAGCACTCCTTAGGTTCACCATATCCAGGAGCTCTCACTCTCTGGGACACACAGCACTGCCCACAGCTCTTTAAGTGTTATACAAAGCTCGGCTCCACACCACGATTATGATAATAGCTAACACGCATTATGGGCCTATTGTGTGTCAGGTGTTTCTCTGAGAGGTTTACATGCATTAGCTCATTTAGTCTTCGTAATAACTCTATGAAGTAGGCCAAGTTAATATTCCCACTTCACACATAAAGAAACTAGGACACAGAGCAGTTAAGATGCCTGGTCAGACAGTGGTGGCATGGGGATTTCAACTGAGTTCTTGAAGACTCCAGAGCTTGTGGTCCTAACCCCATATTGAGTTTCTGTCAAATGACACGCAGAAATACACAATTTTTATGACTCTCCTGATTAACCAACCATGCTTTCCAAACTCAGAGATGCAGCCAGTTTAATGTGGATTCTAGTGATTCTAAGGGAAAACAAACATGGCTTTTAGCGATCACAATCTCTTCCTCAGTTCTCACAAACTATGTCTTCCGTAACCCATAGCTCTCGCTTGGCCAGGAGAAGCCAAGTTCTCACGTGTATCACCTCAGGAGGCACAGTTGTTCCTCCCCCATATGTTCCACATGGCATGTACTACCCTCACAGCTCACTGGCAGCGATTCAGAGACCATATTTCTTCAAGTCCCTTGGCTACCCTCAGAAATAAACCAATTTAAATCCCCTCAGAGACAGACCAATTTAAATATTTAACCTATCGCTCTTTTAATCAGCCCATCTTTGTTGAGCCTCAGTTTTCTCTTAGCCCTGACAGCTGTTATCCTCAGCTGAAGAACATCCCCCAGATTGAGAGAGAGAGAGAAAGAGAGGAACAGAAGTATTTCTAGTATCTTGCTCTCATCAGAAAAGCTTACAGCATCTTTTCCTCCTGGTGAGCTCTTCTCTTTTGTCCTGGGGGATTATATGGAAGAATGACATGTAGCAGCGTATCTACTTCCCTGTTCAAAATATGACTCAAGGGAGAATGTTTATCAAAGCATATAGCATGCAAGGACATTTCATGGACAGAATATAGTTCTACCCAAATATCTCCTTGCACAATCCTTGTGGGAGCAAACAATGCTGTGTATAGTCCAGCCACACTGACATAATTTACACCAAGTGGACCAGAGTGGGAATGGCCAAGCCAGTCAAAATCAACGGGCAGAGATACAGAGCCCGAGGGAATCAGGGAAGCTGAGGGTTCACAGTCACTGGCAGAGGAAACAACAGAAGCCAAAGAACGAACGAAATATGAGAAGATAAGGACCAAAGAAAAGAGAAGAAGAAATAGGGAGCAAGAGATCCCTATGGGCTGGGGTAATTAGCATGGGTCATGGGGATCTTTTAACAGTCAGCTAGCTTACCTTTCCAGATTCAACTCCCAACATTTTCCTCCCATGACCTCAGTATGCACTCATACCAAAACGTTACCCCTAGCTGAGCATCCTGGGCAGCACATCATGACATCGTGACCCTTTGCATTCGTTCACAATTGAAAGATTAAGCCAGTAGAATGCTTGGTGCTGTGCCTAGAACAGAATAGTTGTGTGGCCTTCATTATTATTTTCTCTGTGGCTCAGTGACGCTCGACAGAAGGAAAAACTCACTTTGGTTTTAGATACAGACCTGCTTGAAAGGCCTTGCAAAAAATGGCTGGGATATGAAAATCCAAGATTGACCTTGGAATGACCTTGAGCGGTGATATGACTACATACAGAAAGCTGATTCAGATAGTCTGGGTAAAGCTCCTCAACATTTATTTCATGTTTAATATGTCAAAATATGTCTCTACAAATTTTTTTATAAAACCACACATTTGATCCAGAATGTGGTGCTCATCGTGGATCCAAGGAGCCCTTTCACTGATGCAGCCCCCCATACATTTTCAAAGAAAATTTCCAATGAACATTCATAAAAGAAAAATTTTTTTTAAGGGGAACACTTTTGAAAAGCAGCTCAGTTGGCGGGAATCTAGCAATACAAGTCGTGCATTGGTTTGACCTCTTGAATAGCAGGCAAGGAGAGAATGCGTCGCTCACAGTTTCAAGAAAAGTATTGAGGAGAGCCTTGTTCAGATACTGCTACTAAAACAACAGAAGTCGTTTTTGTCTTTAGAGGTTTCAGGACCAGTTGAATCCAAAAGAAAGAAAGAGAGGGAATGTTTTTCCTGGCCACTTCTCTTGTTGCTGGCTCTCAGCATCCGGGCCTGGTGGGGGCAGAATCACGTGACAATCTCGTTGAGGTGGAGAACATGCGAATAGCCTCTCTCAGATGTGCTTGTAATCTGTAAATTCCAGCCAAGCCAGATTCATTCTCTCTTCCCAAAACCGTTGCCAGGCATTAACACCAAAAGAATTGTACCGCGTAGACTTTTTAAAGAAATCAATTACAAACCTCTTTTATTAGCCAAACAAATCCAACTACCAGAAATATTTTGTGTGAAACATTCATAAAGACTGATAGTTGTTTTGCATGACATTTACAGGCCAAGCTTCTTTATGCGCCGAGGTAGAATATGATGAATGAAACACAAGTTTTCACAATACACCACATTTTTTCTCATGCTTCCTCTGTGAAGGATTGTGAATGCTAAAGACCAGTGATGGAGGACCAGAAGCCAAAACAGAATTCAAGGCCATTCTCACTGACAACATTGTAAAGTTACTGAGGGAACAGCAAGATGAAGCTTGCAGTCTTTTTTTTTTTAGCATCTAGGAAAAAATATTTAGAAGTAGGTTCTGCTTGGGGAAAGTTTTGTGAGCTTCAAAATCAATGCAAGTAGGCTGAAGGAAAGAAATGCATTTGAGATCCCTAAAGGGTGAAGCTGAATTTTCACGTCCACTAATCAAAAAGGGAAAATTAGAAACACAGGATCTGTGCAGAATTGGTTCATGCACAAGAATATCCCACATTCCTCAATTTGTCGAGTTCCTACTGGCTACAGGTGTCTGGGACATTTGGTCAAGCTAACAACAATGACCGGCTATAACAGATATCTCCATGGGGGAATTCCAGGTCATGTACAATCCTGAACCAAAATTAGGAGAAAAGTCCCAATCTTCTGCAGGAAACCCCTCCATGTCAAAATAGAAGGAAAAAGAGGGTCAGTGGGCTAGGTGACCCACCTTGATTGGACACGGAGTACACACACTTTCTCAGCCCTTTCCAGACACTTAAGGAACTTGTACACAAAAACATAATAACCAACTTTCCCAGAGATTCTCCTTGAGAAAAGCTAGCATCTCAAGCAGAATGCGTCTAAAGCTAATTCGATCACCTTTCCTGACAGTCCTGTTGTTGTTCTTAGGTTCTCTGCTCCCATAGAGACCTACTTAGCTCATCCTAGCTGGAAACCTCCTTCCTCCTGAACAAATCATACCCACTTCTCACCAAGTCCCACTGATTCTAGTTCCCAAATGCCTCTTAAACTGTCCCTACTTTTCCTTTCCATTACCTTTCCCCAGTTTAAGTAGAGACGCTTCCTAGTTGAGATCATTGGCATGGTCTTCAGCAGGTGTCCCTGTCTTTTGCCTTGACCCTTCACCTCCGCCACCATTGGTGCACATTTTCTGCCAGCAACGAGCATGATTCAGAGAAAATGTGACCATTCAAAAAGACTTCCTTACTGCTTTTAGAAAGCAGCCTGGGATCTCCAGAAGCCAAAATTAGATATTCACTCTAAGTTGCTAAATTACAATTCCTATCAAGATAACAAGCCCACTAGGTCTCTCGTGCAAAAAGATTGGAAAAGTGAGACATCTCTACAGTTGGAATAGAACTGGCTAGCTACAAAATTTCAGAAGACTTACAGAACCCCCAACCCATATTTAAATGTTTATTTGTTCATTTCCTACAACACCATCTCCTCATTATTGCTGACTGTGTGGCCAGCGCTGGACTTCAAAGGGATCCAAGGATAAAGTGTGACATCCAAATAAGGAAGAAAGAGTTATTCCCAGACACTTATATTTTTTTTAAAATCATCATCTGAATTATGTCCCACATTCTGAAGATATGAAACCAGAGGAGAGAACATCATTTTGGGTTGGGTGGCAATCACGATTGATGTAATCACCATAGTGGCAGCACTCAGAGTCCCGGCCTTGGCACCTGGCCATAGACTTCCAGCCAGCTGCTAGGCTAGCCAGCTTAAACTAAGACCAAACACAGAATCATACTAGGTGATACCAAAAAGCCAGAAAATCCTTCTTTTATGTGGAGGATACTTAAAAGACTTTGGGAAGAGTAAACTAGATTGGAATGTCAACCTCCTTCTCCACCAGTCCCTCAAGTGGGCCTAAAAGGTCATCTTTTCCTTTACTATAAGGAAAATATTGGAGAAAGAAGCAATCTGGTGTTTCAAATGTGCTTAAGGGGTACCTGGGTGCCTCAGTCAATTAAGTGTCTGCCTTTGGCTTAGGTCATGATCCCGGGTCCTGTGATCCAGCCCCACGTCAGGCTCCCTGATCAGTGAGGAGTCTGCCTCTCCCTCTGTCCTGCCCCACCCCCTGCTCGTGCTCTCTCTCTGTCTGAAATAAATAAATAAAATCTTTTTAAAAAATAAAATGTACTTAACAACTGCATTTGGTAGGTTGGCACTGTTGGCTGTAGAAGATTCAACTGAAATGGAGAAGAGAGGAAGTAGGAAGAAAAGTGGATATAATCATAAGAGGCAGAGTGCCGAATTTGGAAATCAGATCTCAGAAAGTGATCTGACCTGCAGATTTGTCCTATTTAATCTTGGGGATGTAGGTATTAAGTTGATGGCCTTATGTGATAGGCAGAACCTCTAACTATGACAACCAGAGGCCCGGCCCCAGCCCCCCACTAGAGGGTCATGGCATCTCTTCACACGCTGAACCCAACTCAATTCTCAGGCCCAGAGCAGCCAGAGACTACAGGAAAAGCTGGGTAGCTCTGAGGACCTGTCCTCCATTACCGCCACACAGCCATACTGTGAATCTTGTTCCTGCGCATTCCAGGTGGAAAGGAAGTCGTGAACACTGTGATTTCTCTTGGCTAATGCCTCTGAGGGAACACTCAGACCTGAAGTCTCAGAATGAAAGTCACCATGGGTTTACTTTCCAGACTTTCTTCTGACCAGGCAGTAATGTTCAGACTTCCTTTGTCTTTGCAGTGGGTATAATGAAACTCAAACACATCCTGTGGACATGTCCCCCGTTTCTCAGTGAATAGTTGTAACGGATATTCCCAAGAACTGCCAGAATCCTCACGCTGGCCTTTAAGCCCTTGAAGTAACAGCTTGATGGGATTCATTGGTTCACTTCCTTCCCACCCAAAGAGTAATGCCACAGTATCACTTCCTGGGGGAAAACTGAAGAGGCTGGTCCCATTAAAAATCCTTTAAATGGGGACCCCTGGGTGGCTCAGTTGGTTGAGCAACTGCCTTTGGCTCAGGTCATGATCCCGGCGTCTTGGGATCGAGTCCCGCATCGGGCTCCTTGCTCCGCAGGGAGCCTGCTCCTCTCTCTCTGCCTCTGCCTGCCTCTCTGCCTGCTTGTGTTCTCTCTCTGTTAAAAATGAATAAATAAAATAAAATAAAATAAAAAAATCCTTTAAATGGGCAGGCATTTTCTTTTCAGGTTATTACTGGATTGTGCACATCGGCCTGGCTCAGAAGTGAAGTAGGCAGACACTATGTGAAAGGAGATCTCTGTGGAATGAAAGTCTTCCTTAGAGGCAAACTGGAAATAATATTATATAGAATGATCTTAAGTGGACATTGTATTCTTTACTTTGTGTAAGAGAATAGGTCCAAAGGCATGAATTCCTCTGGTTCCTGGGAAGTGGCCATTGATCTGGTTCCACAGGCAAGAACGTGGCAAAAGGAGTGTTGGCGGTTGCTGACAAGAAACTCTGAAGAAGAAATATGTGAATGGGACTTCTCAGAATGGATCCAGGCCTGAAAATATGGTATATTAGGGCAAATCTCTTCAGAGCATGCTTCCTGCAGAAGTCTAAGAGAGAACAGCCAAGTAATGTTCTGACTTCGTTTGTCCTTCCAGTGG
The DNA here is from genome assembly GCA_028533885.1 of Nasua narica. Classification (NCBI taxonomy): domain Eukaryota; kingdom Metazoa; phylum Chordata; class Mammalia; order Carnivora; family Procyonidae; genus Nasua; species Nasua narica. Next base: position 24,372,454 of record CM052810.1, read on the forward strand.
GTGTACTGGGACTCGGACACACACTTAAGTCACATCACTAGCATCTCAGTGTGGACAAGATCCCTTTGATGGATAGCAATCATCTTCCTTCCCCAGGCAGCTGTGTGCTTTCTCAACAGAGCCACGAGCAGGGAGGCCATAGTGGCCCCCAGCACATGTATATATCCCATCCCACAGCTGACAAAGCTACTTCTTTAGCCAAGTACCAACTTTGACACCAGTAAAGTGATTGAGATTCCATGCCATAGTTCAAGGAAACCAGCTAGAAACCAACTAGGGTCCCCCTGAACCCCAAAGTTGCAATGATTTATTCCTCCTGAAATAGAGACCAATTTTTTTGTGTTATGTTATAAGAAGGTTTTTTTTTCTCCTCTCTACTTTTTTCTTTAGTCCTATTTTACCAGATCGAGAGAACGTAACCAGAGGCTAAATTTAATTATTTTGTATGATGAAAAATAATATTGCCCTCATGACACAACTAGAAGCAGAATAAAACGTGCTCTTTGCCTCAGTGAACAATCTGATGACATAGAGAGATAGAATTAACCCCCCCCAAAAAAGAACATAACAAAATGGGTGAGGAGGTAGAAAGGAGTCTCGGGAAATAATTGCTTCTAGAGGGAAATCCTGCTGAGCATCGAAGAGTCCAGAGGGGTGACAGGCAAGGAGACAACCTGAGCTCCATGGGGTGATATTTACATGCACAGAACGAAGCTGAGCTGGAGGGCAGGCCCCGGCGGGGAAGTTACAAGAAGAAGGAGTACACAGGAAGAAGTGAGGAGGACACATCAGAGATGTACAGATCAACCTGGGGTTGGTGATTTTGCATCTGGAGACAGACTCAAGTCTAAGACTTAGAATGTCCCTTCTTGTTTTGTAGGAAATATGCTTGCAAAATCATCACGTTGTCTGAAACATCACTTTAATATACTTTACAAATTCATTCTTTTCTCTTCTGCCTTGTAATATCACATAATTGATTTCAAAGTCCTCTCAATTCCTAAGGAGAATATCTTGTCACTCCCAGCTGCTAACGCTCTTTCGTAAGAGGAGGTTTTATTCAAACCTGATAAAAATGCAAAAGAACAAACAATATTCTGCTTTCCGTTGCATTTCCTTTCACCCAAAGTTTTTAAAGCACTTTGAAAATATTAATTATATCTCTGAATAGCTGTAAAATAATATGACTCTTCCATCATCTATTTTTGTAACCAATGAGAATAAAGCACAAAGCAGTATAACTACCGACTCAAGTAAATGAGGGTCCTGGATCCGGGCAAAGAGCCACATTGCTGCACAAACCAGGACATGCAAAGGAAAAGAAACCAAGGATGTAGGCCTTGCAGATTAAAAGAGACAGATTCTTTTTCTCTCATTAAAACCTAGAGGATTCACTTAATATTCAGTATTTTCCCCACCTGTGAAGTAGGCAGAGCAATACTGAATGACTATGGGAGATTTCTATATCCTCAACCAGAGAGATGGCAGAAAAGGAAACTTTCCTATTTTCCCAAAATATTTGTCTTTGATGATAAGCACTTCTTTACCAACAGGACACATTTTGGCAAGATATACTTTTCCCAAATAGGGAATGAGCTGGATTTGCCTGAGCTAGGCAATACAACTACAAATTGTCTCTTTCACCATGACTTCTATCTCTAATGTTAAACCAACTCACACTCTCTAATTTCCAGGAGCATTGGTAGGGGAGTTAGAGCCCCAAGTCCTCTGTGGAAAGGGTTCCTTTGCATCCAGAGTTCTTTCGCATTTTAATCCAGCTTTGTTTAAAGAGCATTCTTGGATTTCCAGAATAGTATTTCACAGTTGGTAGCAGGTGGCGGGGTAAGTAAACTTCATGCTACAGCCACATTTCCTCCTGGTGATGACGGTGTTAAGTTATGAGCAAACAAGGTCTTCTTGAAATGAAGAGCTCTGTGAAAGTGACCACTTAATTAGGGACATTTAAATCCCTTGATGCCTTGGCTAATTCACTGGCCCCCCTCCTTTTTGTTTTTGGCCTAAAATAAGCCATCTAATCTGAAACATGAGATTTTTTTCCCGGGCCAATGAAGCCACAATTTGTCACTCAGGTCATTTAGTGCCACATATTGCCATTAGTCTCTCTAATGTAGTGCAAAGTCATGGTTACGACATTTAGGGTTTCTGGGTAGCCAATTTTAATGAGGAATAAATAATTTCTCCTGTTCAGCTAATAGCTGCTGGTGTAGAAAGGTAATCCAAATGTCACTGCTCCGTCTCCTTATTGGGGAAAAAGAGTAATGGGCAACATCTGCTTTGAATATGTTCCTGTGGGGGAAAGTCTTGAGGTCTCTCGTCTAACCACAGAATGATCTGTGAGAGCTGGGAGAGAATTTGGAGGCCTGAGGACCTCCAATAGTGTGTCATTAGAACAACAACACAAAAATCTGGAAACTCTGGGGAAAAAAGACTGTCCCTTCTTCACTGCTTACAGGTGTCCACATTTCTGCTCAAAACTATAGCAAAGCCCGCAGGGTAGGAAATAGCACGCAACAAATGCGTTTATTGCTCCTCTTCAATAAACAATGGTAATAAGAAGGGCTTCAGGGGATGGTTTGGTTCCTTCCAGCTTTAGCTTTGTCCATAGAACTGGTGGGAACCTGGGCAGGATGCTCATAAATGGACAGATTTACAACCTACCCTCTGGAAAGTACCCCAAAAGCCACAGCTCCTTCCAGTCACCTTCATGCCATGCTCATCATCTGTGCTGCCAGGGGACACGGGGTCAGAGGCTATACACCTCGACTGAAGCCAGCGGGATCAGCTTTTTCCCGTTTATCAGAAGGCTAATGGCTTGTCTCTATTTCTCGGCTTTTTGCTTTGCTGACATGTCTGGATATTTACTTTTTCTCCTTTTTGGAGCACATGCCCAGGCTTCTCTAGATGCAGAAATGGAGAAATGAACTCAGAAGATGGAGGAACATAACATGACACTCTCTGGGGTCATTGACGTCTGCTTTTTCCTGTTGTGTGTGGTTTTTTTGTTTTTCTTGGTTGTTTTTTTTTTTTTTTTTTTTTTTTTTTGAGAGAGAGAGAGAGAACACAAGCAGGCAGAGAGGCAGGCAGAGGCAGAGAGAGAAGCAGGTTCCCCGCCGAGCAAGGAGCCCAATGCGGGACTCGATCCCAGGACGCCGGGACCATGACCTGAGCCAAAGGCAGCTGCCCAACCAACTGAGCCACCCAGGCTTCCCTCCTGTTGTGTTTTTAATCTGGCCTTTCCTCCATATGAATTTGCAAAGTACCAATGTTTAAAGTAAATTAATAAAAATTAGGGCTTCTTTTAAATACTAAGTCACCTACTGTAATGTCCAACTGTCTTTAGGAAGAATATGTATTACATATGTGAGGAATAGGAAGCCAAGACTTTTATGCCTGTATAAAAAATGGAGAAGCTTAATCAGTTGCTTAAGCTGACAGGGAATTATCAAGAAAAAAATGAAGAGCTTTGTTCTCTTCTCTTTATTTTAGGTTTCATTATTCATTGAGGACCTGTACTAGTCAGGGTTATCTAGGTTAGGTTGCAATAAAAACAAAGGAAAAAAACCTCTAAATTTCATTGACTTAGAACAATAAATTTACTTATTTGTTTTAGGTTTTTAAAAAAATGTTTAACCTCACCCTGTGGTTCAGACGGCTGCCCTGGGTTGCTCTCCAGGATACTAAACTGACTCTCTTTCCCCTGTACTGTGAGAAAATCCCTACAACACTTGCATCAATAGGGTTGATGCAGGGACAAATCTCAGTGTCACTGGTTCCATGCTGAATCTTGTGGAGTGATGGTTAATTGGTCACCTTTCCTTTTAAGACCATCAGTTAAAAGTCTCTCATTAAAACTAATTCCAAAAAGTAATTTGGGAAAGAATGGCAGATTAGTAATTATCTTGCACAATTTATTCTCTGATTATTTGTGAATTTATCAGGTGATCTTTTATTTGTATATGTGGCACATGTGTGTGTGTGTGTGTATGTATATATGTGTATGTGTGTGTGTGTGTATATACATATCCCCCTGATTCTGCTGGCGTTTTTTTGTTTGTTTGTTTTCTGACAGGCCGTTTTCCTCTTATGGATATTGGTACATAAGGCTTCACTTTAAATGCATGATAAATCACCTTCATCTTTTTGTGGTCTTCCTTCAATGCATTCATAATAACTGGCAAGAGCCATCAGATTCTATAAATTTTATAATTTCTTCTTTTCCCCAAAACTTTCACATGCCTGAGATATAACACTCATCAGTTAATAGTGTATTCCCTTCCTCTAGTATCACAACCAGTTCACAGCTGGTGAAAGTTTAAAAAATTACACTACTATTGCATGTCAGTGTGCTTCCAGGGATGTGGTCCTCATTTCCAGGTAGCAATGAATCTACCTTCCAAAATCCCCTTAGAGTTTGTTCCTAAGATCATTTCAAGTGCTGGTTTCTTAGGACACAGTGATGTAGAGATTTCATGTAGAGGGTTTACTGGAAGAGCCCTTGGGAGCAACACCTGTAAGGGAATGAGGAAGTAGATTTGGGCAAAGGGGAGGTGAACTGGGAAGGTTTCAGCAGAGGCCTTGGCCAATCCTATGAGTACTGTGGGAGCTGGGCATTTCAAAAACAATCCTTTTTAGTTGAAGACTTCATTACCCCACTTTCAAAAACTTTCAAACAACTAGCCGGAAGATCAACAACAGAGGATCTGAATGACATTATAAAACAACTAGACCTAACAGATCTCTTTTAGGCTAGAAAGCATCTATAGAAATCCTCAAAGGCATATAGAACATTCTCTAGAATGATAAACTATAAAGCAAGCTTCAATAAATGTATAAGGACAAAGTATGTTCCCTGATTACAGTGAAATGAGAAATAAATAACAGAAAGAAATGATGAAACAAAAAAGAAATGGTGAAAACACACAAATATATGGAAATTAAACACTATTCTCCTAAATAAACAATGTCAAAGAGGCAATCAAAAGGAAAATTGGAAAATACTTTGAAATGAATTAAAATGAAAGAGGAGGATACTAAAACATGTATGGGATGCAGCTAATGCAGGGCTTAGAGGGAAATTCACAACCTATCAATGTTTATGACTAAAAAAAAAAAAAAAAAGAAAGACCTTATATCAATAACCTAAACTTTCATTTTCAGGACACTAGGAAGAGATGATCAACCTAAACTTAAAGCAAGCAAAAGAAAAGAAATCAAAGATTAAAGTGGAAATTAATGAAATAGAGAATAAAAATACAACAGAAAAAAGGAGCAAATAGCTTCACTAGTGAATTCTATCAAACATTTAAAGAGCAGGTAATACCAATTCTTCACAATCTTTCTAGAGAAAGAGAGAGAGAGAGAGAAAAAATACAATAGGAATGAATAGTTCCCAAATCATTATATGAGGTCAGTATTAACTATCTTGTGTGAAAATTAATAATGGGAAACCTCACTAAAATGAAGTTGGGAGATTCAGTAGGGGGAGTTCTCATGCCCTACCACTTGTCAACTGCAAATCCAGCAGGAATCTTTCCATGAAAGACACGGATCTTTCATGAGGATGCTACTTTACTATGTAAGCAAGAGGAAGAAAGGCTTTCCTCCATCTGCCTCCATCCCCACCCCCATAACTGCCCAGCCAATGAGAGATAAGTCACAACTCAGCCAATAAGAAGCCTCTATACTTCCAACTCCCAGTTTACCTCAATGGACTTTTTGTTTGTAACAGCCTTCCAAGGGACCCCTTTTCTCTATAGAAGAGTGAACCTCTCCGTGTTCCTAGACTTGTCTGTAGTTTTGCTTGTCCCAGATTGTAATTCTCTATTATTTTTTTTTAAGATTTTTAAAAATGTATTTATTTGACTCAGCGAGAGAGAGAGAGAGATCACAAGTAGCCAGAGAGGCTGGCAGAGAGAGAGGGGGAAGCAAGCTTCCCACCGAGCACAAGGCCCGACTCAGGGCTCCATCCCAGGACCCTGAGATCATGACCCAAGCTGAAGGCAGAGGCCTCAACCCACTGAGCCACCCAGGTGCCCCAATTCTCTGTTATTTCTGAAAAAAACCCTTCTTTTTCTAGTAAAATAGCTCCAGGGATATTTTTAAAAATTATTTCTAAATAAGGGTATTGGGGTGGCTCAGTCGTTAAGCAGCTGCTTTTGGCTCAGGTCCTGATCCCAGGGTCCTGGGATCCAGCCACGCATGAGGCTCCCTGCTCCATGGGAAGCCTGCTTCTCCCCTTCCCACTCCTACTGCTTATGTTCCCTTTCTCACTGTCTCTCTCTCTCTCTCTCTCAAATAAATATATAAAATCTTAAAAAAATTTTTTTCTAGGGGCACCTGGGTGGCTCAGTGGGTTAAAGCCTCTGCCTTCAGCTCAGGTCATGATCTCAGGGTCCTGGGATCGAGCCCCACATCAGGTTCTCTGCTCAACAGGGATCTTGCTTCCCCTTCTCTCTCTGCCTGCCTTTCTGCCTACTTGTGAAATAAAATCTTAAAAAAATAAAATAAAAAATTATTTCTAAATAACTGGAAGTTTTATTTTCAAGGTTAACACCTGATACAAGTGAAAACACTAAAAGAAAACTATAGACCAATATCGTTCATGAAAATGGACACAGAAATCCAAAACAAAATACCAGGAAGGCAAATCTGACATTAAATGAAGAAAAAAAATTTATATGCTGTGACCAAGTTGGATTTATACCAGGAAGGCAAGATTGGTTTAATACCCCAAAATCAAGTAATATAATACACTGTATTAATAGAATGATGAAAAAAACAATTATCTCAACAGATAAAGAAAAGGCATTTGACAAAATCTAGACTCTTTTTTGATGAAAGCACTCAATAAAATATGAATAGAACTTTCTCAACCTGATAAAGGGTATGTACAAAAAATCCAGAGCTGACACCATACTTAGTAGTGAAATATTGTATGCTTTTCCCTCAGATCATGAACAATACACAAGGATATCCACTCTTGCCATTTTTATTCAACTTTGTACTGGTGGTTCTAGCCAGGGCAATTTAGGAGGGAAAAAAAAGTATCCAAATTGGAAAGGAAGAAGTATAACTTTCTTTATTTAGCAGATGACATGATCTTGTAAATTGAAAACCCTAAAGAATCCACTAAAAACTAGTACAACTAACCAAAGAAGTGGGTAAGTTTGCAGGATACAAGATCAATAAGCAAAAGTCAATTCTATTTCTATACACTAGCAATGAAACAATCTGAAAAGAAAATTAAAAAACAAATGCATTTTCAGTGTCAAATAGAATAAAATAATAAATTTAACAACAGAAGCTCAAAACATAAACTCCGAATTACAAAATATTGTTGAAAGAGATTTTAAAATATCTAAATAAATGGAAAGCACCCCCTGTTCATGGATCAGAAGCCTTAATATTGTTAAGATGGCCATACTCCCCACGTTGCATATTCAGTGCCAACCCTGTCAGAATCCTGGTTGGATTTTTTGTAGAAATTGACAAGCTGATTCTGAAGTTTTTGTGTATTTGTAAGGGACACAGAATAGCTGAAACAGTCTTGAAACAGAGGAATATAGTTGGAGGGCTCACACTTCTCAATTTCAAAACTCACTACACAAAGCCATAGTAATCAAGAAAGTATGGTGCTGGCATAAGGACAGACATAGATCAATGGAAGAGAATTGAGAATACAGAAATAAATCCACATGCTTATAGTCAACAGAATATTGCCAAGAGCAGGTAAAGAAACAGAAAAGAACAAATCTGGACTATGTGATATAAAGTAAGTCAGGGAAAACTCTAACAGTGGGATTGCTTCATAGCTGTGACCGGCTCTGCGCTGAGCTTCATTTGTTTGGAATTCCACCAAGACGTTCTAAGATGGTGGAGTCTCACTGTGATTAGTTGGGACGCTACTTCTATGTGGCACTCATGCCTTATCACCAGTAAGAAATACTAGCTATTTTGGTTTTGCAGAAGCAAAGAATAATACTTTCCGTCTCGCCTTCTATGTTGTGAAGAAACCAATTCCCCTCACTTGGACATCAGTATAGGAAACTCCCTGAAGAAAAAAAGGGTGGAAAGGTATAGCTTAAGTCTTCCTGAGGCTAAAAGAAAGAACCAAACTCATTATTTCCCTGGTAAAATTGACTGAGTCCTAATCAAACATAAGAAAACCTTTCCCCTTTCGGAACAGTGGCTTTGGCTTCCTTGTAGCCTCAGAAAAGCTATGTCTTTCTAGAAACAGAGGGCAGAGCAGCCACTTGACCAGTCTCAGCCTCTGAGCTGAGGCTCTGAGTGAGAAAAGTCACTTGTTTAATTCAAAGAGAAAGCTACCTTTCTTCTGCCATTAACCATGGCTAGTTGGCATTGTAGTTAAATCCAGTATTTTTCTTAACACGCAATATTTAAGAAAGAAGAGAAAAATAATTAAATCATGCAGGGAGGCTGAAAGAGATTTTTACCTGAATCCCTCAATATTCATTCCGCTTTCCCAGGGAGAGTTTAATCCTAAATGTCACCTATTTTCCAAGGTAGAAGATGATAGCAGTCTGTCTGAGGACAAAGAGAACACGCTACATTACCGTACCACCTGCGCACCCCTGAAACTTCCGCCCACTTTCCTCTGAGCAGGTGTGTCCTTGCCCAGAAGCCACAAGGAGAAGGACATAGGTGCCTAAAAGTCACTCTTATAGTTCACAATAAGCATTCTTTACATTCCTTATATTTTAAATACATCAGGTTCAGGGGGAAGACCAAAGAAATAGCTGCCCTTTTATTATGTAGGCTGAGTGATAATGGACAACGAGAAAAATAAAAATGATCTCCATGTTATTTTTTTACCTCACTTCTCCACAGAGTACTCCAGTCTGATGCCCTCTAGGCTGATGCCCAGTGCACAGACCATTTGGAGGGGCAGAAGTCACACCAGAGAAAGGAGAAAGCAAATCCATAGCTTTCACATTTTTAAACGCTCTCAAACCAACAGGCATGCTTTGCAGAAAGGGCTAGAGGTTTTGAAGGCTCTGCTAGTTAGTGTTTTAGAAAACTCAAGTGGACACCTTAAATCAGACACTGTCAAGTCACTAACGATTTCAGACTACCTTAAAAACATCAAAGAATCCATATATAAAGAAATCTAAAGAGATCATAAGGAGCAAAACAACAGACAGAGAGAATGGTCTTGAATTCTATTCTTCTAGTCCTTGGGAAGTAGAAAATGATAGAAATCTTTTGGCCCCAGAAAGTCCCTAACCTAAGCCTTGCCAATAAAATCTTAGTGCTAGATTTTATTTTGATGGAGAACTGCTAGAAGGGAGTTGATGGAGCCCTGAATCCCATAGTGGGCACAAGAAAATGGCCTGGGGGTAGACCAAGAAGATTCTGATTACCCTAAAAAATATACACCCAGCAAATTCCCACGTGCCCTTCATTCCAAGATAAGTGTGAGAGACACCACTGTGGCAGGCTTGTTCATGAGCTCCCAAACACCACAGCCTGGTGCTCCTAACTCTCCAGAAATTGATTCTTCCTCCATCACCTCCAAACCCCAGCCACAGGGGGCCATCATCACAGGGGTACCACAGGGGTACCACAGGGGTACCGCCAATGCCTGAAAGCCAAATGCATACTGTGTGAGGCCCTTGCACACTGCTGACCCTGGCCTTTGAAGACGGAGTAAGGAGTACATCAAGAAGTAGATCCCTCTTGGATCAGAGAAGAGTCAGATGTTCCCCAAGGACAAGATTAGGAGAGTAAAGAAGAATGTTTGGGTTTACTTCAGCCAAGATCAGTAGAACAGCTGATAAAATATGGTGGCCAAGAGCATGGACTCTTGTTCACGATAGAGCCTTCTCCATTTGAACGCACACTGGGTACTCTATAAAATCTGTGCCCAGAGCCCCCGTACCCAGCTTCTCTGCACTGTAGTCCCTCATGTGCAGATGGGAGTAATAGAACCTACCTCACAAAGGTCCTCTTTTGAGGACTAAACAAGGCATTGTACATAAGAGCACAGCATCAGGCATGACCCTAATAGATTCTCAATAATTGCTATTGCCATAATGTTCCCATTACATGGTGAGGGGGGCATTATCCAAACAATTCTTCCAATCTTTCCTGTTCTAAACTTCCCGTCCTGGAATGCATTCTGGTATTGAATATATTTAACATTGAAAAGGTACAGAGGCCTCTTCTGGGATACACAGGCCAGCAGCCCTTCTTACCTGACAGAGGTCCCCTTCTTGTGATTTGCTTCAACCATCCACTCAAGGCTTCTGGCCTAACAATCCCAGTTCAGATTTGAAGAAAAGAGAATGAGGGATTTTTCCCTTCCTTTTCAGACTCATCAAAATGAATTGCAAACCTCTTCTCAGAGGGAAAAAGGTAAATTACGTTAATTACTTAAAGGACAAAGACCAACCCTGCTTGTCAAATTAGAAAGCAGATGCTCTTCGGAGAAGTGGTAAAGGAAAACTGGGGGTGGGGGAGGGGAGAAGTGAGATAAGAAATAGCCGGCCCATCATTCTGGAGAGAAGGCATGGCAGCAGTAATCTGCACCAGCTCATCCATCAGCAACACCTTCTAGAACACTGACATTCAAATGGTCTTCATTCCTCAGACTGCCTCTCTACTCGGCCCCTGGACTCTGGCAAGCCCTACCCTAGGAGCAAAATACTTCAGAGGATTCTGGGCAACTCTGGCCTCAATGAACTAAACTGCCATATGCCGTACTTGGGCCCTAACTCCTGACACCAGGTTCGACAAAGCTCCAAGATTACAGTCCCACAAAGTCCTGCTGATTTGGGATTGAACCTTTAGGAGAAGGCCTTTGGGTACTGTTTCTCTCACATAGAGAAACTGTGTTACTCTGATGGGAGAAAAGATGAAAATAGGGATGGACAAAATTTTTAAGAAGGGCCTACAACGTCTGAGGTACTTGGAATATTTAATCTGCGTAAAACATTAAGGTTGGAGTTGTTTTTCTACATTCTCCAGACAAGGAACAGACTCACCGAGAGTCAAAGCCAGGCTTCAAATGCTGGGTTCCAAATCCTTTCTGGTACTTTCCACTACACTGATTTGTCACCCCTCCCCTCCACGGTATTACTGCAAGCTGGGTATTATTCTGTTTCTGGCACTTTTATGACCTTTTCCTCACTTATAAAGTTTGGAGATTGGAAAAAAAAAATCGCCTCAAAGTTACTTTCCAGCTCAGTCATTTATTAAAAGGAAGGGCCTTCCTTCAACGTGGAGGCCTGAGGATAACAGGATTCTGTCAACATTTGGAAACACCCCACCCCCCTCACTCAGGGCGGGAGACAAAGCTGGGATCCATGGGGGAGCTGGTCGTGGGCTGAGAAACCAGGCAAGTGTGAATTCTAATCCTGGTGCTGACATTGACTTCCTCCTAATCCTCACGGTCACTTTGTTTCTGAGTTTCCATCTATGCAACGAGGTTAATAGGACTCATCAATCTCCCAGGAGGGTGTTCACGACGGCTCCGCATTTGCAAGGAGTAAAGCCTCATTTCTGAGGGCCTGGTTGTAACGTGGGGATACCCTAAGAAACAAAAACCACGAATACTTGGAGGCAGGTTGTTGAAAATGGCGTTAAAAAAAGAGCATGTTTGAACCTGCTCAATTATCCCAAATATAAAACTCATTTTTAAAACTGGTAGGGCATTATTTGTTCAGCTATTAGAAGCAAAGTTATATAGCTAAAGTCCAACCTAAGAAAAGATACAGAGTAAAAGAGGTTTTAGAATACCAGCCATTTTGGGGGTGCCTGGGTTGCTCAGTGGGTTAAAGCCTCTGCCTTCAGCTCAGGTCATGATCTCAGGGTCATGGGATTGAGCCCCACATTGCCCCACATCGCTGCTGAGCAGAGAGGCCCATTTCCCCCTCTCTCTCTGCCTGCCTCTCTACCTACTTGTGATCTCTCTCTCTGTCAAATAAATGAATAAAATCTTTTTTTTTTTTAAAAAAAGAATACCAGCCATTTTGGACTTCAACAACTCCAAAAAAGCAAGATAATTTTTCTTTCTTTTCTTTAAAAATATTATATAATTTTTATCAACAGGATAATTGGAACACAAGATAGTAGTCTTTGCATCCTCATTGAAGTGGCTAATTCTTTACCCTGAAGAAACATTCTGGAAGACATAGAATCATCCAGAACTGGACATGTGGGTGGCTCAGTCAGTTAAGCCTCTGCCTTGAGCTCAGGTCATGATCCCAGGGTCCTGGATTCGAGTCTCACATCGGGCTCCTTGCTCAGCGAGAGCCTGCTTCTCCCTCTGCCTTCTGCTCTCCCTGCTTGCGCACACGCGCTCTCTCTCTCTGACAAATAAAAGATTTAAAAAAAAGAATTGTGCAGAACTTGCAAATGTGTCAGAGTTTGAATGGGTGGAAATAGCCAAACACAATAGGAACTCTCCAGTTTCTATCTTTGTCTACAAGGTAGAACACTTTGCCAGGTGATTTTCGTGTTGCCATGCCTTTTTGTAGGCGAGCATATATATATCTATATCTGTATCAGCCTATGTTGTTACTGGATGTGCTCCCAGAGTGCATGGCTGTTAGCCTCAGGAGGCTTCTCCCAGCAGGCTGCAGTGGGGGTGCCCGCCATGGAGAATGGGACGGGGGACCTGCATTTGTGCTGTTTCTGTCCTGCCTGTTAGGAAAGCAAAACGCTCTGATGTTCTCTGTACCTTCTTACCATCACCAGAGGCAGGTCGAGTCTGCACTCCCCCCTGAGAATGGTGAGATGTATTTTGCTTGCATTTTATGTGTGATCTCCTGCATGATTTTTCTTTTTGTAATCCTGAACTGAATACCCCGCCTGCCTCCCTCAGACTGTGGTAAACCAGGGACTTCTTTTTCCCACTCTGGACTCCATTCTGGCATCACAGTAGCCATACAAACCACAGTGTGAGGCAAACAAAAGAATTTTTCATCTTCTCTTTCATTCAATAAGGCTCCATTTTCTGTCACCCTACAACCTTTTGACCTGTGTCCTAATGGCACCGGTCACTCAAGGGCAGAAGTTCAGCCTTCGGTTAAGTCTGTGTGTGTTTACGCTGAGGAGAGGCCCTGTTTGCACTCACTTCCTGTTCTCTGCGCCTGCACAGTGTAATTGCTCTCCCAGAGCCCTGAGATCCCACCTGCTGAGGGAGCGCCTTTCCCTGAAAGATAGGTTCAAAAAAAGAAAAAAGAAAAAGGTTGTTTTCCCTTCTTCCTTCCAGCCACCGAATCCTCTTGTCTTTGCTGCAGCTGAGCTGACATTAGCCAGTCTTACCTTCAGATGGTGGAAGAAATAGGCACGGGACACAGATGATCCCGTCTGCTTTCCACAGTGCCCCGGTTTGCATTCCCTGACATCTACTGGTCCATGATCCCCTGAAAGTTGCATTAAAAAGTACTCTATTTTTTAATATTTTAAAAATATTTAAAATATCGCTATTTTTCAATGTTTAAAACTAATGGGAAACCATGTATTAAAATAACTGAAACACCACAGAAAGCAGACTGAATAGGGAACATTCTAGATTAAATAAGAAAGTCACACACTGTCCCTCCGAGGATTTTCCTATCTTCCCACTCTTTCCACCTCACCTTCTCTTGCTCTACTCGGCCACCCTACAACGTTGCTTCCGGGAGATCCACGCTCTCACTGCCGCTGGTACTTCGGTTAAACAGCTGACCGGTTACAGAAAGTGTTGCTGTGTGCAAATGCTCATTTGCTCATGTGTTTGTCTAATCCACCCAATGTATCCATTCAACCATCCATCTTCCCCTCTTTCAGGCGGGCTCGAGCTCCAGAAAGCAAACACATGTGAGCTACTATGAAGAGTGCAATATGGCTCCGCTATAAGGTGGGACAAAGGGGAGGTGAACAGGGGACTGGAAAAGGATATAGTGTTCATCGATCGTTGGTACTGAAGAAATGTGGGATACGCACTGCGGCTTCGCTCTCCTATCCACCCCCCCAGACCTTCTCTGCATAACCCCCACCACACGGATAAGCATGGTGTACACGGTATGGCGGGGCCTTCCAGGGACTCCATTCCCTCACATTCAAGTGGCCCCTGCAAGATACCACAGAAAGGATATTGAATTTGGTACTTCTCCAAGAACCCTGATTTACAATCCCTGCTGGTTCTCTTTCCCCTCCACGTCTGTATGACAGACTCGAAGACCAACAACGTGCATGTAATTAACTACTTGACCTCTGCTCAGCTATGCGGACAGATGATATGTAATGCTTCCTTCCTTCTTTTCCGTCTTTGCCAGGATTCCAAGTTATGTGTGTCCCTCTATTGCTCAATCTCTTGTTTCGTCTTCCCCCATATGGTGTGACAGATCACTACCACAGACCGTTATGGATGGGCTCCCGTGTGGAAGACTGCCCTACTGAGGCAGATTAATGATCATCCTGGAGCAATGCCACATTCTGTTTTCCAGAATGTGGAGGCCAAATCCGGATGCTACTGAAAAGGATATAAAAAACCCGTAGACACTTAATTGTGCAATGTTATACTTCCCGATGCCAGCTGGTGATCAGATTATGAGATGAAACAAGAGGATTTATAATCCTTGAAATTTCATCTGAGCCTGTGTTGTCACAGAGGCAGTCCTCCCCATATGGTCCGTCCTTTTTGCAAGGTTCCAAGAAAACCACCAGGGCACTGGGTGCCAAGGGTTAATTTAATTTTGTCTGTTTACTTCCTATTATAGCAAGAGATAAGATGCAATGAAATACTCCCATTCCATTTATTACTTTTTCTTTGAATCTATGTCCTCTTTAAATATTAAGTGGTTCTCTCCCTAAAATATGTAACTCTTCTCACAATGGTTTCACATTTCTTACTGTAAATCTTTTTTCATACAGCTGTTCCTTGTTTTTTGTCTCAACTGTCATATTTTCCTTGCATAGGATTTCTGTCATTGTCCTCATTCTTGTTTACTATAAGCACTTCCAGAATTTTCATGGTGACTGAGTATTTTTCCCATCTCTCTCTAAATCGGGGATCTTTGCCAAAATATAAATAGATGGGACATAGTTCTCTACTTATGGTTTTGTCCCAATATCGGCAAGCAAATAAACTTGTGTACCTCTCCCCCAGGGTTCTTTTATATCTTTGTACTGAACTCAAGAGACAAAATGTCTCATTCAAGATATAAATGGTAAATTTTAGGTATTTAGGAGATGCTATCTAAAAATTGGTGGGTTAAATTTTAGATAAAAAAAATTATCAGGGGCACATGCATGGCTCAGCAGGTTAAAGCCTCTGCTTTTGGCTCAGGTCATGATCTCAAGGTCCTAGGATCACATCGGGCTCTCTGCTCAGCAGGGAGCCTGCTTCCCTCTCTCTCTGCCTGCCTCTCTGCCTACTTGTGATCTCTCTCTCTCTCTCTCTCTCTGTGCCAAATAAATAAATAAAATCTTTAAAAAAAACCATGGATTTTCAAAAGGAGACAGGGAAAAAGAAGACAATGGCCAGCCTGGAGAATAGTAAGATAGCTTTGGTTGGATTGCATGGGTAAAGTGTTGCCCAAAGATAGAGCTGTGCAGAGTTGCAGTGACTTTTAGTAAACAATAAGTTTTAAACGAGCAGGAAAAAGAAGGGAAATTCAAGACCAAAGACACAGACATTAACCTGAATAAGTCACAAAACTGAAGCAAAAGGAAAGTGTGAAGACTATTGTTAGTGAAATTTCAATATTTGTTGATTATTTGAAAACTAAGTTTATCATAAAAGGAACTATATTCAGGCCAGAAAGGACATAAAGAGAGAAAAATAGTCTATGCCCTTAGAAATCCAATTAGGGACTCTAGTCAGGATAGACAAGTAGAAACGTAATTAAGTAGTTACCCCCCCACTGACCATACCCTAGTAGTCTGGTGTCAGAGGAAAGGAGGAGGGAGAGAAGTTACCATTAAAAGCAGACTGAAGGGGCACCTGGATGGCTCAGTGGGTTGAGGCCTCTGCCTTCGGCTCAGGTCATGATCTCGGGGTCCTGGGATCAAGCCCCGCGTCGGGCTCTCTGCTCAGTGGGGAGCCTGCTTCTCCCTCACTCTCTGCCTGCTTCTCTGCTTACTTGTGATCTCTTTCCTCTCTGTCAAATAAATAAAATCCTTAAAAAAATAAAAATAAAAAAATAAAAGCAGACTGAAGCCACATTGATGAATTTAAAATCCTGGCTCTGCCATTTACAAAGCTAGGCAATTTGGACAATTTACTTGCCTTCTCCATGGCTCAGTTTCCTCATCTGTAAAATGGTATAATAATAGTATTTGCCCCAAAAGTTGATTATGAGAACTAAATGTGTGTGTGTGTGTGTGTGTGTGTGTATTCTGAAACTGTTCCTGACACACAGGAAACACCACGTAAGAATTTGCTGTTGGGGGCCGTGTTACTATTGGACAGAAATATGAAGCAAGAAGGTATTATTGCTACTTTTACCTTTGCAAAGCCCGCTGGCTTAGGGATAGTAATAAAACTTTGGACAACTTAATGCATTTATGGGATGGAAAAGGAGAGAAGAGCCAAAAGGAGAAGGGAAGCATAGGGTTGCATTAAAAATAATTTCTGCATGGCTTAAATTTTTCCCAGAGCTATGTCCAACCAGACCTTTATCCCCACATTTTTTTAGCACCTCACCTCCCTGTAATGGGGACTAAATACACAATGCACTGCATACATTCAAAGACATACTTCCAGCACCCTTCTGGAAACTACCTAGGATATTTGCTATTTGTAATCAAACTTTTATTTTTTTTTAAACCAGATTAGGTCCAGTCCAGAAACCTGTACTTAAATTTGCCCCAAATCTGAGAAGCAGCTAAGATGTCTGAAATGTAGAGATGGATAGAAAAGGTTGCCATTGTGAAGGGAAGAGCCTGAGCAAAGAAATGACAACAAAAAAGGAAACAAGAGTGTAAATCCAGAGAGAACATAGGGACTAGCACACTAGTACATCTAAGTAATATGAAGGAGAAAGGAAGATGGGACTGGACGGACATGATGAATGCCAAGGTGAGAGCCCGACTCTTACAGTGGGAGGCAACAGAGGGGGACGTGGGGGCCTGTGGAGAACACTCAATGGTGTCCATGATGTAGAAGCAAAAGGTTTAGGAGTCAGAAGAACCTCTTCACTAACTAGAGAGACTTGCTCATGCCCCTTAGCTTCTCTAGCCCTTAATCTCCTTATTGTTTCAATTTTTAAAAATATGTATGGAACGCTTGCTATGTGCCAAACACCATGTTTGGGCCCCCTAAAAGATTCAAAATGGAATCACAGCATCTGTGCAATTAAAAAGACAAACCGAAAGACATGCTCTGCACATCCCAACTCTAACATGTCATGATACTCTAATCAGGTTCCAGCCAACTGCATTACCACCCCAGTTCATGAAGGACAGCCAGAATATTCACCAAATGCTGTTGCAAGGAGTCTGTAGACTATTGAACTCCGAAGAGTTTTGCTAAGTTCTACTACCACCGGCCTGGCAATCATTTTACGTTTTCCAAGTGAACAGGTGAAGAAAACTTGATAAAGAGTGATTGATTCTCTATACTGCCTGAGAAATTAATTACATATGAGACTGGAAAAAAAAATTGGAGGTACAATATATAACGATCATCAGGAGCTACGTTATCTTGTCTAATTTTAATCAACTTTTGAATGATAGAAATAGAGATTTAACCGGTTGGTTGATTAATCCTTTCTTAGTTTGTGTGTTTCCAAGTGATCTGTGATTTTTTCAAATGTCTTTCTCCTTTCAAGAATCCCTGGCAAGTTGACATACATATGGTGAACATATGGCCTTCTCCTAATTGATTTAATTCAAAAGAGGACCCAGGGGAAAGCTCTGAGCACTATCTGTTTGAGAGCTTTGGGGAATGTTTATTTCAGAGTGAAGGGTATAAGTGCGATACCATCAGAGCCGTGCACTTGAAATAGTACCCGCACATGGTCGGAAGTATCAGTGGTATAAATCATTAGGATCATTTTAACTCAAAGTCTCTGAATTGGCAGAACAATATAAAAATATATTTTTAAATAAAACTGGGAGCGATTGCAATGCTTATTTCACGAAATTAAAAACACGGCTCGTACTAAATTCCACCACTTGTAAAACCGTCACTCCTCAGGTGAAACTGCGTTGCCTAATTAACCAGCACCATCCATTTAGAGATCAATTTGCCTCCATTCCAGCATGAGCCTATGTTTGCCTAATGCATCCTCCACCTGATAGAGATAATTGTGAAGCTAAACTAGGGCAGAAGGGATGGCGCAATCGACTGCATTCCTTCCCTACAGACTGCTATAAATACAGCCATGTGTCTCTCGTCTGTTTGCTAAATGGCTCCTAGATGATAGTCATCCAGCTGCAACAAAACCAAAACCAAATTGAGTTCGCTCTCTTTATTGTCCTCCCTGGCTTGGCTCTAACAATAAAGTCAAAACACCTGTCATTAGCGGATGATGACCTGATGGGTTTGGAGCTTGTTTGAATCCTGAACATGGGGTCATGGGACCACCTTTTTCAAATGTGACATCTGGCCATGGCCCTATCAATCTCTGTGTGTCAGCGGTGCCCTATGCCGAAGCTTACTTTGAGGTGTGACAAAAATAAGGGGCGTACTAGATAATCAGTCCTTCTGCGTCCGGCACAGGGCATTTATGTTTTATATATGTTTAATAAAGTATGTGTATATACACATAACCCATATTTTATATATGTGTGTGCACATTTTATATGTGTGTCTTTCACTTTTTGTCTCTTTCACCCTCAGCCTGACATGATTCTAATAGATGTTGAAGGAATGGATGGGTAGGCACTCTCATGGTTTACATAAATAACCATCCAGTGGATAATTTTATAGTGGCAGTAGCACCAGCAATACTATTACTAAAAATAATACGGCTACTATTAATTGAACTTTTACAAAGTCCAGGAACGAATGACAATGGGCTTGGGACTCAACACTCCACCTCATTTAGTCCTGACAACTATGCTATGAGAGAGAGCTTGCTATTCCTTAGATTATAGATGAGGGAGCCGGGGCGTGAGGAGCTTAAACAACATGCCTAAGGACAAATAGGTAGTAATACAGAACCGATATTATCTGCTATAACTACCAAGCTATTTCAACTCAGGGAGCACACTGTCAATTCAGGATATTTCACTGGAAGGCTTAACGCTATTTTTGTTGGAGCGGTGTGATTTCATTTACAGCTTCCTCCTCTTCTGGGAGTTAATTGAATTTTAATAAATGGCTCTGGCAAATTGTTAATAATCCTGTATACATAGATCTATAACATAGAAGAGGTGGGGATGGAGGCCTTTGATTTTGGAGAATGGACTGCAGTCAAGCCCGGAGTGGGACAGGAGTAACAAAAGTACCCTTGTCCACTTCCACATGCCTGAGTGATCCTCCGAAAAATCATTGGACCCTCTTAGCAATCTTAGAGTGATCTTCAAGTCCTTGGCAATGGGAGTATTATTGCTTCAGTTCAACAGAATGTTTAGGAATTTTCCATGAGGTATTTATCCTAGGGAAGAATTTTTTAAGATCCACTTTGTAGAGCACATCCCAAAGTATGCTCATGGATTCTGAAGTTTTGTAAGAGGCTGTAGCACAGTACCATTGAAAATAGCACTCCAGCCAATGATTGATCGTGAATCAAAAAAATTTTTTCCTAAAGCTCACGTGGCCACAGCACCAAGAGAAAAAAAGAAAAAGAACGGGCACATTTTTCTGTGCATCATGACTGCATACCTTGTTTGACCCAGTGAAACTCAAGAGGGAGAATTAGTCCAAATATTGTTTTAGAGCTAAATCTTAGCTCACATTATTTATTTTCACACAATAGAGTTACCAACACCTCTGACGCCCTTCCTTAATCAATTGGGACTTGAACCTTCATAGTTCCTACAATTAACGGTCTAAATACTTGCAACACAAATTGCACACTTAAAATTTCTGCACAGTCACAGCTAAAATGATTCTCACTTAAGAACAGGAATACTACAGGCTCACAACAGAGGCCTCTTGGGGACTCCTTGGGCAACATCTTTATTTGTGAATGGAAGCAGAATCGGGGGGCCATCCTCTTTTTAAAGTCTTTTCACAGAATTGCCTCAAAACCATTTCAGCATTGAAAGCCTCTCCTCAACATTTCTTTACTATCTAAGGCAAGGTGATCCTCCACCACAGAGTTTTACAGACGGCTGAGTCTTAAAGATCCTTTGTGAGAGGCCACATCAGTATATCCAGGCTGGTCAGACCATGTGTCCCAGTCTGAGGTTTGAAAGCATGGCCCCAGGACACATAAGGAATGAGTGAGTGGCACCGTGGAATATTGCGTGGTGGTATTGCAGGGTTTTTAAGGCACCGGGAGGAGACTGAATGGACTACAAGGGAATTCACACCGGAGAAGCTAATATAAATACTTCCCTTGCTAAGGAAACACGATTCAAGTAAATATTTGCCTGGTGAACAATTTACATTCTTCCTTTCCCATAAATGTCTACCTTTCATCAAAGATCCACTTGTCACCTGCACAAATTGCAGGTGTTGAAGCCGGGTCTGTGACCCCGAAGACCATCTTTGCCACTTTGGAATGACCTGTGCATCCAAAAATGTGCCCTGCGTCTACAAGCGGTTGAACTTCTGAAGTTTCCTCTGAGGAGCACAAAGCATGCGTCATGCAGCTGGCTCTCATACCCCCCAGGGGGTCAGGCCACTGCTCCCCGCAGTGCTCTGGATTTCTGATCGGAAGACACCGGTCACACAGATCCTGCTGCGGGGAGAGCATGGCGCTGGGATGCCGGCCACCAGCGTCTGGGCCTGACTCGGCCACCAGGGATGTGCGGGTGTGAGTTAGTTCCACTGGCCCTGGGCCTCCGCCTCCTCATGGGACATGCGATTACATGAGCTTGAAAACACCCGTGATTATGATTTTCACAACCCAACAAGATAACCCTAACTCCTTCAGTCTCTTCTAAGGGCTTCTTTGGAACCATTGGTTATTAGATGCCTGAGAGGATATCGCTTTGTAGAAAATTATTTTGGATAAAGTTTTGCTTACGGAAATGAGCGTATACCCACCCTCCAACAAATCTGTGATGGGTCACGGACAACCGTAAACGACTATGGACCTTTTTCCATGAATAAGCCCTCCATTGGCCAGAGCACCGAGGCTTTACATTCAAGCATACCCAGTGTGGCAAACTTGCTTCAGCAGATCCTTAATAGACATAAGCTAGGACAAAAAGATCAAGGGAACTTATTTTATAGGAATGAAGAACTGGAGAAAAGTAGAAAATGACTATTTTGTCTGCTTGGAGCATTTTGCGGGGTGAATGGGCTTCATTACCCAACCAGGACAACTTGCAAGAGGCAGGAGCTTCAAAGGGAATTTTCTGCAGCCTTTCAGAAACGTCTTGGGTCAAGGTAATTTACCACCTCAGCCAAAAATGATCCCTCAGGGTTAAGTTGCTCCAGTCCGAGCAACATCTCTGGTTAAAAAGCTACCACCCAAACAAAAGAGCTGCGTTCGCCTCCTGAAGCACTGAGCATATATATACACACACCACGACACCCCTAAATCAACTCAAGAATTAATATTTTCATGACAATTTACACTTCCAGCAATTTCACCCTCCCAATTCAAACGGCACCCAGTGAAAGTCAGAAGACATTCCACGCAGAGCAGGTGTTTTGTTTGGCTTTATCATTATCATTTTCTCAGCACAGGAAATATTAAAGGCACACAACAGACTCAAAAATCCAATTTTATCCAAAATCACAGGGCTTGACATGCTGGAAGCTTTTAAAATGTTTTCCCAGTTAAGTAACGATGAGAAGCTCTACAACCCGCACCTGTAAATCCAAAGCATAAAATGGAAACAGGCAGCCATTCATCTGCGTTCCGTTTGGAGCTATAAAACTGCCCTGGGACATGCCGAGGCGGCGGCTAGTGGTGTTTCAGAGTACAATGTGGGTTAGCTCCTCACGTGAGGAAAATGTAGGTGGCAGAGTTGAGGGATAGCCAGCTTTAACCCCTCAAAGGCAGATGCTGTTGTGTGGACAGAAGTTTTTAAATATTGCGTAGCTGTAGTGATACTGGCTTTGCTTAGGACCCGCAGTTCCTCATACAGTTCAATAGACCCTCCCTGGTTCCCAGGTCTCCCCATGCACAACGGACTCTGTAGGCAACCCCTCCCTACTGCAGGATCTCTCCTCCAGGTAGTCTCAGGTTTCCTCCCTGCTAATCACCAGCCCTACCGTCTCTCTAGCCTGCCCTCTCCTCCAAGCTGTCTGCACACCCAGGTTGGCTAGGGAACATCTTGGTAGAGTGTGTTGTCTCGTCAATAATTATGAATACCACCGCCTTTCACTCTCAAAAGTGCTCCATTTCCAAGGATAAATTATATGGTTGCCCCCCTTGCATCTTGCCTTTTTCCCCCTCCCTCCTTCTATAATATCCATAATACCTATTTCTGCATCTTCAAAATACCACATTAGTATGACTGTCTACCAAATCAGTCTCCTAGCCCAGCTCTCCCTTCCAAGTTCTGGACGGTTCCATTCCATTTCTGCTCTACATATGTCCATATGAGAGTTCTTCTAGAACTTAGACACGACAAAAAAATAAAGTCATCCCTCTTTCTCAGATAGACTGGTTTTTCTCTGGTATTATTATTTCCGTTAAAGTAAAACTAATAAAATTCAGTATTATAAAGTCAACTTGCCAATAGAATCGTATGTCACTCCCCATAAGTTCATCTGGATCAAGATGTTCCAAACCCATTTACTTTCCCCTCCACTAGAAGCAGCTTCAGCCCTGATCTTCTCTCTCTCAATATTACAAAATACTTATAGCTACTCAAAAATTAGCAGTGACTTATTTCACTCCATATAATTTCTTTTAGGACGGGACTAGAAGAGATTATGCGGAGTGAAATAAGTCAAGCGGAGAGAGTCAATTATCTTATGGTCTCACTTACGTGTGGAGTATAAAGAAAATCATGGAGGGCATCGTGAGAAGGAAGGGAAGGGTGAATGGGGGGAAATCGGAGGGGGCGATGAACCAGGAGAGACTGTGGACTGAGCAACAAACTGAGGGTTTTGGAGGGGATGGGGTAGGGGGGTGGGTGAGCCTGGTGGTGGGTATTGAGAAGGGCATGTATTGCATGGAGCACTGGGTGTGGTGCATGAACAATCAATGTTGTAACACTGAAAAAATAAAATAAACATATTTGGGGGGAAAAATTAGCAGTGATTCCAAAGGACCACTAAATTAATATAAACCCCTTTAGCCTGGCTTTCAAGACGTTACATATTATAGCTTCAACTCAATTCGTTGATCTTTTTCAGCTCTAATATTCTGGGACTTTATCCTTCCTTCCTTCCTTCCCAATAGTAATCAATCTTGTATTCTAGGCTTTCAGGTGAATTTATCTACCTACCAGACAGGTTATATTCCATTTTGAAGAATAATCTGTAATTCCTTACTTCTATGGCTTCATCTGTGCTATTTCTTGAGCCTGGAATAGCTTCAGCCCCATTTCTACTGTTTTAGTCTGTCTGTTCTTCAAGGATCTATTCAAATTCACTTCTTCGGAAAGCCTTTTTTTCTTTCTGTCCCCAATAAGTAGTGTTGTTCCCTCATCTCTATCTTCCACTAGCACCATTATTCTATGTTTTCAGAACTCTATATTATAATGACCACTGGGATCTCCACCTCCTTCGATTCATAGCCTCCTCCAAATGCACTTACCAGATTGCTGCCAGACTGATTTTTTCCAAACAGGAGTCTCATTGTAGCATCTCCTACCTGCGAAGCTTTTAATGATACTCTTGGCATAGAATTCAACTCAAGCTCCTCAGGATTACAATAATCTAGGCACACTATCTACCTCTTCAAACTCAAGTCTGGGATTTCCCAATTTCACACTTTATGCTTCACTGACACTGAGCCTTATAACTTTTTCCAAACAAGCTACTGGGTTTTTTGTTACTATCTCCTTCCCAGGTCGTTTTCTTCCCGTATACCTGGATAGCTCCACCTAAATTTAGCTCTGATGATAATTCACCTGCAATAGTGTCATCTATTTCCTCTGCTTCCCCCACTCTAGACAAAATTAAGTACTTTCTTCTCTCGGTCTAACCAAATAGTGCTTGTATTATTTCACTTATCAAAATGCACTTCATTTGTTTAGATTTTGTTTTTTTCTACCAGACTGAACATTCCTAAGGATGGAACTTACATAGTGGTTGAGAATACAGACGCTGGAGACAGAATGTGGGTTCAGATCCTACCTCCTGCTACTCACTAGCTGCGTGACTTTATATATCAGTTAGCTACTGCTACAACAATGCTGCATAACAAGCAACAGTAAATTGTCAGGGGCATGTATCAATATTTTTTTGTTTGAGTCTGAGTTTACTAGTAGCTCTGCTGATTTAGGTCAAGCTGACCGATCCTAACTGGACTTGCTCATGCATCTGTGGTCAGTGGCCAATTGGCTGGGACTGCTCACTCCGGGATCTCCTCAGCTGAGATAAGTCATTTTTGCTACTTTTATCTTCCAGCAGGCTTGTCCAGACTTTCCTCAAAGTAGAGGCAGAGTTTCAAAAGAGTTGCAAAGGTATACATGGCCTCTTAAGGCCCAGACTGGGAATAAGCACACTGTCATATTTGATCCAACCTACTAACTGACACCAATAGAGCCCAAATTCTAAGAGTGGGAAAATACAGTTGCTGCAAAGTCATATTGCAAAGGGCGTGGATACAGGGAAGCCACTAACTGGAGCCACTTTTTCAATCTACCACATCTTGGGCAACTAAAATTTTAATAATTAACACAGTTTTTAAAAAGTTATTCACTATATGTCATGTCCTATTTCACATGCCAGGAATGTAATTGTAAGTAATGCCAACAAAAATCCTTTTCTTAAAAAGCTTAAATTCCAGGGACAGGTAGTAGGTAAAAAAGAAAGTCAACTAAATCATTTGTTAGTAGTGATAAGAGTTAAGGAGTGAATGCATACAAAGAAGGGAAGGAGGAGGTAAGGAGTGTAAGAGAAATTTTAGAGAGGGTGACTAGCGAAGGGGACGTGAAGGGACGAGATGTGGGGATGAGTTCCTTGGGGAAGCCCTTGGAAGTTTCTGCAGGAGAAGTGACGTAGGAAGCTATTGCCACAATAATTTGCTATCCTGTCACAGACCTAACATTCTTCAGATCCAAAATGTGCCTGCAAACCTAGAGCGACTGGGTCTTTTTCGTTCCTGCCCACTTGCCTCCTCTCTTTCCTGTCTCTTCATAGGGGTGACATACAAAGTTTCCAACACATACCCTCAGCTGCTACCCCAGGGGGTCAGTGCCTAATTGCCACTCAGTTTCTCACAGGAACCAGCACCTTTGAAACATTTTTAAAAGCGATCTCTGAAATATAAAGCATCAGAATGACTCAACCTCTTTGTACTATTTAAAGCAATTTTAGACATTCTACAGACAATGAGATGTAACAGAAAGAAAATTTAAAGTTCAGCATATTCCTTGAGTTCAAATGGCATACTTACTAATCCCCTTAGGGAAATGGCCAAACTGGCCTCTAGCTCTGTACCATCATCTTAGATAGAAATACTGATGGTGGTGGGGAAGCTGGGTGACTCAGCGGGTTAAAGCCTCTGCCTTCGGCTCAGGTCATGATCCCAGGGTCCTGGGATCGAGTCACACATCGGGCTCTCTGCTCAGCGGGGAGCCTGCTTCCCCCTCTCTCTCTGACTGCCTCTCTGCCTACTCGTGATCTCTCTGTCAAATAGATAAATAAAATCTTTAAAAATAATAAACAAACAAATAAATAAAAGAAATACTGAGGGTGGCAAGGGTTACATGAGACAGTGTTTGCCATCCCAGAACAGTGTCCAGCATATACAGTAGTTCCAAATCACAATGGGTGACTTGGGGACAGGGGAGATTTCAGGTGTGAGTGAAGCTATAAAAAGATAGAATTTAAGTCAATTAATGCTAAGAGGGGGTCAATTCTGTTGTAGATCACTGAGTCTGAGTTAAGCTGGACTGATGGGAAATATCAGATTGGAGCTCAGCACAGTGTTTTTTGGGTGGTGTGGACACTTTTCGATTCTGAAAAATCTGATATCCATCACCCTCCCCATAACCCACAGTTTGTCCCTGCCCTGGGCAGACTGCAGCCCAACATTTGCAGAGTCGAGGTTATCACCTTCGGATCTCCATGTGGTTAAGGCTTCAAGATTAGCCTCTACGTTGTTACTGGAGCCCCTACTTTATCCCTATGCTCCTTCGAGTGTCAGGCTTTTTCTCCTTTTTGGTGCCATCATTTCCACTATCCTTAAATCCCCCAATTCTCTGCTAGAAAAAGTAATATTTTTACCAAAAAATAAAAGTTCAACTCATAAAAACTCCGAAACAAACTGTGAAATCATGTCAATGTGTAATAAGAATGTTGTATATTATGGGCCCTGTATAGAAACAACTCATTCTATAGATAAGATTAGAAGACAAGTTAAACAGGACAGGAACTTTGAATCAGTCCAATAGAACTGAATACAGCAACATTATCAAGGTGTTTTCCAGGGCACTGGCAGCGATTTTATAATATGGAGGAATATAGATATCCATTGAACAAGTATTCATCCTATCCCTGGAACTGTATACATCAGGCATTTTTCCTTTATGGGATTAATTTATAAAACTCATCCTTATTTTTTGTTTTTTCATTTTTTATTTTACCTCTAAGCCTAGAGCTATGGAAATTCATTCATTTAGTATTTAAGATTCAAGAAAATCTATTGAGCCATTTGTGTATGCCAATAGTGTACTAGGCTCAAGGGAATCAATTGTAAACAAGACAGATAAGATCCATTGTTTCATAGAGCTTATTTTCATGAGTCTGTATCTGAGAGTAGGAGGAGCCAGGGGAAGGGTTTTATGATAAAAGAAGCAAGTCAACACACACAGGACAACATAAGCTACAATGGATTTCTATGGAAACATACAATGGTGTATAGAGGAAGAGCATAATATAGTGGAGAAAGGGTTGATGTTAATAAAAAGTTAACGTTTATTGAGTGCTTAGTCAGTGATAGGCACTATATGTGCGGATCCATGCTTATTTGGTGCTTCCGATGCCCTATGAATAAGTACTATCAATCTTATTACTATTTAATAAACTAGGGGTCTGAGTGCAGCACAAAAAAGGTTGTTACTTAAAGTTTGCCCTGCTAATAAGTGGCAGACCTGGAAGTTTCTCTCAAGATATCTGTTTCCAGAGCCTGGGTATCCCCCTGCCTATTAAACATGAATGTAACCCAATATGACTGCCATGGAAAAACTGAACTCAAATGGAAATAATAATCATCAGGAAGATATTTCTAAATCTACCATATTGTCAAGAACACAAATTTCCAGGGGTGGGTGGTGCATTTTTTTTCTTCCCTGGAGTATAAGAGGTGGAAAAAAAAGAACAGGTAGATGAAGGTAGAACTGGAAAGTTCACTGTACTCAAACATTTTCTATGAACAAAAAAAGTTAATCAGCAATGTTAATTAAGTTAACATTTTTTTTTATCTAATTAATCATTTTAGGGGAACAATGTGAGGAAGTTATTTAGTTTGTTTACCCTTAGTAAGTAACTAAGGGTAGTTTTATGAGCGATACGTACATAATGGGCTAAGTCTAAATTATTAAAAAAATAAGGTATTAGTGCACACCGATGTAATAATTACTAATAGTCTATTGTAGATGATGATGGGAAAATAACGCACCAGTGTTGGAACGACAACTAACTCAATTTATAACATGTCGTATTAGTGTCTTTTATTATTTAGCTTGCTTTCTTCACCTAATATGGAGTGACCTCTTTTTCCTGTTTCGAAAAGGGTCATTTTCCTTATGGATCACAAACTTTGAGATTTGGAACTATTGCTCCCCTATCCTCTCAAAATGCTTTTATAGGCTTGAACGTGGACACACTAGATTTGGAGAACTACTTGCTATGAGACAGTCTAGTTGGTGTCTGTACTTGGAGCTCTTCTCACGACTGCGGACGCACACGTAGGAGCAGATTTAGGGGTATGCTACTGCATTGCCTGCAATTCAATGACTAGTAAATACATTTGGTTTAATTTAAGCATTTAAATTATAATTCTACATGTGGATTATCCCACTCAACTTTATGAGCTATCTTTACACAGCTGTTCATTCCTAGTCTACACAAAATTACCACAGTTTGACCCCTGAGCCAAAGAATCGCTGAGAAATCTTACATCTTTAATATGACAGTTTTACAAGTTGATTTGTTTTTGAAACACAGGGTGGTAGCATGAAAAATGGATAAGGATTCAGGTATATATACTTGTGATTACACACAGGACTTCCACCAGCGTGAACGCGGGTATCAAGTTTAAGCCTCTAGTGATCATTCTTACGTACATCAGCGTGAACATGCATGAGGAGGAGACGAAGATTTTTGAAACCTAAGGTTTGAGAACACTGTAAGTCAAAAAAATTATTCTGGGTTGTCAGCAAGTCTCGATTCCGATACAGGTTGATAGCGACGCGCCTGTCCCATAAATATAGTAAATGGATGTGTGACTTCAGACCCACAGGCATGCACCGATATCCCGGCCTGACGTGGATATAGGCAACCCTTTATGTCTGTTGTGACTCTGGCTTTTGCAGCTGCTGTTTTCTCAGTGTTGTCTCCGGGGCAGTTTCCTGTTGCCATAGCTGATGGCCTGCCCACGCCTGCCTGGGCCTTTCAAGTGTCAACACACTCCCAGGCCGGCTGCAGTGGTCAAATGCTCGTTAATGAGATACAGCAGCCGGGTAGGGGTGAACCACTGAGACGGATAAAGGAATTGCGCTGGTGCAGGAAGCGATGCCTTTTGAATCTTTTCAGCAGGGTGAAAGCTTTCAAATCAAAGAGGGTATGTTGTATTCATTAATAAACCCAAGTTCCCATGCAGTCACATTAAAGCCAGCAGTTTAACTTTGCATCAGACAGGTGAATTTCCCCCCTGATTTTACCCTGGAAGACAATGAACAAGAAAACAAGGCTTTAGCTTGGAACAAAGCCACACTTCCTCATCTGTGGGGCTGCCCAGACTGCTAAAACAAGCAGGGGTTGCTGCATTCTTTTTCAATTTATCCTTTTGTCCGTGTACTTGTGTGTGTGTGTGTGTGTGTGAGGGCGTGCGCGTGTTTCAAAGCTCATAGCCACCACTCCTGCTCCCTCCTCTGGAGTCTAACCATTTCTTTTTTTCCCTTTTCTTTCAAAACCTGACTTTTAGAAACAGAACTCACAACTTAACTACTACTTGTGAGGAAAAGAAAGACATAGCTGTGGACGTGGGCCCACACTGTCTCGGTCTCAGACAGAAGAGAGCTGTGCACCTGCAGCCACCTGCCCCACCCTGACGTGGAGAGGAGGCCACTTCTCCCCAGAGCATCATGAGACGGCTCCAGCAGCTGGGAGAAGCCAGAAGGGAGGAGCGGGGGAGGATATAGAAAGTCTCTAACTGGCAGGAAGTCCTGAAGATAGTGTTGAGGGAGGGAAGTATTATTATTTTTAAGTGCTAGAAAGTTGCACTCGGAGAATGAAAATAGCCACAGTAAATAGCATCAGAGATGGATTATCTATTTTGGGGTCATCTGAGAGAATTCAGAATGAATGACAGTTTTAGAAGCAGGATTACATAACTTGGACCAACTGAGAGAGATATTCTTGCCTCTCACCATCTCCATTTTTTTTCAACAATCTTATTTAGCTAATAATTCACCAGGGCTAACTAAACACTCCAAAGCAAAGGCAGTATCTATGTTTTATCCTAATGACATTTTTAACTGCAAAGAAGACTAACTATCCAGGAAAACAGAGTCGGGGGGAGGAGGGATGCATTCTTCAAAGTACTTCAGTTTTTAAGATATTCACAAATTGATTTATTTTAGGCTTCAATTCTTATGAGAAAGCCTTTAAGCTCTAGGAAAAAAGAAATGAAAATCCCATTTGTTAGATCTTTATAACAATGTGTCAGGCACCAAGCTAGGTAGACGCTTGAAAAAAAAGAAATGTGTATACGAAAGAGAAGCCTGGCAAAATTCTGCCCAAACTCAACAGATCATATTTACTTAAAAGATACTGTCCAATGGCTGGTTTTCTAAAAACCTCTTCTCTTCTGCCTGTACCCCAAGTTCTGAACACCTCGGAGAGGCTGCGGAATCTTGTCCTTCTGGCAGCAATCACGGTTGACTCGTTTGGAGCCATTGCCTCTGCCCTAGCACCCAGGAATTTGTCTCTTTTCTTAATAGCATCCAGCCTGAGCCCCTAAGATGGCCGCCTGGGTATCCCCCAGCAGCCTCTAGCACTCCCTCCAGGCGAGGGCTGGATCACAAAAGCACATATCCAAGCTCCGTGAACAGCTCAGACTTGCACTCTTGCCTATTGACTTCATGGATCTTAGTAGTCCCTTGAAAAAGCAAAACACTAAATGGCACAAAATCATTACAGTTACTATGTAAAACAAAACAGAAACTGCATCCCCCCACACACACGTGCACTTAATGTACGTTTGGCATTTGATACACTACTGCATTTTGTTCTGGGTTTTTCTGCCTCCCGGACCAGCTCCAATTTACACCATATTCTCTCACTTCTTTTGCTTTCTTCTTCCCCCCCCCCCCCCTTGACTAAGAAGGTTTTCACTTAAAACTGAAGAAATTCTAAGTGACAAGTAAGTAGCCCCTTCTCAAATAAAACCTGCAATAACGTGCCTGGATTACATTAAGGAATGCTGGAGGGGATCCCAAAAACCAGCATTTGAATAGTCAACCTGACAGAATCTGAGGACACCATTGAAAGGGCTCCTGTTACCTAACTGACTTAGAGCTAATCAGTGTAATCCTCAGGACAATACATTGTCTGACTTCAGGAACCTGCTGTCATACCCCCTGGTGGGGCGGGGGTGCTGGAGGGAGCCACTGGGGGTGTCCCAAGCCTCTGCCTCAGTAATGGGACATGAGCTGCCTTTCCCCCTGGCTCTGCTTCTCAACAATGAGGACCAAGAAATTTCATAGAGGAAATAACTTAGATTTATTAAGGTGAGTAACCTCAACATGGAGACATGAAGAGAGAGAAAACCACAGAAAGCCATCAATAGCGCGTGTCCAAATCCCAGGAAACAGAGTCGCAGTGAGAGTAAGTTTCTTGGCAGAAAAACCAGGTTGGTCCAGAAAGAAGTTTTGGGAAAATGTTTGAACCAGTCTCGACAGAATGAAAAGGTTTCTAAATGAGCCCTTTGACTAGTTTTCTCCTGGACAAGGTAAAGACCAAATGAGGGGAGAGTAGAGGGGTGGATAAACCTCTTAAGAGTAACAAACTTTCCTCTGGCTATTTAGTCCATTTCTGAGAATTTGTCTCAAGACTCTTTGAAGCAGAAGAATGCAGGAATAGATACTCAATGGCACTGATTCTGTCACCTCCTGGATCTGGGTTGAATTGGTAGGTGGCATGATATCAGTCTTCGTACGAACAGCAGGACGTTTTGTCGAATGTCCCTCCCACTCAAGAAAAAAGTTCCCAGTATTTGCTACTGACACTTCTTAAAAAGAACACGTCTGTTGTGAGATTCTTGTTTGAAACTGTTTCATCAGAAAGAAAGGCACATACATTTACACTCTCGCCTTACTTTGTTTCTGCCCACAAGAAAGAGGGTAGACACCGAATACCATTGTCCTTTATATTTAGATCCTGCCAGCAGAACTTAACAAAATAAAGGATACCAAAGGGAAGGAGAGGAAGAGAAGTTGAAAATTAGAAAGCATATTCCATGGTTTCAACATAATTTTGAGTGAGATTAACAATCTTCAATGGTTTGAATAGCAAGATGGTCCTGTTGATTATCAGCCTAGGCTATGGTTAGATTACTATTTCTTATCTCTTGTTCAAAGCTCTACTTCAAAGGACTACTATCAATTGTTCAAGTAGACAGCAAAAACTCTCCATGCCTTGGAGCACTCAAGAGTGAGGCAACTATGAAAGAATTCTTTCTTGGGTTAGAGGTAGGTTTGGTGCATGTTGAAGAGAAAATGGCTGCTCATCTAGTCACGGTGCCAAAGTACTGATGAGTGAATAGGCACAGAAGTCGTTCCCGGGAAAATTAAGGAACTTAATTAGAAGTCACAATAACAGAGTGTTTGGATGAAACTGAATTTAATTCAATGCTGGAAAAAGCTAGACATTGCATCCCAGCAAACCATTCTATTTATTCCAGTGATTTTCTTAATGATTCATTCATTCGACAAGTGTTTATTGAGCAACTATTAGCTGCCATGCTCTGGTAAGGCATTAGCAAAATTGCAAAGAACAAAAGAGCTGAAAATCCTGCCATCATAGAACTTGAGTTCTAGAAACTACTACCATTTTGCTACACAATCACTACAGCCATGCGGAGACTGCGAAGATGGGCCTTGGTCAATCATCCTGGCCATTTTTCTCTAAAAAGTGACATTTAATATAAAATGCTGAAGTCTTATGATTAGTCTAATCTACAGAGAAAAGATCTCTTTTATGAGACATAGAACTATTAATCACTGCTTAATTTGATGGTGTGTGTGTGTGTGTGTGTGTGTGTGTGTGTGTGTAAGAAGAAGGAATTTTAAAATGTGGACTCCAGAAAATATTACAGAGAATGGGGTTATTTTGAGGAAAGGGGGTTGGCCTTCCCAGAGGCACTCGACTTTTTCCTCAAAATCACAGAAGTTCTGGAGGGAAATTATTTTCTAGAATCCCCTAAGATACTTCCTTGAGGACCTAGTGGCTGCAGTTTAGCCAACTCAAGGCAAAGGAGAATAGCATCAAGAATATGCACTGAGGGGCGCTTGGGTGGCTCAGTGGGGTAAAGCCTCTGCCTTCAGCTCAGGTCATGATCTCAGGATCCTGGAATCGAGCCCCGCATTGGGCTCTCTGCTCAGCAGGGAGGCCGCTTCCCCCTCTCTCTCTGCCTGCCTCTCTGCCTGCTTGTGATCTCTCTCTCTGTCAAATAAATAAAATCTTTAGAAAAAAAAAGAAGATGTACTGAGTATAGGGAATTTATAATGAGGACTAAGTCTAAGGATACAAGAGAAGCCTATGGGTTACAAAGGAAAGATGCACCTGGAATTTGACTATTTATTAAGTTCTGATTCTGCTAAATTTTGTTTTGTCCAAAGAAACAGACCAAGTTTATTGGAGATACAGGTATTACCTAGTAATGATAAAGCTTAAAATCAAAAAGGAGAAGGGCAGTATCCTTAAATATATACATATGTAAATATATATATTTTAAAAATATATATAAATATATATCTCATACATAAGCTATGCCTTGTTACATTTTATATAAGCTTTGAAACAATAATAAAATAATCATTGGGGCGAATCCTTATCTTTAAAGATAAAGATTAAAGGATTAAACACAGTATACTGTATTTTCAAGTGCAAGGACAACAAGGAAGTTCTCTGTAGAAAATGTCCATCTGTTTGAAGAACTTTCTTTTATTTCTCCACCTTTGCCTTGTATTAGACTTTTCCATCAGCAGTGCCCTAAAAGGTATGTGATACTTTTGTCTCACAACACATTCTCTTGAGGCACCTAGTAACTTTTGCTCAGGATTCTAGACAGATTAGAGCTGATTCGATTATATAAAACATTGCTTTTGTAGGCCGATGTCTATGTATCCGTTCTATATCCTCTTCTCCTCCGTACAGAACACTCAAAAAACCACCCCTCCCATCCTCCACCCCCCAGAAAACAAACCAAAACAAACAAAAAACTCCTATAGATTCACGGCAGGCTAATCCCAAAGGAGGAAGTTAACCTTTGGTTTTTATCTCCAGTGAGCTCCAGGACAATATTCAGTTGTTCCCACTCAATTTCAGTTTCAGCCATCTTACTTTAAAACCAAAATTTATGCCTCTTATCAGAGTTGTGACATAAAAAAGCTATACCTCATTTTTCTAAACTTATTTGACATCTGTACTATAGATGCATCTCTTCTGAACTATGCTTTGCTTTCAGCTCTAGTTCAGGGAGTTTCACTGTTGACGTGCATTAAAACTTGTGTTCCCAAAGGGATGCCATTTCTTCTTCCCTTCAAATTGGCCAAGATAGCAAAGGAAAACTAGACATTTTCTTTACATAATAGAAAGAACCCAATTAATGGGTTAATTATAAAAATAATTCATGTAAAAAAATTCCCTTTGGAATTATGAAGTCAAAGAAACTAGGTTTTGCTGGGTAGTCAAAGGTCTGTGTTAGAAGCAGCTAGTCGGTATGACATCTCAGGGGGTTGAGAGAGGCCTAGCGGGTGGAAAAGCATCATTTTCAGTTCTCTTGAGAATGAGGAGACACAAAGGCTAGGTCCAGATGATTGAAATGTGGTGCTGCAACCCACCGTCTCCCCAGTAGACTGAGCCACAAGTTACATAAACCAGAAGGATAATTAGTGTGTTCAGATTAGTTATGCCAAAATATGGCGTAGCGGTCACCTATAGACATCCAGCTAAAGTCCCTATTGCCCCCACTTTCCCAGAACCTAATGGATTCTTGGAAGGTATTACTGAATACAGGTGTCCCTCATCTAGGAAAACTAATGAAATTCCAAACCCTCAAAAAAAGTTCCTATGAAATAATTTGAACTGCAATAGGATTTTCCCTGCAAGTTACCTTTAAGGTATAAGCTGCTTTATGCATGTAAGCGTTGTTTGCAAAGACTTGAATTGCAGTCAATGTTTCTGGGACACATTCATTGTGTAAAACAGTACATGAATTGAAGTTTCACCTTTTATTGAATGATAGGCACAGAGGAACTGAAGGGAGAATATCAAGGTTAAAATATCCATTTTACACAAAACCATGGAGAGCCAAGGATAAGCAATTTGACCACAGCAGCCACAAATGTAAAGACTGAACCCAACCATGATTGCATCTTAAACTTCTAAAATACAGAATGTTTAAGCCACTACAACTTTTTAATCTATTTAATGTTGACTATATTATGTGAATCATTCAACAGTCACAACTCAAGTTTGACCTTTCACTTTCTTATCTAGAGAAAAATTCATTTTCAAGTATCCAAGAATATTTAAACTATTCAAAGTATTTCAAGAGAACTTTTGGCACATGTCACCCAAGCTCAATAGCTAACAGTTGCTGCCACCTATAGGCCCAACTTCAAGAGAAGGAGCTGGGACTTGAGTAGAGGCTTGCAAGGTTAAACAAAGCAAGTTCTTTTTCCTGTCTCATGGACTGTTGATCCTGTTCCTGGAGAAAAATAGATTTAGATATGACAAATTTCACTGGCTCCATCAACCATGATCTCTTTAAACCACCTGGGGAGGGGGCGTGCTGCAGAACTTAAAAACAGCAGCCTCTCTGCCCATAAAACAAAAAAATGAAACAAAATGAAATCAGGTTACCCTAGGTCTTCAGTCACATCTCATTGTAATTGTCAAGGCTATACAATCATGTGAAAATAAGTGACGAGGAGAGATTTTCCTTTATGTCAGTTAGCATGTTATCACATGTGAGAGTCTGAATTGTTTTGGATAGATTATCTCCCCTCTGGAGATTTTGTGAACTCTTCCTGTGAGACCATACATCTATCTATCTCTACCTATATCTATAGATGTGTGTGTCTATATAATTATATAGATTATATTATTATATTTAAAAACTATCTTCTGATCTTTAAACTGACATGTGAAAGTAGTCATTATTGTCTCCATTTTACTGATCAAAAAAATCCTAAGCCTGGGGCACCCGGGTGGCTCAGTTCGTTAAGCCTGACTCTTCATTCCAGCACAGGTCATGATCTCAGGGTGGTGAGACTGAGCCCCACCTCAGGCTCCATGCTCAGCAGAGCCAGCTTGGTATTTTCTCTCTCCCTCTGCCCCTCTGCCTGCTCACACACACTCTCCCTCAAATAAATAAATAGATCTTAAAAAAAAAAAAAAATCCTAAGGCTGAAAGAGAAGGAAAAAACGGTATCCATAAAACATAAAAGTTCAGGGCACCCAGATGGCTCAGTCAATTAACCGCCCTCCTCTTGATTTCGGCTCAGGTCATGATCTCAAGGTCATGAAATCAAGCGCCACCTCAGAATCTGCTCACCAGGGAGTCTGCTTGAGATTCTTTCTCCCTGTGCCACTCCCCTCCTGCTCCCTTTCTCTAAAATAAATAAATCTTAAAAAAAAAAAAGTTAAATCTCAGCTGCAGGACTTTTTTTCCATCAGTAAATTAGAGGTAGTAAAGACTACCTCCAAATACCATTTTAAAGATTAGAAGACATTTTTTATGTATTATATTTATATATCCAGTACACATAAATGTATATGCTTATAGTTATTTGCTGATTATATTCTCAGTGAATAGCATAAAACAACTTATAAAAACGTTAGCTCTGTAACACTAATTTTATGATATCTGCGAGTCATTTCATAATTGGACTTTTGTTTCTTTGTAAAGTGAGGAGCTTAGACTAAGTATTTTCTAGAGTCCTCCTAGACTAAATGTTCAAGCATAAGGTTTTTGAGTCTAGTATCCTCTCTACCCATACCAGCTGGACCCATTTCTGTATCTGGGCTACACTTATGCTGGATAAATACTTGACAATCAATGCCTTCCAGCTATGTGTTCCCTCTATATTCCAGGATACTCCGAGACCAGAAGAAGAGGAAAGTCTATGTTCATTTCACTATTCCTAATACAATTCTCCCCTTGTTATGAGCTAAATTGCATTTCCCCAAAATTCATATATTGAAGCCTGGATCCCCAGTATCTGAAATGTAACTACATTTGGAGGTAGGACCTTTGAAGAGTTGATCAAGTTAAAATGAGGCTATTAGGATGGGCCCTAATCCAATCTGACTGGTGTTCATATAAGAGGAAATTTAGACATACGCGAAGACACAGAGGTATGCACCCACAGAGGAAAGATCATGTGAGAATATGGTGAGAAAGCCCCAGAAAAAGATGGCATTTCCAAGCCGAGAAGAGAGGTGTCAAACAAACAAACTAATCCTGCCAACACCTTGATCTTGGACTGCCAGCCTCTAGAATGCAAGAAAATAAATTTCTGTTGTTTAAGCCCTTCAGCCTGTGGTATTTTGTATGGTGGCCCTAGCAAATTCATATACCTCTTGACCTAACTCTGACTTTGAACAAATTACTTATGTTCTCAGATTTCTTATACTTAAAATACAGATAATACTTCGAAAGTTATGAGATTAAAAATGATAATGTATATAAATGGCCTCCTATGTTGCTGACACAAAGTATTTACTCAAACATTAATTCTTCCACTTCCTGAATTCCACCTCTGCTGTCAAGTGAACTTGAATAATCTTTGGAACGTAATTTCACATTTTTTTTTTTGTTCTCCCAGTAGTCACTTGGTCTATGTGTACATAACTTGACAAAATATTTTAAAATAAGTATTGCTATGTAACATCTTTTGTGAATATACAGTAAATGTAATTAGTTATATTTAACAAAATATTTTGTTGTAAAGAATATATATAAAATCAAAACTATCTTAATCCAGACCGTATAGGTACCATATCCAGGTGAATTATTCATATGGATTTCACCACTTAGATAAACACTTCAAAGTCTAAATGTTCATTCAAATCTTCCCTTTGGCATACATGTTTACTAACCTAAAAGGCTAATATACAATCAAGATCATCTTAATATTTTTTTTTCTCTTCTCACCTTCTAGCAAAGGCTCAAAAATGTTGGAGCTTGCTTCTCTTATACCTACCCTCTTCTGTCCTCCCACACTCCACCTTCAATTACATTCCAGTTCCTGTCTTATTATGTTAGTGTATGGCTAATTCATTATCTTCCTTATACATTTTTAAAAATTTACTTTTGCAGATTTTATGAACTAGTAAAGCCTCAGGATAATAAAAACAAAATCAATCCCTGTACTTGTAAAACTATACTAATTCAAGGAAGCAAAACTTTCAATAAGAACACTTTTACCTTTTTTATTCTTTTGGCCCAATTCCATAATATTTTTATTTCTCTTTCCTCCCTTCCCCTCAGAATTCAAACCCAAAGGAGATTCTTCCCAGAAGTCCATGAAAAAAGAAAAATAATGAAAACAAATGTTAAGTGAAACTTTTTGCAAACTTTGGAAAATGAGCTGTTCTGGTTCATTTCAAATTTTTTGGCAAAGATCCAGAGTCAAATAGGAACCGAGATTATATGTCCATAGTGAGGAGTGGAGACAGTACACGGTAGAGAGCCGACCAATTTCCATTTAATGAAAGAGAGCACTAGCTTTGGTAATAAGGTAAAATTAGAAGTTTTCTTCATATAGGACTTAGGGAATTTTAATTATTGTAGTTGCACCATCTAAGATAGTGAAGTAACAAAGTTTTCAAACTGACAAATGCTAGTATAACATGACCAAATTTGAAAAATCTTAACTTTAGCATAACTGGCTAATACATAAATGAGAAAAATAATTTGAAATAAAAAGAGACAAAACTTAATCTAATTCTTTAGCTATGGGTAGCACCAAGGAAGACTAGTTATTTGAGAAATAGCAGTCATATAAAAGAGAGACAATTCAAAGAATATAACATTTATTAAAATTCCAACAGTATCTTTGGTAGACACTGTTGGTTAGTTGACTCAATCCCATTTGCAATTCCTTCTTTTAAAAACGTTCCAGTGATTGGTCTATGGTAGCCCATGTGGCCCAATTCTGGACAGTGATCCAAAAACAGAAGTCGCTGAGAACTTCCTGGGAAGATTTTGTGTGTTTTTCTCCTACCCATTTAGCTTTTAAGAGCATTTTAAAAAAAAAAATAGTTACCTTTAGGTAAAGAAAAGCTATAGATTCAGTTCAGTCTTTTATCTCTTCTTGTTTGGAACCTGAAAAGATGCCTAAGAGGGTAGTAGTTCTCTTATGACCATTTAGAGATAAGCATGTTAAACATGGCAGAGCCCAAAAACGGAGAGATGCTCTTTACTAAATCAACTTCAGTCTTCCTATCCCCAGATTCTTGCCTCAAGGGACAAATAAACACCCTTGTTTATCAAGCTATGATAGTTGGATTCTCTACTGCTCATCTCCAAACACACTTATAACTGATACAATGTCTTCAAAGCGATTAATAAAGAAATTCATCCAGAAAATAAGAACAGGTTGTTGTGAAAAGGGAAGAACCAGATAACTTGAAAGAATTCTCATGATTGCAACATAACACTGGCAAATTTTTAAAAATAGGAGCGCTAAAGGGTGGAGGTAAAATCAATTTCTCTGATTATGAAACAAAAAGGAGAGATATAAATTTAACAGTTCATAGAAATGGCAGATAAATCCAGAGGGTATGAAATCTGGCCCTGTAAGATCTCCAGGGAGAAAAGAGAAAACAAATGAGAGGATAAAATTTTAAAAAATGAAGAGAAATTAATTTTGCCCCTGAACTGAAATTCAGTATAAATGCCAAAATGAAAAGAACCACTGTGTCAAACAACATGAGTGGGAAAAATACCTATGCCTTAGCACTTTATCGTGAAGTTTCAGAATTCTCAGAATACTGAATGGATCTACTAAGCTTCTAGGAAGAAAAGCATTTCATCCATAAAGAAATTCTCATCAGATTGTCATCATCAGAAGATATTCTTAGAAAATTTAGCAACATCTTTAAGGTTTTACCAGCAAATGATTTTCAATGTAAAGTTGTACATTCGGATGAACTATTATTTGAGTACAAGGATATGATAAGAATCTGATTCCATTCTTGGTATTTTACCCCTGACAGTTTTCTATCTTTACCCTTCTCTCTCTCCCACTTGCCCCACATCCAGGTAAACTTATAAAAAGGACCACACACTCAGCAACGGCAAGAAATTTGTACCTTCACTCTGACCTTACTCTGTAACCTTCACTCAAGCCATTTCTAACTGGCTTGGGTACTTGCCGTCCTATCTCCCCAGAAATATTCATTATGTGAGTAATAAATGTTTCACACCATGTTGATGAATGTATGACATCATCGATTTCAACATTTAAACTGATTTTGCGTGGGAGATTGATTCTGTTCACTTTGAGGCAACAACAAAACTAGAAGCTAAAATAAATATATTACCTAATATACAAAAGCCTGGGAAACCTAACTTTCTATGTATCTTTCTGAAAAAAACAAAACAAACAAAACAAAAACCAGCAACAACAACAAAAAACTACTGATGATGTTCTCCAGAAAAGTGTAGAATGTTCCCAAAGTGACATCCATCTTAAAAAAAGAAATATGTTTCAAGAGATAGAAGACTTAATCCAAGGGTACAATGCAAATAAATCCTGGGATTTATATAGCGAGGCCATAAATGAGTTAGAATTAGAACTGGAAGTCAGAACTCCAAACAGCAGAATTTCTAGAACTTCAAGACAAATGGCATGATCAAAAAATTTAAATTTCTTAGTGACATAAACATGTTTCTTAGGTCAACATACATAGAGGCAACTGAAAACTTCAGCTGGGAGAAAAGCTGAATAAAAAAGTTATCATTCAAATGGAAAGAAAATGAAATTGAGAAACATTTTTGAGCAACTGATGATATGAAATACCAACAAAAGAAAAAGAATTCATCTGAGTTTAATATATATTTAGTGATACAGAGTTATTTCTTTCTTTGTGTGTCAAATCATACTTTTTGGCTCTTCAGATAAAAATATGTATGTATTACATTATGAATACTCTATTACTTTTCAATTTTAGAATCAATGTGTAAATAAATCATAGAGGATATAGGTTCTGATTATAACATCATGAAAAATCTTAACAATGAAAATATCTTAGTTAACAAATGCCTGAAATAAAGACAGAGAGGGCAAGAGGAAATAAGAGTTAAAAATTGTGTATTTACATACACACACATAAAAGAGAGATATATGTATATATAAAATATTGTGTATACATTGTGTCAACATACAATCTATTTATGATATCTTTTAATGAATGGAAGTTTTTAATTTTAATGATACCTAAGTATCAATCTTTCCCCGATGATGCCATTCTGGGCCTGTAGTTTTCTTTTAGAGAAGTTTTAAATTATAGGTTTG
Source organism: Nasua narica (assembly GCA_028533885.1). Taxonomy (NCBI): domain Eukaryota; kingdom Metazoa; phylum Chordata; class Mammalia; order Carnivora; family Procyonidae; genus Nasua; species Nasua narica. The sequence goes on from CM052810.1 coordinate 24,413,647, forward strand.
ATTACATTTATAGATATAGGACTATTCTGTTCTGTCTATTTCTTGTTATGTCAGTATCGCTAAGTCAATTTTTAAGGAATATGTCCATTTCATACAAGTTGTTAAATTTTTATAATAATTATATTATAATTATTATAATAAAGTATATATTGTCTCCTTTCCATGTATTATATTATACATACATGTAATATATATTAATTTTTAATATTAAGATATGTATAAAATATATAAAATTTATATACACGTGTATAGGTATAAAATACATAAAGTACTCCCATGAAGAAAATATTGACAAACTAATATTTAAAAAGGGTAAAAGCTATAAATATTCTGTTTCCTTACCTATATAATGTGAAAATAATAAAAGATTAAAAAATCTTTGTAAAATGAAACATAAAATAAAGCAATTAATATCATTTTACACATGGATCTTCTAAATACTACCCAAGAATAAAATGATATTAATTGCTTTATTTTATGTTTCATTTTACAAAGATTTTTTTAATCTTTTTTTTCACTAATATCAACTCTTTACTCCATCAGGAATATGTCAGTTGTTTTCTAAAACAAGACTGTCTTCTGATCTCAGAGGAAATATCTTATAGATCTAAAGCAACTGAGATAGGGAAAAAGGCCTCTGGTTTTTCAGCTTCCAAAAAATCTCCTCATTATTAGTATGCATGTATCATTTTTATCTGCTGAATGATATTGATACTAAAACCTAATACCTCAGTTGAAAATATATGTGTAAAATATAATAAAGTAATGCCAGAATACAAAAATCATATTCACTAACCATTTTGTAGCACTAAACAATATGAATTTATTTTAGATGGTTGCCAAAGAAAATTATTTCAAGATTTGTCATTGGGTTTTGACTTCAGAGCTGACAACAGCTTATAATGTCAATTTTGTATTTATTTAAACCATTGGACATGATTATACATTACCTTGGAAATTCCTCACAGTTCATGAGTTTGCTTGGCACCTATGCAGCTTAAATAGATTATTGGATATCGTTAAAAGTATGATGGATGGATGTCTAAATGAGGTGCGGCCAGCCACTAACCTGAACTAGACCCCTGAGTGGCTTGCCTATCTTGATTTCAAGAATTTCATATGGAAAATAATCCAACGTGAAACTGGTGTTCAATCTAAATGAACAATAAAAGTTGCACCAAAAAAAAGTATCGGTGAAATCTATTATTGATATATTAACTTTTAATTTATATCCTAGGATTCATCTATGAATCCTATTGTTCTTTAATGACTTAGAAATTGATGTGCAGAGAAATGTATTTTGTTTTTGTTTTTAGTGAGCTCTACGCCCAATGTGGGACGGAGCTCATGATCCCAAGATCAAGGTGTCATCCTCTATGGACAGAGCCAGCCAGGCTCCCCCAGAAATAGCCTTTTGTAATGCAGAGTACTGGCTGAGACTATGCTCCCAAGTTTTTGCTTCCTTATAAAACTTTAATTCTCTGGAATTACTGAATATGCTCTTATTTTATTTTAAAGATTTTATTTATTTAAGAGAGACAGAGAGGGTAAGAGAGAGCACGAGCAAGAAGGAGAGAGAGAAACAGGCTGTCCGCTGAGCAGGGAGCCCAATGTGGGACTGGATCCCAGAACCCTGGGATCTTGACCTGAGCTGAAGGCAGACTCTTAACTGAGTGAGCCACCCAGGCACCCCAAGCCCTTCTTTTAAAAGGTAACCAGACTCTTTCTATAAAGGTAGAGCCTTAAATTCTGTGTTGAAAAGCTTTTTTTTCCCCCTATTTTTTGAGACATGGACCTTTGTATTATTCAATGTGAAAATCAAGATCTCTTCTGGAATTGCAAGATCTTCAAAGGCGGTGGAGCTCTGCCATGAAGGCAACTGTTTTCTTGTGGCTGAAAAGTGGCTTTCGAGGGCCCAAAGTTCAGGTGAATGGGTACTAAGAGGGAAGTGGAAGTGAGCAAGGCCAAGGACAGGCTGGAGTGGAAATGGGGGTGGAGAAGCACATTTAGGGGGGAAATTGACAGAGGATTGGCTGAAGGAAGACTACCTTTGTTTCATCATTTTTTATTAAGAGCCACACATGCAGCCATTATTAGGGGCTGCATTCTAGACACAGAGAGCCCAGGGTAGAGTAGAAAAAAAATGGAGTGGACTGAAGGAGAGAGAATGACCATTATCTTCCAAAATTCCATCAAGTTAGTTGCTGTGTATCACTCAGTTTGAAGAAAATAAGGACTCATATTAAAACTTGTCTCCAAAATAAATTTCTATTGCAATGTTCAACTAACTAACGTGGACAGCTGTTTATTTCCTAAGGTATTATATTCCACAATTCAAATAAGATATTAAATAACTTTAAAATGAATAAACCTACTGTCCTTCTGTATAGGCCAAAGTTTGCTAGGATATACAAAATGAACCCCTGAATAACTAAAGAAAAATGGAAATTCATTGATACATTAGGAATCATTTTAAATGGGGTGCCTGGGTGGCTCAGTGGGTTAAAGCCTCTGCCTTCGGCTCAGGTCATGATCCCAAGGTCCTGGGATCAAGCACCGCATCGGGCTCTCTACTCAGCGGGGAGCCTGCTTCCCTCCTGCTCTCTGCCTGCCTCTCTGCCTGATTGTGATCTCTCTCTCTCTCTCTCTCTTTGTGTGTGTCAAATAAATAAATAAATAAATAAATAAATAAATAAATAAATAAATAAAATCTTTTAAAAATCACAACTTTTTGGGGTACCTGGGTTAAGTAGGTGACTCGGTTTGGGCTCAGGTCATGATCTGGAGGTTTGGGGATGGAGCCCCACATCAGGCTCCAGACTCAGCGGAGAGTCTGCTTGAGGATTCTGTCTCTCTTCCTCCCCCTCTGCCTGTCACTTCACTCACCTGCACATGCGCTCTCTCAAATGCATATATATGTACATATATACAAATTTTTTTTCACCTTCACTTTCTGAGAAACAGTATTTTTAAGAGTAGGCTTTGGTATTCCTTCAAGATAAGGAAAATTCTTAACAAGTAACTTTTGTACAGCCTTGGAATTCGAATTCTAGTTTCCAATGAGAGCCCCTGGATGGTGTCTATGAACTTTCTGGAACTATATAAAAATATTGGCCTTAAATGCCTTTTAACGAATTTTTTTCTGAGAGAATATTCACCAGCTTATCAGATTCTCAAAAGGAATCTAGTATCACCAAAATGATTAAAATCCACCAGCAGGCGCCACTCCCACTATATTGGAATAGAGCACACTGGAGACCCTCTCCACTGATCTTCTGCAGGAAAGAACCAATCGTTCCCATCAGGCTGGCCTTCCTCTCCCCAGTGGGACACACTTCTTTGTCTCAAGAGCAGGGAGACATGCCACCCTCTCTCTCATGACTCCCAGCCACGTGGAACAAATAGTGGGTAAGCTTGGCCCCTTCTTTTCCTTCTCTCTTGTAAAGAACGTGTGAGTCAGGGCCCTGGGCCTGACTTCTGTGGGGTTGGAGAGAGACGCCAGGATGCCTCAGGCCACAGACCAGAGTCTGACTCACAGATCCAGCTCTCTCTGCAGAAGGGCGGCAAGGCCGTGTTTTGAGGACCCATATTAGAAGGCTCCTTGGCTTGGTTTTAGGGTCTTGCCACATTCTTTGATTCAACTTTAATTTGGGAGCCACAACTTCAAGAATTGGACCTCCATTAGGACGCCTGGATGGCTCATTCAGTTAAGTGTCGGCCTTTTGCTCAGGTCATTATCCCAGGATCCTGGGATCGAGCCCCGCATCGGGCTCCTTACTCAGTGGGGTGTGTGCTTCTCCCTCTGCCTGCTCCCCCTGCTTGTGCTCTCTCTCTCTGAGAAGTAAATAAAATCTTTAAAAAAAAAAAAAAGAATTGGACCTCCATTCATGTTGTTGCTCCCCTCCCCCTCAATTTCAGTGTTTCTTCTTCACCAGTTAGAACCCAGAAGGGTAGATGAGCACATAACCTGAGGATCCAGACCTGCGGTCAGAACCTCTAGAATAGCTTTTGCCATTTGCTGCGTATTTTCACATCTATTATTTCCTCTACTCTGCAAGAACCCTAAAATTTAGGTCCAGTACTATTGTTATTTCTGTATGAAAAATGTTCAGGTGTAGGTGGCAAGGGGAGGTTTCCAGGCAGATCGCTGGACTCCAGATGCATTGTTGTTTACGTTTCCTTAGCCCCACAAATACAAAGCCAAGAGTCAGTCCCCTGAGGGTGGTATATGCCCCTAGAGTCCATTCAGAGATCACAATCTGATGAGAACCTGACATCCTTCCAGGAAAGTGTTTTAAGTGGCCGCCCTTTAGGGAGTCCCTTTCCCCAGATACTTAGACAAACAGCGTTGCCTTCCTTGTATCAACCCCATCGCTGCTGTGACCTTAACTGGCAATACAAAGTGAGAACTGATTTACCAAAACACACAGAAGCCGATGTTAGAATAGGTAGAATATTGATGCTTTAATTCCCACAGATGAGCACCAGAGAAAGAAACTAAATTAACTCATTCCTGACTAGCCCAATAATATTGAACTATCATTAATGTTTCTTTGCTGATGAGAAGCAGGATACAGATCCCAAAGGTCTGTGAGCGCAATCAGGAGATCAGGCCCCACTCTAATGTGATATGTTTCTGTTACCTGTTTATTTGTCTAAATTCCCACTTGTTTCCTTTGTTATTAAGCATCCTCCTCGTGGCTTTATCAGTCTCTCTCTCGGGCCACTTCATCTAAAACTCCTTCTCCTCTTCTCGTCTCAGATCTCAGCTAGGAGCCGTCTCTTCTCCTCTCTATTCTCCTGGGCTCGGAGTGATCTGGCTTTTCCCTCGGGTACTCGTATAGGCTGCTTTTCGGAAGGATTCCTTAGGAGAGGATTCTTTGAGAGACAAGAGGAACTAGACCACTACCTAGACAGGAGGGATTGGTTAATAACTGGGATGTGAAACGGGGTTAATATGCGATTAAAAACATAGCTTTGGAGACAGATATGGACGTTCCAATATTCAGATCCCAGCCCTGCCACACATCCTTTGCCTAGATCTCTCAAGTTGGCTAAGCTTCAGCTTGCTCATTTGTCAACGCAGGGATAACAGCGCCTGCTTCCGGCTGGTCTGAGTGCAGTGGTGTTTACAATTCATGAATCGAAGCCAGTTACAGAGGTCTTTGTTCCTTCTCCACTCCTGCTGCTTTGCTAGCCAAAAAAAAAAAAAAGAAAAAAAGCCTTCTCCTTCTCATTGCTATGAGATTACATGAAATAATATATGTAAAATGATTCCACAATGTCTGATGATAGGTGTTTAATAAAGGAAAAACAGAATTTGTTAGCATAAGCAAAACTATTCTATGGCCATTTATCTCAATTATGGGTGTTCATGTGCCATGTCATCTACTGCCCTCGAAACCTCTTGAAGGAAGGCCTCTCATCATATATACCTTTGCATTTTTCTGCAAGTTGCATAAAGACCCCATAAAATTTGTTTTAGGAGATTTATGCAAATTTTTCTGCAAGTTGCATAAAGACCCCATAGAATTTGTTGAAAGAAACAAGGGATTTGCCCGCCATACCGTGTCCTCAGCGTAAGACTGATCTCGTTATCTAGCCGTGATACCTGCCCTTCGCATCCAAAGTCGGTGCCTCTGACCTGTCTACAGCACACAACGGGGACCGGCGGCGGTCTCCCGGCTTCACTGCTGTGCTTCAGGACTAATGAAACGAAGCTGCAGAGCCCTGGTCAGGCTGAGCAACCTGAATTAGACAGGGCCAGGCATGGGGAGCGCTCCACCTCCCCCCGTCAGCATTCTGTTCAAGGGACCCAAATGAGAAGGGATGGTGACCTCGGGCGTAGAAGGCCATCAGTCTGAGAGGAAGACTTTGTTCTACCAACATCTCACAACGGCCAGAATCCTTTTACTCAGTACTTTGTTCTCCAGAGGAGGAGAAGGAGGATTAATAAAAAGGAGGAGGGGGAGAAATTCTGCCTCGTAAATCTTCCAAGGCCCCATTTTGAGTTAGTGACCCTTCCTTTGCAACAGGACAGTTGAAATCTCCGGGGAATGAAGGTACCAAACCAACTGTTTTTAATGATGGTCAGTGTGATGTGGGCTTTTCCAAAATATACATTGGATCAGACTGCCCACGGTTCAAAAAGGCACTACACTTTTAAATGGAATTTTTTTAGGATAGTCGTAAACTAAGAAAGTGCTTTTATGAGAAGACCGATCCAAGATAGATACATTCTATCCAAGCAGAAAATAAACTTTTTTTTTTCTACTTTAACTGCTAATGAATCTGAGTTTTTGTTTGTTTTTGTTTTGTTTTGTTTTCTAAGTGCCAAGTGACCTCTGCAAAGAGTCTTCCTGCTGATTCTGAATGAATCAGTGGCTGGCGATGCCATTTAGCATTCCCCACTGAAGTCTGCAAGCTGGTCTGACTTGATTAGAAACCAGTGACAGTATGTGTCTTCATGTTGCAGGAAACCCTACAGAATGTGCCTGGTGTGTTAAGAAAATCCCATGTTTTGTAAATAACCTCCCTCAAGTCTGATCTGAAAGTGCTCTCTTCCTGATTTCATCAATAAGGTTACTATGTGACTTTAAAAAATTCCACTGCTCTAGGAAAACTTCTGTTTCCTTTTATGCCCAGATTTAGCAGGTTTTTCAAAGCCCTTCTTATTAAGAAAAGTTGTGGCTGGAAAAATGGATAAGTAGTTACAACTATTCCAGGAAACTATAAATATTCTGGTTTAAGCCATTTAAGAAAGTATCCTCTCCTTTATTGTCTCCCAGGGCCCACCTACAACCGGGTGCTGCCCTCCCAAAGTGAAGTGGATGGTCCTAAATGATCATAGGTGGGTTTTAAAAAATAAACACAAAATTAGTTTCACACCTACTTAGACAGCTTAGAATTTTAATGTGTGAAGTATGCCAGGACTCTGCAGTGAAATAAAGCTTTGCATTCAAACTGATGTCAGCCAATCAGAAAACAGTACAGAGTGCTGCCCATTTCATAATTAGGGAGCATTACTCCAAGTTCTAGATTTTACTTATTAATGAATAAAGCATTTCTTGACCCAGTTTTGCCATTTATTCATAAGGACCTTGTTTTCAAAAAGTGTTAAAATAGCATGAAGGCCCTGATTTATGCCCACCAAATCCAGGAAATTCAAAGTTAATCCTCGGAACTATTTGTGTCTAGTTTTGCAGCAAACATGCTATATAAAACTGCTCTGTTCGAGGATAACACGGAGGAAAGAGACTCCAGCATGCTTCCCTGCAAGCTTGACTTTCTCAGCGTCAAAGCTTTAGACTGTATGCCAACATGTTTTCTACTGCATTTCTGTCTCGGCTGTAGCCTTATTTTAGTCTTGCTCGCCTGTCCTCAGCTGATACCTTTTGACGTCCATGAGACTTCATCAGACAGAGCAATGTGCAACTTGGCCTGGGAGTCCCATGGGAGTAGGAACCCTCAGACTGTGGCAAGTGACATGTCCAAAGGGCCCCCTTTTTTCTCCTTTCCCAAATCCTCTTCCTGGAACCATTTTTAAACATACCAGGTATTGACAAAACGTGCTTCATGAAAAGAAAACACCACCAAAAACAATCGGAATATGATTCAGGAGACCATCGTTCCTGTTCCCTCCCCCACAGAATGCCATGGGGCTCCCTCCATCCAGGTGGTCAAAACCCTACTCATCCATCCTACGGTTGCCATTCAGAGGCCACGGCTTTCAGCAGGTTATCCCTGTCTTTGTGTCCCAGTTTCCCCAAGTGTGACATTCGTGGAAAAGATTCAGCTTTCTAAGGTCTCCTCTCGTCTCGAAATGCTGTCTCTGTATAACCTCCCCAGTACACAGTGACGTTCCAGCTCCGAACTTCAAGAATATTCTTCTGTCCTATTCCTCTGTACACAACATTCACTGCTTATGCGAGCTCATGTCCCAGCTTTGCCACATGCTAGCCTGGAGACTCTGAGCACGTCACGTAATCCCTAAGCTTCGGTTTCCTCACTCATAAAATGCTGATCGTGATGGATGTGGCATACACTGCAGGGTTGTTTCCGGGACTTCAGAACAGAACATGGGTAAAGAGCTCACCACAATGGCTGACCATAAATTTTAGTTAGAGCTACTTCTAGCTATTTTTTCATGTGTAAGTTCCCTGTCATCCCAAACAAGATCATAAGCTACTTGAGCCTGAAAATGCGTGATGTTTGTATGCCCATCTTGCTTATTCTAACGGCCTAAAAATAGGAATTCAACAGCATTTTGTTGATTTCTTAATAGGAATTTGTGTCTGATTTTCAATCATTAACTATTCTGTCTTAGAGGTTTTCTGGTTTGGGGAAGATATGAATTCTGCCAATTCAACGTTTAAAACCATATGAAGTCTACCTAAAAATTATTAGAAGAATTCAGAATTCAGTAAAGTTGCAGGATATAAAATTAATGCCCAGAAATTGGCTGTGTTTCTATAGAATAATAGTGAAGTAGAAATTAATAAGAGTAAATACCATTTATAATTGTAGCAAAAAGAATAAAATGCCTAGGAATAAATTTAACCAAGGAGGTGAAAGACCTGTACTCTGGAAACTATAAAACACTGATGAAAGAAATTGAAGATGACACAAATAGAAATATATTCCATGCTCATGAGTAGGAAGAATTAATATTAAGAGGTCCATACTATCCAAAGCAATCTGGAGATTCAATGCAATTCCTATCAAAATACCAACAGTATTTTTCACAAAACTAGAACAAAATGCTACTAAAATTTGTATAGAATCACAAAAGACCCCAAAGCAATCTGAAGAAAGAAGAAAGCTAGAGGTATCACAAGTCCAGATTTCCAAGATATACTACATATATATATATATACATATATATACACACACATATATATATTACTATATATACTACACTATTGTACTGACACAAAAACAGACAACAAAATTGATAAAGACACAGAAACAAACCCATGCTTATATGGTCAATTAATCTACATCAAAGGAGGCAATAATATGCAATGAGGAAAAGACAGTCTCTTCAATGAATGATGTTATGGAAAACTGGACAGTACACACAAAAGAGTGAAATGGGACCACTTCCTTACACCATACACAAAAATAAACTCAAAGTGGATTAAAGACCTAAATGTAAGATTTTAAACCATAAAACTAGAAAAAAACACAGGCAACAATTTATTTGATATTGGCTTTTTTCTAACTAGATCTAGAAACATTTTTCTAGATAGTTCTTCTCAGGCAAGGGAAACAAAAGTAAAAATAAGCTATTGGAACTATACCAAAATAAAAAGATTCTGTGCAGTGAAGGAAAGCATCAACATAACAATAAAGTAACTCACTGAACGAAGATATTCACAAATGATATCTCCGATAAGGAGTTAATATCCAAAATATGTAAAGAACTTGTAGAACTCAACACCAAATAACCCCAAAAAACAAAAAAACAAAACCCAGGGGTTCCTGGGTGGTTCAGTGGGTTGGGCCTCTGCCTTCAACTCAGGTCATGATCTCAGGGTGCTGGGATCTAGCCCCGCATTGGGCTCTCTGCTCAGCAGGGAGCCTGCTTCCCCCTCTCTCTCTGCCTGCCTCTCTGCCTACTTGTGATCTCTTTCTCTCTGTCAAATAAATAAATAAAATCTAAAAAAAAAAAACACCAAAAAAAATGATTCTGATTTAAAAATGAGTAAAAGACCTCAGTAGACTTTTCAAAGAATAGACAGATAGCCTATAGATATGTGAAAAGATGCTCAAAATCACTAATCATATCCCTTTACCCCTGTCAAAATGGCTAGAAGAAGCAAAAAGAGTATTGCTCTTTTTGAGCAAGTATTGCTCAGGGTATGGAGGAAAAGGAACCCTCATGCACTGTTGGTAGAATGTAAACTGGGGAAGCCACTGTGGAAAACAGTATGCAGGTTCCTCATAAACTTACAAATAGAAATATCATTATGTCCAGTAATTCTACCAGCTATTTATCAAAGAAAACAAAAACACTAATTTGAAAAGATATGCACACTCCTATGTTTATTGTAGCATTATTTACAATAGCCAAGATATGGAAGCAATCCAAGAGTCCATCGACAGATGAATGGAAAAAGTTGATGTGGCATGTGTTTATACCCGCATATATATATATATATATATATATATATATATATATATATATATATATCGTGCACACACACACACACACCACACAATAGAATACTACTCAGCCATTAAAAAAGGATAAGATTGGGCGCCTGGGTGGCGCAGTTGGTTAAGCGACTGCCTTCGGCTCAGGTCATGATCCCGGAGTCCCGGGATTGAGTCCCGCATTGGGCTCCCAGCTCCATGGGGAGTCCGCGTCTCACTCTGACCTTCTCCCTTCTCATGCTCTCTCTCACTCTCTCTCTTTCCTAATAAATAAATAAATAAAATCTTTAAAAAATAAAAAAAAAAAGATAAGATTTTTGCCACTTCCAACAACACGGATGGACCTAGAGGGTTTTATGCTAAATGAAAGAAGCCAGATTGAGAAAGTCAAATACCATATGAGGTCACTTATATGGGAAATCTAAAACAAAACAAAAAGCAGAAATAGACCCATAAATACAGAGAACAAACAGATGGTTGCCAGAGGGGTAGAAGGTTAAGCAAAATGGGTGAAGGGGAGTAGGAGATACAGGCTTCCAGTTACAGAATGAATAAATCATGAGGATAAAATGTACAACATAGGGAATATAGTCAAAATTATTGTAAGAGCGTTGTGTGCTGACCGATGGTAGTTACACTTGTGAGCATAGCCTAATGTGGAGACCGTCCAATCACTATGCTGTGCACCTGAAAATAATGTAATATTATATGTCAACTATAGTTTTGAAAAAAAAACTGTAGGGAGATAATGATCCATGATAGAAGTTCAAATTGTTTCTAATTCCATTGCTATTGAAATAATTTTAGAAGAGTAGTCTAAAAACAAGAACATACTGGAAATGGGCTGGGCCCTGCCCTGCTCAGGAGATACACAGCCAAAAAAGGCTGAACTGAACATGACGTCAGACTGGTTGGAAGACATCGTGTTCCCCAATATAATGAATATTTAAGGGTTTTGAGTGCATCTGTATTTGTCATTTGTTTTTGAGAGAAGGGAGGAGGAAGGGATGGAGAAAGAAGAAGTACAAAGAGATTAAAGGAAGAAAGAAGGAAGGGAAGGAGGAGGAAAGCAGAAGGTGAGAGGAGACAAAGGGAAGGTGGATAGGACGATGGAGAGAAAGGTGCCCTGCGTGGGGTTAGGCAAAGGGGCGGCAAAAAGAGTGAAGCTATTGTGGCTCCGAAGCTGTGGAGAGAGCTCTGTCTAGGTCCAAATGTGCAGCTTGCTTACCTGCTTACCTTTCCTAGTAAATGTTAACTGGAGGCACAGGAAGAACCTAAGGAGGGTTTCACTCGGAAGCTAAAATTTGACCAAATATTCCATTATATTACCATTCTTCTTTCATGGAGATTCCCATTGTGGAATAGAAGAGGATGGGTCCACAGACTAAAGGGGCCACATTAAAACATCATTTCTATCCAGTTTGACTTTTTCGCAGGGGCCCCTTTGGAGGCTGGGTGTGCAAAAGACATGTTTTTTAAAGACTTTCACCAAGTGCTTTATCCCCCGCCCCCTGCTCCACACATTAGAGACTTCTAAAATTCCAAGTTTGGCAAAGGAAAAAGAAAGGGCCACAGAGACTTCCCAGCTGAACGCGCCTGCTGAGGAACCAGCGCTGATTCATGAAGAACTTTCAAGAATCTACACCGACATCTTCTGGGTTGCTAAATAGTCGGCCTTTCAGTTGACTTAAGAATGAAACACTCTTAACCAAACCCTGGCCCCACTGGGGAAACCAATCAGACACCAGGCTTAAAACCTCAAAAGTAACATGAATAGTTTTCTGTGAATTGGAGGTAAAGGGTGGCATTGTTAGGAACTACCCAAGTTTCCAGGCAGATTGGACTATGTAGAAATTGATTAACATGCCAAAGTCCCATTCTACCTGCATTTGAGGGAAAAAGGCTCTGTTTCCCATCTATACAGGCGGCTTATCTCTGCGGGCTACAGGGATTTTCAGTGAAGAGTAAATCTGTTTTGTAGAGGAGGCATTGGCAAAGATCCCTGTAAGATATAATTTTCAAAGTCAGAACTATCACGAATGGGGGAGTGGGGGTTGGGTTTTAACTGCAAATGTAATCAGCAAGCCTAGGGGTGGCTGCCCCTCTGACAGGCCCCCAGATTTACTGGATGCCTCAGCTCCCACAAGGGAAGAAATCATTTCCTGTGAATTCCAAGTCCTGCAGGTTACTGAAACGGAGCCATTTCCTCCTCTTGCCGGGCGCCCTCCCTGCCTATCTCTCCAAGGGCTGCATTCCTCCGCGGTGTCACTGCGGACATCCCTGGCCCGTTTCCACGGAGGCACAGAGCAGGGGACTCTTGCACCTGGGTACCGGGCCAAGAACTTTTCACTCTTAGAAAACACCTTGGCCTCTAGAATCTCCGTGCTGTTCGAAAACAGATTCTGCAGTTTTCAAGGCGTTCTCTTGTGAAACATGCAGCTATATTATGATTTGAGTCATGCCGCATCACAAGATGGAAAACCAGAAACGGACGGGGGTTAGAGGAGCAGAATGTCCGTCAACCTCCCCGGGTGTCTTTCCATTGTGTGACTAGGGAATGACGCTTTCACATTCTGAAACCAGGACACTGTGGCCCAGTCAGATGGCTTAAGTCTGAATCACAGCCCTACCGCTTCTAGTTAAGCACCTCGGTAAGTTTCTTGGCTTCTTGGAGTCTCCGTTTCCTCAGTTGTATACTGTACTTTAAAAAAATAATACTAATAAAACCCAAATGGCTCCGAGAGTGGTTATGAGAACAAAATGATAAAAGGTACAGAAGAGGCCCAGCAGAGAGGAAGCAGTCGGTAAGTCCGCCTTCCCTGACGTAAGGTCGGAGTGGCTGAAGGACCTGATATCAAAAGAGTCATTACGGAGACGAAAATTCATGTTTCCTAACCTGTTTAATGACCTGTTAAACTAAATCACCTCCCTACCAAGTGGTTGCCTTTCTCCAAAGATTTTTAAAGAAGTTAATCCTCATGTCATGTTACAGTCAATTGGCTCAAGAATGTAAAGGTTTTTTTTTTTTTTCTTCCTCTTCTTCTTCTTCTTCCTTAACTTGGGAAAGTTTGAGTTTATTTAAAAAGAAAAAAAAAAGTTTTTATTTGCCATCATCCCTGCCCTTGCTTGCTCCTTGAGTCCTTCAATTCAGGTCCAAAAGCCCTTGGTTGGTTAGTTCCCCCAGAGAATTCTTCCAGACTTTGTTTTTTAAGCCCCACTCCTCCCTCCAAGTTCAGATCAAGATCATTGTATCACACTCCTAATCAATATCACCCTCCTCATTTCCTCTGAAATGCACAGGATTTATGAACTGTAAGAAATAATTCTACATTTAATTACATCTTATTATTTTTATCGGTTTGTGGATTCATTGTACCTCCAGCTAAGTAAGTTCTCTGAGCACAAAGACCACTGCCTGTAGTCTTCCCCACACAAATGCCAACCTAGCTTTCAGCTCACAGTAGGTGCTCAATAAGTGCTTCCTAGTGACTTGATAATTATTAGTCATTGATGCAATTTCATCACAATTACCATCCACCTCACATCCACCACCTACCCAGTGTCCACAAATGAGGCTTCAACAGTGGCAATATTCTGTCCAGTGCCTGGCTTTCTCAAGCTCGACCTTTGACCTCCTGTTAATATCTAGCTACTATCCCAGTATCAGCAACAATGTGACAAAATGATGTTTCTAGTTCCTCAGCACAGAATTGGAAATTCAGAGTCCTGGTCCGAAGGATAAGTCAACCAGACATTTGAGTATGTGATTTTTACTATAAGAAACAGAGCCAAAGCAGAACATGTTAGGGCCCCACATAGATAGATGCCTTGGAGCTCAACTTCAAATAATATAAGACATCTATAGAATTCACAGGTATAAGAAGCATGGGTAGGTCAACCTGGGATACAAACTAAGTGTTTCTTGGGGAGGGCAGCGCCTTCACACTGCTGGTCCATTTCTAATCTTCTTTGTGTGGAGTATCTTCCTTTTATTTTTTTTTAAAGATTTTTTTTATTTATTTGACAGAAAGAGACATAGCTAGAGAGGGAACACAAGCAGGAGGAGTGGCAGAGGGAGAAAGCGGGCTTCCCGCCGAGCAAAGAGCCCAATGCGGGGCTCAATCCCAGGACACCGGGATCATGACCTGAGCTGAAGGCATACGCTTAACGACTGAGCCACCCAGGCACCCCGAGTATCTTCCTTTTAACTCTCCAGACCCACTCTCCGCCTCTCTTGTCTCGGGAAACGGATCTGCATGGACTTCCCTGACAAATTCCCAGGCCCTCTTGTTTTGTGTTGGGTTCAAACACTGAGGCATGGAGCAAGAGAATGAATGGAGGGATGAAGAGAGGACAGTGACGTTGGCGTACTTACTCCCTTGACTTCTCCTTTACTTGGAAAGTTGGCCTGGGATTCCTTGCATCCCCCAACAGAGCACCACAGCTTGGGCCAGTCAGCCCGCCCCACAGAGCTCTTCTCCCTTCTCTCTCCAGGTTCTGGTAATGGCTCCCTCCTCTCACCTCATCAGCTGTGATGGGGAAGTAATAGCCCCGCAGTAATGCGCTGTCCTTTGTGGTTTCCCTATTCCCCATCCAAACCACTGGAAGCCGTCCACTAATTAAAAGCCCAAATTCCCTAAACTGAGCTTGCTACTAGTTCCCTGCCACACTGCAGAGTCACCCCCTTTATAGCAAGATCCCTTATATGAGTTGTCGTTACTTATGGTTACTGCTGTCTCCCTCTTCTATCTTGGAAAACTCCATCACGCTTCTGTTCTCCCACTATCCTGAACAGCAGTGTGCCCCCCAGCAGCCAAAGCAGACTTGAGTCCTCATCATTCTTGGCCCAGCAGCAGGTCAGTGAATCTGTTCTTACGTCTTGAAACAGTCTGGACTTTACTTTAGGGGCATTAATTGTGATTCTCCACCCTCCTTTGCTGATTCTTCCTCACCTTCCTTAACATCTAACACCAAAAATGTAAGTATCTCAGTCTTTGGACCTTTTCTCTTCTCTATTGACACTTGCTCTTGGTGATTTCCTTTAGTTCCATGGCCTTAGCTATCATCTCTATACTTCCACACTCGTGAACACCATGAGTTTGAACTGTGGTCCACTTACATGCAGATTTCTCTCAATAAATATAGTACAGTTCTGTAAAGATATTTTCTCAACATTTTCTCTAGCTTACATTATTATAATAATAAGTATATAACACATATACAAAATATGTGTTGACCAACTGTCATTGGTAAAACTTCCATTCAACAGTAGGTTATTAAAGTTTCAGGGGAGTCAAAAGCTATAGCCACAGATTTTTGACTTCCTAGTAGGAGGGGTGGGATGGGGGGTGTTGGGGGGGGGGGCTCAGCATCCCTAACCCCCGCATTCTGCAGAGATCAACTGTAAGTCCCATCTGCACCTCTCCTCCAAGCTCCAGACTGTGTAACCAACGACTGAACGTCCGTCAAAAGTTACCTCTACTTTCACATATATAAAACCTAACACTTGTTTTTGTTTTTTTTACCTGCATGTATGTAGATAACAACTCCATCCATCTGGTTTTTCAGGCCAAAAAACCTTGGACTCATCTTTTTCTCTCTCATTCTACATACCCAATCTATCAGGACATCCTATTGCCTCTGCCATCAAAAGGTCCAGAAGTCCAATGGCTTCTGAACGGATCTCTTCAGCATAATTTCTCACCTTGATGAGAGATTGCCTCTGGTCTATTTCCACTCTTGCTCGCCCCATCTCCAACAGGCTCCTAGAACAGCTAGATTCTGTCATCCAACTGTTCAAAACTCTAATGGCTTATCACCTCATTCAGAATAATGCCAATGTCTTTCCAATGATTCTCAAGGCCCTAAACCACCTTGTCTCTGGGTATCTGTCTAGTCTCACACCCCTATTGCCATCACGGGTTGTCTTCGATAGTTCTTAAGCACACCAAAGATGCTTTCACCTCACAGCCTTTGCATTTATCGGTTCCTCTTCCTGGAACATCGCTGAAATATTCTCCTGCCAGATATTCACAGAGATTGCTTCCTGGGTTTATATCTCTGCCTAAGGCTTCCCATAAGGACCTTGTCCTGAAAAGCACAGTAGTCTCACCTCAACAGTTCCTTAACATGCTCCTGTTTTTATAGCAGCAATCACCACTTGCTATATTTTATGTTCATTTTTTAGGTCTTTACAGCCCTTTTCTTGCCCCTAGAATTAAGCTCATTGAGAGCAGAGATAAATTTACTCCTTACCATATCCAGCACATAGAACTATGTCTGGCATAGTTGTATAGAGAAATGCATTTAATGAATAAACGTATGAATGAAAAGACATGTGTGTTTTTTCTTCTTAAATGATTATGAAAATTTAAACATATACAAACTGAGGAAATAGTGTAATGCATCCACATTTATTCATTAGTAAGCTTCAATAATTATTAATATACAATTAACCTTGTTTTATTCTTCCTACTCAACTTCTCTTCAACCTCATCCTACTAGACAGTTTTAAAGCAAACCCCAGATGTCCTGTCATTTAATCCGTAAATTGTGTATTTTAATTGTCTTCCAAAAATTTATACTATGAGCAATGTTTAAAATGCCAATTTCCTCGTCTCCTGCTCATACGAGCAGATGTGATCATATAAAAATAATCCTTGCCAATTTTATTGCTGGAAAAGTCTCAATTCTTTTATTTTTACATTAAAAAGAATGCATTAAAAAATGGGGTCTGTGATAACATCCCTTCTGTCTCTGTGACCTCTCACAATTCCAAGCTATTAATAGATAAACATGCATTATAACTTTCCTTCTCTTTTTAAACATTTGCCTCACATAATGATGCATCATGACTCCCATAATTATAAGATCAGTCCCCTATCTTAATCATCTCCATCATACTACTAAAAGGCATATTGGAAGAAACCTAACTTTTCTGAAGAACACTCCTTTAACAGAACGAGGGTATGGAGTGAAGAGAGCAATTGCTAACAAGAAGGCGTCGCTAGCCAGAGTCTTTTTCCATTGATCACCTCCATAGATAACCTTACTAAAAAAAGTCTCTCTGGAGAGTTCCCTCCATCTTTAAAGCCATCTTCCAATTCTGGAAGGAGAAAGCTAGTCCAAGGTGCCCCCGGGCCTCTCGTCTGCTGAGGGACTGGAGACAGATTGCGTCCTGGCAGGGCAGGGAAGGTTCGGGTCGGCGTCCTGGCAGCCACACGGAACAGCTCTGTGACTCTCTCTGGAGAAAGCCTTCTGTTCCCCTAAGTGTTAGCGTACTAAGCATCTACCGCATGGAATGGGATAGGGAGGGGTTTGGAAAAGAAAATGTGAAGACAAATGAGGATATTTAAAAGCAGAAAAGAAAATCCAGCGCTCAGAACGGCATTCTTTAACTTAGACTAGCTATAAATTTTCTCTCTTGTTGATTTCCTGTCTTGGAAAGAGCCCATGAATGAAAAAAAAAAAAAAAAAAAACCAGTACAGGCTAGAAGCTTAACTGTGTTTTGGGTTTTTTTGTTTTGTTGTTTTGTTCTTTGTTTTGTTTTGTTTTCAGTGGTAAGTCTGGTACCATTTGTATCTGTGAAACGTAAAGGTGGATTTGAAAAATCACATTGTGTCATTTTGCCAGGAAGCTTGAACATAACCTATTTCAAAGACACAAAAATAAATTTGTAATCTGGGTGGAGGTTAAGGAAGTGCTTTTCTTGCCTTTCCCCCTACTTGCTTTACCAACGGAGCTTGAAGCTTCTCAGTCTGTCGTCACATTTAACTCAACTTCTTTCCTGCCAAGAATCTGAGGGCTGAGTTTCCGGTTACACGGGGAGTAGGAAAAGTCTTCATTGTAATTTGGAGACCCCATGCAAGTAGATTTCTGGATGAGAAATTTATTGCTTCTCCTCACTGAGTGATATAACGACGGCCAACAATCTCTATACTCCACATGAACAGAGTCTCTAATGGTGTTTCTAAGCAGCTTCTCCAGGCATCTGGGGCTTCTGCCTTTCACAGTTCTGAGGGGCCGACCCAAGCAGAGTGGTCTTCCCATGCACGCTCCAGCATCCTTCGGAACCCTCTCGAAGTAGCTGCCATCCAAAGTTCACAAACTGGCCTTCTAAAGCCTCTTAGGAACATAAATCTGAGTAATAATTTAAGAGACAGACTGTTGGCCATTCTCTCAGCACCTGGACCTATGCAAGATAGATATTACTCTACTAATTTCTACCTGGGCTGGGTTGAGAATACTCAATCCCCGGAAGAGTCCCCTCCCAGACAGGAATCAATCATTTTAGCCCCAACAGAGAGCCCTGGACCTGTCTCTGCAACAACACAGCCTGGAAAGAAGAGAAAGAAAGAAGAGAGAAAAAGGAAGGGGAGGGAAAAAAAAGCAAGAATGCTACTGCTTTCATTATAGCTGTTTCTTGGTGTCATTCCAGAAACTGAAGGTGCCAGCTAATGTGACATAGGGACTCCTCATCTAATTATCTTGACCGAAGTAGAGAGGTTCCAGTAGTACTTCACATTACATGGCTGGTGTGTTTCTGGAAATCTCTTTTCCTCCTTTAATAAATTCATATTTTAAATACACTGGGAAAATTCCCTCCTTAGGGAATTCACATTAGGAACCTAAAAAGTGAAAATTCTTTTTCAAAATGAGATCACTTATTCTATCTTGTTTTATTAGCGTGGCATTCTCCTTCACGAGTTAGATAAAAACCAGAATTAAAAGTGTTATGTTTAAATAGAATCTGACTCAGAAGTTAAAATAGATAGTTCTGCTCATTCTTAAAAATAGCTGGATGAAGAAATAATATACTGATGCCGACTGTGACCAACCACACAGTTTGCAAACGGTTGATGTGACTAGAAGTTGGATCCCCTGGCAATATCGTTATTACCTCTGAGGAAAGAGAAAAAGTTGTAACAATGCCTCATTTAATGAATTATTTGGGAATAAACTTTCAATAATGAAGTCTCTATTTTAAAAAGAAATAAAAATACTTTAGAAAATCACAAATATTTTCAAGATAAAGCATTACACAGACTGCCTTCTGTTCCTCACACTTCTCCCTCTTCTCTTCCTCGATGCCAATGCCTCCCCATCCCACTCTACTGCCCTCTAAAGCTATCGCTTTCTTCTCTATTAAAATGAATCACTTAATATCAGTTAATCGAAGAAAACCTAGTGTCACAAGTTTCAGGGTATCACCCTAAGCCACAATGAGGGGAAAAATGTTGTGTTTTTTCATGTATTGACGTTTTTGCTTCCCGTGAGGAAAACTGCAGACCTATGTAAACAGATATCTTTTTTTTTTTTTTTTTCAAATCATGAGGCTCTTCCTCCGTGACTTCTTAGTGGCAGGGTGAGGGGCAGAATTAGCCCAGGATAACTCCTGGGTACTTACTGGAGCTCCATGTTCTGTCTAAAGTTTTCTTTCTGGCATGTTCTTCCCTGACTCAATGCCTGTTTCCTCTCTCCTTTCAACCTCACTATTTTTGGTGCAGCTCCTCCTCCTTCCCCCGCAAGATTCACATTTGATTTTGCTTCTAATACTATTTTGGTCCTATGATACTTTTTATCTCATGTGCATTGGCAAAATTTTCAAGAATCAACTCAAATATGCCATGAACATGTGCACAATTTATTCAAATA
This sequence comes from Nasua narica, assembly GCA_028533885.1. Taxonomy (NCBI): domain Eukaryota; kingdom Metazoa; phylum Chordata; class Mammalia; order Carnivora; family Procyonidae; genus Nasua; species Nasua narica. Next base: position 24,433,460 of record CM052810.1, read on the forward strand.
AATTTATTAATGAGGACACCAGTAGGTGGTAAAGTTGTTTCCAAAAACATTTTAAGGAACTATTTCCAGGTGTTAAGAGATACAAAAATGAATATCAGAGTAAGCTAGTTTGACACAAATCTGATAAATGTCCTACAAGGCAATAAACTATTATATATCTTTTTACCAGACCAAAATCAGTCGTGTCTCTATAGAATAAAATCTGCATGTAAACGTGTAACTCCACATGTCTGGGCACCAAGCAATAAAAATTTCAAAGTCAGATAGTACATTGGCCAATGAAGTAAAAATAATTAGAAGATGGGTCTGAAATAGGTATTAAAAGATAATGCAGCCACCCTCTGGGCCTTGTATTGGATGATTTTTCTTGACATTAGGAATGAAAGTCCTATTGCTTTATGATTATTGCACTCCAGTATATAAAGTTTCTGGTAATATTTAAGAAAGGTTGTTAGAACATAAATTTTCATTAGTTGAGATACCACTGCACCACATCCATGTACTTTTTAACAAAAACATAGGAAAATGTTCAGCTGAAAACATTTGCTAAAGAACAGACCTGTCATCCAGACAGTGGAACTCATCAGACCAGCGCCCTCAGGGCAGATGGTGAAGACAGAAAATCTGAGTAATCGGGAACCATGCCTGATATGGATCAGGCAAGCTAGAGGTTGAGAAATGGATTTAAAAACTGGGATCAAGGAGCATGCAAGGGTGGGAAGCGATAAAGCAAAGCCCAAGGCTAGAATAAGTCAGATGTCAATAACCACAATCTTAATGAGCCAATAGGTCTCAAAGGTCAGGACGGATGGGGTGGTCAGATAGACAGGGCCAAAGCACTCCATCTAAATCAAGGGTACCACCTAAGAAACGTGACAGATTTGACCTTAGACTGTACTTGACACTCTTCATCTACCCACATGAGAAAGGTTGCTTAACACCAGGACAGAAGGCTCCATCCCAGAGTCAAGCGTTGGAAAGCTATATGGCCTCTTCTATCTGTTCCACTGGTTAGAAACTAGAGATAAATTTTGACAGCAGAAAAAAAATAAGAGACAAGAGAATAATATTCCTGTGTTCCTAGAGTGCTAGTCAAGTGATCTATTACCCTCTCGAACTAAATTGCCTGTGAAAGAGAAAACTAAATTGAGGCCAGTGCCTCCAGAAATGGATTTCTGAGTTATTCCTAAGGTTTTATTTGATCCTACCAACCTGTCCCCCTGCTGTTACTGCAAGCATAAATTCTATTTTTGCATAAACAAGAATCTTAAATCTATTTTGCATAGGCAAGTAAAGGTGATTTGAAAATTAATCAGTGTAGAAAGTGAACATGAGGAGCCGATATCTTTGGAGTAACTATGCAGAACATGACCATCTTCCTCTAAGAATTACACCTCTCTCCCTATACATCAGGGTTGACTCTGGGTGCCACACTGATAGCATATATTCCTATCCCGTCGGCAAAGCTGGTTGAACCAGGGATGGTACTTAATACAGGTTGGGCCAGTCAATGTTTCTCTCTTGGGAAGCTGGAACTGGGATTCAAGATGACTAGTCAGTCTCTGCTAGTTGCCCATATTGAGGATATGCAAATGCAGGCACTACTGGGGAGTTATCTTTTACCATCTTGCTGCCTGATATGGTAGAGACTAGCCACATGTAAACAGTTAAAATTTAAATTCTTTAGGATTAAAAATTCAGATTCTTTTTCACCCTAACCATATTTCGAGTGCTTATCAGCCACCTCTGGCTAGTGGCTACCATATGGAAAATATAGGATATTTTCATCACTGCGGTAATTTGCTGAATAACATTAGTTTACCAGATCTTGGAGAAGCAGAGAAGCCTGTGTCCACAGATAGAAGAAGGCACTAGATGTGTATGCAGAAGTAGGACCAAGAAACAAAAGGTAGGAAGTTCACCGCCTCTTTTTCCCTGGTCCTTATTCTAGTCTCCAGTAGGACTCAACTTACCCCTGCCTTGAAACTCCATTATATGTGTGTCTTTATCCCTGCAATTCTCCTTTCTCATTTGCTTAGAATGTTTTACTTGCAATTCAACGATGCTTAAGACAACCTGAATCATTTCAGCTCTCCCCATCTTCTTTTCCAACACACGTTCGTCCTGAACTACATGGGTAGTTAGTACTATTTCTCCCTTAGTTTTTGTCAACACTAGGAGGGGTTTTGTTTTGTTTTGCTTTGTTTTTATCACCACCTGTGGTGAAAAGTCCAAGAATTAACTGAGCAGGAGGTATTAATTTTTCATTTTAAATCTTCAAATAGGGTCTGGGCTAATTCATGCAACCTGCGGGTAAAAGTTGGGTGGGTTAAAGTGAGGAGTCAGGTTTAGAATTAATTAGAGGGTGACTTGTTCATTTCCTCTATCCAGAAAGGTACAACGTGGCTCATGGACAGAAAGGAAGGACTGGTTGAGATATACCATAAGCCTCAAGCTTATGACATACAAATTATCTCTGGAGAAGAAAACGGGGAGCTGAATTTGTGTGACTTAGAAGCTGCCTTTAAGGTTTTGTTTCCACTCCGTGTCTTTTGCTAAAACTTTTTGGGAGAGAAAGCAGGATCTGCAGACATAACTTTAGAACACACAGACTTGCAAAGCAAGAGTGATCTTGACCTCAGGCGAGCAGAATACCTTTGATCTTCACCAGCCACTGGAGCCGCCTGAGATTATCTCAAACGCTAACCAGCGAGAGAGCATGCCCAGAACTCTACTAACGCCACTACCTGCCCTGTGCAATGATCCCTCGCAGGCGAATGGGCTGCTGTGAAAGTGATTAAAGTCCACAGGAGGTAGGGAAAGGAATTCATGTCCGAGAAACAGTTTCCCACCTGAACCTGTGTGCTGCTCGACAGAGATAGGTCATCTGCCTTGTGTACTGACTGTGTTTTTGTTTGTAAGTTTAGGAGTAAGGTCCAGAAATAAAGAGGAAAAGAGCTAAAATTAGGAAGTCAGGGAAACGAAGAGAATCTGAGTTGAAAAAAAGAAGAACTACAGAAGCTAGATTCTGTGAGAGGAAAAATCGAGAGTGAAAAAAAACAAACAAATTCAAAGACGTGGCCTAAAAAAAAGGCTTTACAGAACAGACAATTCTCATTCAGGTTTAGAAGTTGTTCTACAGGAGATGCTCAATGTAAATATTAATGCCAACTTCTCTCCTATAAAACTGTAGTAACATTTGCCCTCCCGAATAACAAAAGCCTCTTTTGTTGGGGGAGATGACCTAACCCGCCACATTCATGAGAGGTGGGCCAATGACGAGTCTCTAGGTAGGAGCGTATTCTACTTAATTCTTCACAATCAGTCCTTAACTTTCGTGAATGAAATAGTGGCACAGAGTAAACTTTGTGAAGCTATTTAACCCGATAGAAAAGAAAAAGTTTCTGTTGTCTTTATTCAACCTTCAGATTGTTGCCCAACCCAGGTTAGTTGTTACTCAGATTCAATATGAAGGAATGAGAGAGGATAAAAATAAATAACAACCACAATATTAATTTTCAGTCACTTCTTTTGTGTGACAGTCTGTTCTTTTCACTGTCCCGATTCCTGCATCGTTCTATTTCAATCTCATTCTCACAGCAACTGTGTGTGGTAACTGAAGCCAGGCTGATTAAGGCAATCGTTTAAAGTTAAACAAGCAGAATTTGTATCCAGGTATACAAGTCATGGATGCAGTAAGAAATAGATGGCACATTTGCAGATTGGCATCTGGAGTGCTTAATAACTGAACAAGGAAGGTGTAGGAAACCAAGGAAGTACCAGGGCTGGTTCTCAAGCAGCCATTACTGCCTCTGACTCCAAATGCCAAGGAGGTCGTGCTTATCGGCACACCACGTGGAGAGGACCATCTTACAGGAGCTGGGACTTCTCCAAGGACATAGCCAGCCATGGTGACGGCAGAGAGGGAGCTAACAGGTTTAGTACCCTGACCACACACCCATCCCTCTTTCTGCTTGTGCCCAGTATGAAGCCAATGCTTTCTGTGAGCAGATTGCTGGGGGCTTTTTGAGTCTTGCCCCGGAGTGAAGGAGTATAGCACCTAAATTGAAAATTCAAAACCCCAGAAACTAAGAGGCCCACAAGACAACAAGGACACAGAAATCTCAAGGAGGCTTAGACTCCCCAACTTATATAATTAGGGGTTTAGAACTATTATTATGTATTGAAGTCAAGAGTTGGAGACACTCCATTTTGATATCTGGTTTGCACAGAGTTCACTTAGATTTAAGTTATATCCAATGTTTGTTGAACTTGTCACTGTTCTGAAATATATACAGTTCTACACTATGTTGTGAAAACACAATTTTTTTGCCACATTATTGATTTATTAGAAACAATTTGAGTGTAACACAAATCTCATATTTGCACATACACAATTTGTCCATAAAAATTGGACAATAAAAAAACAACAAAAATTGTCCAATAAAAATTCGCTAAAAATAGCAAATGCAGGAATCTGAACAGAACTGTAGGGGAATTCACAAATACACACTTAACACACCTACCGAGTATCTCTGTTCATTGCGTGTATTGTGAGCCATACCAATGCAAATCGGATATTATAACTTTCCATGAAAATGCATGAGTTTGCATAGCAAACTAAGAAACTAAGCATACAACGTAGCAAACTAAGAAACTAAGCAAACTAAGAAAGCATATTATTATTTTGTAGCAAAACTGAGTACATTCAAACTACACCATGGGCACTCAAAGATTCTCCTACTTCTCCCTGCATGTGTTTGAGCCCTTCCTCTTCCCAAATCTATCCTGAGGGCTTTTCTCCTCAAATGCTTAGTAGGTCATGAAAGAAACTATCAAAAGAAAACTGAGCCCCGTCTCCCAACCAGAGAGGCGATAAGAGGAACCTTGCTTTTAAACCTCTTCCGCTTGGTCTAGGCTAGATTCCTAATGCCAAATCATCAGCTAGTGATGGCCAATTGTGAAGTTCCTATAGGATTTAGGAAAATAAGAAAAATAATGTGATTATTTTTTTATAAAGTGAGATGTATCGAATTTTAAGGATTATCCTTTGTTTGAGTCATTATGTGAAAGTCATTACTTTTTATTTTTTAACGGGCTTACTTATAGTTTTAAAGTTTGTACCCCAACTTCTTTTTTTTTTTTTTTTAAAGATTTTACTTATTCATTTAACAGAGAGAGAACACAAGCAAGCAGAGAGGCAGGCAGAGGCAGAGAGAGGAGCAGGCTCCCCGCGGAGCAAGGAGCCCGATGCAGGACTCGATCCTAAGTGCTGGGATCATGACCCGAGCCAAAGGCAGTTGCCAACCAACTGAGCCACCCAGGCGTCCCTGTACCCCAACTTCTAAAAAGGTTATGGATTATACAAAGTTCCAACATCTAGGAATCACCTCTCCAGATGTACAACTATGGCTTGCCAACCCCTCAGTGGGCATGCTGGCCTGTTACTATCTTCCTGATTGTGAAATTTTGGCAGATATACTATCAAGATCCCAGAGCCCATAACTGCCCCTGAAGAGAAAACCCGGACTCTCTTGCGTACTCTATTGAAATGCTCAGAATAACCATTTTACATATTGGGGCAGTCGGTTAAGCATCTGATTCTTGATTTCGGCTCAGGTCATGATCTCAGGGTGTTGGAATGGAGCCCCAAGAGTCAATGGGATCCCAGCTCAGCAGGAAGTCTGCTTGGGAGATTCTCTCCCTTTCCTCCTGCCCCTCCCCCTGCTCTCAGTCTCTTCCTCTCTAAAATAAATAAATTTTAAAGACTTATGTATCCAGGGGCACCTGGGTGTCTCAGTTGGTTAAGCATCTGCCTTCGGCTCAGGTCAGGATCCCAGGGTCTTAGGATTGTGTCCCACATCAGGCTTCCTGCTCATCAGGGAGCCTGCTCCTCCCTCTCCTTCTGCCTCTGCCTGCTGCTCTGCCTACTTGTACTCTCTCTCTCTCTCTCTGTGTCAAATAAATAAATCAAATCTTAAAAAAAATATGTATCTAAAGTTAATCTGCCACTTTCCACATTCAAATAGGAGGACGGCTGTCAGTTGTAGACACAAAGAAAGAGTTTCGATGTACATAACATTTAAAAACAGTGTCTAGTCCCATGTCATTCCACACCGCATAGGCAGTGAGGGAATGTATGAAACCTGGAAGGGAAAAAACCTGAGGACCAAAGTGGTTAGCCAGAGCAAATGAGATTTGGTAGGAAGGGAAGTGTTCTCAGAAGCCTCAGTGTGGCTATTTCCTCCTTATATGAAGAGGACTACACCATCTAAAATGCAAAAAGGAAGTAACAAACTATATTAAAATAAAACACATGTTCTTCGGGTTTAAGCAATCACCTGTTTCATCACGTCTAGCTCTATGCCGGATATGTCAGAGTATGTGTGCATGTGTATAAAAAATAATTTGCAACAGATTTGTCTTATAACCATACATAACACAAATTTGTTGAAATACAATTGGCATATTAAGGAATAATTTAAGCATATATGTTAAGCACGACATATATAATTTATATATATCTTCCCTGTCCTCAAGGAACTTAAAATGTTGTTAAAACAAAAAAATACTATATGAGAATGAACGAATTAAATGACATAAAAAAGACAGAAAATGAATCGAATTCAAAAAAGAAAAGAAAAATAAGTTTTTTCTTCTTTTCTTCTAAGGTTAATTTTAGGAACTTCACAAAGCAGAGGAGAGAACATATGAAGAAACAGCACGTGTAATAGCAAATAAACCAGTCTTTCTGGACGGAAGAGACAGGATGGGGGTGCAGGCAGGAAGAAACAAAGTTCAGTAAGGAGCTCCAAATCAGTCTACAGGAAGACTTAGATGTAGGACCAAAAAACCGTAGTTTCCTCCTCCTCCTTTACTAGATCCTTTTAACTATGTTCTCCCACTCCCACTCCCAGTTTCTCTGTACTGAATCCCACTGACCTTACCCCTTCCTCGAGAGGATGCCCCATGTACCAGACACGAAGTCCTATGAGCAGTCACTCAAAACTTAAATTTTGTCTCTGCAAAGATGTACTGCTCGAGCGGAGCAGAGACATTCTGGAGCGGCCACAGGGCTGGCTGGGACACAGGAACCCCAAGGGGTCTTTGGCCAAATGAACATTTCAAGATCTATATTGATCGCAGAACTTCTTGGATTCCTATTATCTTTTTAATCGGCTGAGCCATCACGGGGATTTAATATGAAAATTTAAGTCACATGAAGTAATTACCATGACAAAAGGTATTTAGGAGATTATATTCCTTGCCCATGTCTTCGATGAATTACAAGGCTGCTAATACTCACCTAATATTTACCTCTACTTTTACCTGTAAATTTTGAGAGGATTTCTGAGCATTTCAAAGCCCCTTTAATACAAAGTGATAATGAATTATGAACATCAAGTCTTATTTACTACTTTGCTGTCGCTTTCCTAATAGTTTTGGTTTCACGGTCTTCTGTGTCTGCGATAATTGTTGGATAATTTCCCCCTTCTTTCGGGTACACTTAGAGTTCAATTTGAGTGCACATCGTCCCTCTCCCCCTTGAAGGAGTAACAGGAATGTTCATGTCTTGTTTTAACAAGTGGATGATCTGCCTCGACTTCAGAGTTAGAACTTCCCACTGTAAAAAGGAGACCATTATGTTTAACTTTCTGCTCTGTGAGAAAAGCAGGATATGTCAAGCCTCTCAAGTTTTTTTCTTTCATCCTTATGAGTCCCTCTCATGAGCTAATTTCTTTCATAGACTATGTAAGCCCCTTAAAGAGCAGGACTGTTCCCTGACACACACACTGGCGGGCAGTTAATCATTAATTTCGCATGGTCCACATCTGCTGTCTGCTGGACTGTATACTGCTGGAGAGACTTCCTTCCATTATTATAAACACTGCTGTGCGACGGGCAGTGTGGGATCTTTATCTAACCTATTATCAGCAGTCCAGACAGAGTCTGGTGGCCTCCCTCTAACAAGCCCAAGTTACAGAGTTCACAAAGCTGAAACCTACACGAATGCCCTTGTATTTTTTAATGACAAAACAACAGCTGCATGGGCAGCCTCCCCGGCGGCACGCCCTGACTGCTTCTGTGCAGATACTAGAAACAGGTGCACCTCAGGATGGAAGCTGTTGTGTTGGGTGCCACTTGGAGGGGGGGGGTGCGGGGAAAGCATGACATTCATTGCTTCATCAAGGTCCATATACAGCAACGCAGCCACATAAAGGAATTCTGAAACAGGGTCTGCTGAAATACCAAAGCTTCAAAAAAGCAATAAAGGTAGGATTTAACATTGCACAAGAGAGAGGATTTTCCCTTTATTCTTGGTGGGCACGCTACCTTACGGAAATCTACGGAGCCAGCTGTGTGCATAATAAAAGTTACTTGTAAATGGCAAACAAATTAAATTATATCCCCTTTTTTCTCCTTCTTGGACTCGGTCTGGGCCTCCAGCTTTATACCACTCAGGGAAAAGTTGAAGTTAGACTTGCTGCGGGAGGAGAAGAGGCAGATTTGAATGCCATCCTGTTCAAATGACTTCTGGCAGCCTCACTCCCGGGGTGGGGGGCGGGGGCACGCGCGAAGACCGGAAACAGTGAGCCCCCGGCACAGGCACAGGCTCGGCACAGGCACAGGCTCGGCACAGGCACAGGCTCGGCACAGGCACAGGCTCGGCACAGGCACAGGCTCGGCACAGGCACAGGCTCGGCACAGGCACAGGCTCGGCAGCTCCGCGGCCAGGAAGGCTCCCAAGGGAGCGCCCCATAGATGTCAGTGCCGTCCGGCGATTTCCACTGGAAAGCAACTTGCACACGTTTACTTGAAAATTAACACTGCAGTCACAGAGAAGGGGGAAAGGAACGTGTGCCGTTCCCAGACATAATTGAGATTGAACTCTAACCAATTCAGGAACAAGCGTTACTTTCCGCCGCGCTAGGGAAGCCAGCTCGCTGCTGCCAGAGGGGAAGTATCGGCGATCAGCAGGAGCACAAAGCGCTCTGTATGCAGCCTGCAGAGAGAAGTGGCCCTGTCCTTCGGGCCGGCCATTCATCTTTGTGTGTCCTTACAGCAGGGGTAGTCTGAGGAGCGGTACACGCCCCCTGTGCTTCTGGGGTCTCTGCCGTCTCCAGCACCACAGCAGCTGTGGCGAAGGAACTGCTGCCACGGGAAAGGGCTCAGAGCTCACTTTCGACCTGCCGTATAGACCTCAATCACGCCAGCCTGTCCCCCACAGCTCTGCCTTACGCAGAGCCTGACTCCTGACTCCTCCCCCCGACTCACCTTGAGGTCAGCAGTAGCCCATTGAGGAAACCGGAATCAACCTGAAGGGCCATTATGCCACCCCCCTGGAACGATGACCTGGGAAAGCTCTCCTTGGAGGCCTGCCATACTCCCAAATAGCCCGGATTTGGAGACTGAGAATTCGCCAGTGATGTTGAATAAAAATAACGATTCTGCCACTACTTTTTATTATAGAAGTTTCAAAATCAGTAATTCAGTCTGGTGCAACTGCGCTCCTGGGGACGGAGGGGCCTGCCCTGCCTATTCACTGGCTCGGGCTGCTCTTGGGTTTCTGTCTTCAGCCGAGAGCCAGGGGTTTGATCTGGAGTGAAATAAGAACTAATGGATGGAGCAGTTTGTAGAAATAATTTTCTTAGGCATAATGGCAACATTTCAAAACTACGACATTCTTTTTTTTTAATTTTTTAAGATTTTATTTATTCATTTGACAGAGAGAGAGAGATCACAAGTAGGCAGAGACAGGCAGAGAGAGAGGGGGGAAGCAGGCTTCCCGCCGAGCAGAGAGCCCGATGCAGGGCTCCATCCCAGGACCCCGAGATCACGACCGGAGCCGAATGCAGTTGCTCAACTAACTGAGCCACCCAGGCGCCCCAAAACTACAGCATTCTTAATGGCATACTTTTTGTTCACTGTCTGATTGGTCTGAAGGGAGAGGATGGAGCTTTCAAGCAAGGGACTGAAGGGCTTTGCTTATTTAATACTTAATGTGGCGTTCACCCCCCAATTCCATTGGCGAGAGAAAAAAACTGAAGTTTTACTCTTCGATTGATTGTCAAACTGCTTATGCAAATACAAATGTTCTGAAATGTATTTCGTTAAGTGTTTAAATATCTATGGAAGGTTTACAAAGGTAGACAGACACGCAGGGCAGCCAAGGTGTTCATCTCCTAGAACAGGGGCAGAAGAGGTCTGGGCTGCAACTGGCAGGTGAGGCATTAAATCTCCCTCAGTTTAGCTGGGAAGAGGCGTTGTCAACTTTCACAGGAGGCAAATCAACTCAGAATACTGAGAAATCAAGAGTCCAGGTAGTGTCCTAACAAAAAGTGTGGACTCTTCCCGGAGACCAATCTGCCTTCAAACCTAGGTCTGCCTGGTGGGACCCTAAGCAGGTTGTCTCAACTCTCTAAATTTTATTTCCTGCATTTTAAACTATCTATGGGCATACTATGCTGACTAAAGGAAAGAGTGGATCCCTCAAAGTCATATATTGTTGAGTAGAGGCAAGAGTCTCAAAACCAAGAGAGTGTGATAAGGAAAAAACTTAGAGTGTACTCTAAGATGGCCAACCAAACCAGCAAGAGAATTCGAGTCCCTGTCTCAAAGCCCTTCCAGGTTCTTCTTTCCTACCCTGTTTCCTGCACATGCCAAAAGTCTCAAGTATGCGAAAGTAGAAGGGTATAAATTACCCTCCCTGCTTATGCTCGGGGCTCAGACCTTTGGAGAAGTCTCCTCTGAGCCCACCGGTGTTAAATAAACCTCCGATCCTCCAGAGTCTCAGAGTGCCGCTTGGTTCTTCCATCGGGATCCGGTCCAGCTTCCATAACAAGTGAAGCAAAGAGAAGAGTATCCAGGCTCCAAAACAGCTCAAAAACTAACCATCAAGAAATGGAGGAAGCCCAGTGACAAGGAACAAGGTTAAAGTTGCTAGAAGCCTTGAAAATACCCAGACAGCTGGAGATCAAGTGGTACACTTAGTGATCAAGACACATGCTTCAAAATCCTGGAGATCAAGTAAAGAAAAACCTTCAGACCAAGGCCAGACGGCCACAGGGAGCAAACCTCGCATCTGCTGCTTCCCAACGGGGCAGAAAGTGATATGAAGTGAGAACGGAATTGAACCTATGTAGGTTCTGTAACCAGTGAGACCAACAGGAACCTAGCGGTCTAGATGAAGGTAAGAAGAGGAATATTCTAAAGCTATTTATCAGCAGTCACTCACTCTCTAAGCCATGCCATCCAGTCTGTTTCCTGGGGCTGATGTAACAAAGTACCACGAACTTATCAGCATAAATCGACACATGTTATCTTAATCCTTGTGGAGTTCAGAAGGCTCACTGGGCTAAAATCAAGGTGTCGGCAGAGCTGTGTGCCTTCTGGAGGCTCTAGGCAAAAATCTGTTTCCTTGCCTTTCCTGCTTCCAGAGGCTGCCTGCATTCCTTGCCTCATGGTCCCTTCCTCCATTCCCAAAGCTGGCAGCATGGGCATCTTCCAGGCTTTCTTTCTCTTCCTCTATTTTTTTCTCCCTCTCCCTGTCTCTCTGACTCTGGCCCTTTTATAAGGACCCCTGTGGTTACACTGGCCTCACAAAGACAATTTAGGGCAATCTGCCCATCTCCAGATTCCTAACTTAATAACACCTCCAAGCCCTTTTTTCCATGCAAGCTAACTATTCATACGTTTCAGGGTTTAGGATGTGGACATCTCGGGGGCATCCTTCCACCTACCACCACTTTAAACAATATTCTGACAACTCTCCACTTCCTATTTCAAGCTTAGACCTCACCCCTGAACTTCAGACTCAGTCCTCTGACTTCCATTTTCTGGTTCTGCATGTAAGGAGCTTGAAAGTCATCACTGCATTCTAACAAATAAAAAGTTGCCAGACAGACTGGAAAATCAGCTCTCTTGAATCTGTTAAGAGAGGGGAGGATACAAGGCAGAGCACTCCCAAGATTGGAGAGACAGGTGAATACAGGAAGTTATTTCTTACTAGAGCAGGGTCCCTCTGCAGGACTTGGATCGGGGTATGGACACCTGAACTGTAATTGACGAACTGCTAGAGCCTCAGTGTGGACAAGACTGTGTTAAAAACTGAAAGACCTCCCAATCATGAGGACCGGGGGTGGGGGACCAGGCTCCAGATTGAGAGATTTTCCAGCAGGAGCTCAACCCGTCTGCTACAGTAACTATCAGAGAAAAAGCCCCTCAGCCTTCCAGCAGGGGGAAGGGAAGAAACCATTTTGAACTCTGCTATAGTACTTTGTTCTGCCTAACACAGCCTGCCCTCAGGGGAAACTATTTAATCAGAGCCTAATCAGCTAGGGTATTATCAGAATCTAAGTCAGTGGAGGAAAGGGAAATACCAAACTTTAACCCACTGCAGCCATTCTTTCCTGCCCAAGAGAGGAGATAAAAAAGTGAGAAACCACTTGTGAAGCTCACCGTGCAGAGACACAAGCTTTCAAAACACTGGGAATTAATCACGGGATTCTAGGAATTCTTCCCTGCCCCCTACACCTCACCACCACATTTCTAAAGCCCATTTACAGCAGTCCCTTTTACCTGCTACATCGTGTCTAGCTATCAAGTAGAAATTACAAAGCATACCAAAGACAAAAAAACAAAACAAAACAAAATAAAAAACCAAACCCAAAAAACAAAAACACAATCTGAAAAGACAGAGCAAGCGACAAAATCAGACATGGCAGGGATGTTGGAATTCTCAGACCAGGAATTTAAAACAACTGTGATGAATATACTAAAGGCTCTAATGGATAAAGTAAACAGCACAAAAGGACAGATGGGCCATGTAAGCAGAGAGGAGGAAATCCTAAGAAGCCCAAAGAAATGTTAGAGATAAACACTGTAAAAGAAATGAAGAGTGCCTTCAGTGGGCTGAATAGTAGACTGAATGCTCTGAGAAAGGAATCTGAGCTTGAGGATACATCAGTAGAATTCTCAAAAACTGAAATGATAGTAAAGGCTGGAGAAAAAAAGAATATGCAAACCCTAAGGGACAACTACAAAAGCTGTTATGTAAAGGGAATACCAGAAGGGGAAGCAGGAAAGGAAGAGAAGCAATATTTAAAAGAATAATGACTGAGAATTCCCTCAAGTTAATGTCAGACAGCAAATCATAAATCCAGGAAGCTCCAAGAATACTAAACAATATTCGCAAAAAGCCCCAAACAAACAAACAAACAACAACCAAAAAAAGCTCTACACCTGCCCGTCTCATTTTCAAACTACAGAAAATGAAAGTTAAAAAAGAAGAAATCCTGGAAGAAGCCAGAGTTTAAAAAACACGTGTAGAGGAACAAAGAATTATATCCAACTTCTCCTCATAAACCATGGAAGCAAGAGAGTGGGATGAAAATGTTAAAGTATCGAGAGAGAGAAAAAAAAAGCCACCAACCCAAAATTCTGTACCCTGTGAAAATTTTCTTCAAATGTGAAGGAGAAATAAAGACTTTTTCAGAAAAAAATTGAAGTAAGTAATTTGTTACCAGTAGACCTACCTTGCAAGAAAAGTTAAAGTTCTTTAGAGAGAAAGAAAATAATCTAGGTCAGAAACTCAGATCTATACAAAGTAATGAAAAGCATCAAAGAAGGAATAAATGAGATAAAATAAAAATGCATTGTTATTAATTGATCTAACAGATAACAGTCTGCTACAATGCCAACATGTATTTGATTATATATACTTATGTATACATCTCTTATGAGTACATACTTATGTGTACTCATAGATAAGTGAAATAACAATGGTGCAAGGAATAAGAGGGAGGAATTAGGATTATTTTGTAATTATAAAGTATTCACACTACTCAAAGTTATTGAAAAGTAAACTTAGATTAGCTCTAATATGTATTGCAAACTCTAAGGGTGACCACTTAAAAAAAGAAGTGTAATTGCTATGCGAAGGAAGGAGAGAAAATGGCATCATAAAATGCACAATGAAAAACCACAAAAAGCAGGGTGCCTGGGTGGTTCAGTCCAATGGGCATCTGCCTTCGGCTCGGATCATGATCACAGGATCGTGGGATCCAGCGCCACATCAGGCTCCCCGCTGAGCTGGGGAGTTGGCGGTCAGAGGGAGAGTCTGCTTCTCCCTGTCCAGCTCCCCCTGCTTGTGCTCAATCTCTGTCAAATAAGTAAATAAATAAAATCTTTTAAAAATAAGACACAAAAAGCAGAAAAAGAATGCAAGACAAGGAGTGCCTGGATGGCTCAGTGGGTTAAAGTCTCTGCCTTTGGCTCAGGTCATGATCTCAGGGTCCTAGGATCGAGTCTCACATCGGGCTCTCTGCTCAGCAGGGAGCCTGCTTCCCCCTCTCTCTCTCTGCCTGCCTCTCTGCCTCCTTGTGATTTCTCTCTCTGTGTCAAATAAATAAATAAAATCTTAAAAAAAAAAAAAGAATGCAAGACAAGAACAGGAAAGAAAGAACAAGAGCAACAACAGAAAACAGTGGTGAATATGGTAGATATTAACCCAACTCTATTAATACTCACTTTAACATCAATGCTCTAAATATACCATTTACAAGGCAGATTGTCAAAGTGGATCATAAAAAACAAGACACAACTATATGTTGTCTACAAGAAATCCCCCTTAAGTAATGGAGATTTATAAAATCCCCTTTAATCAAGATTAAAAGTAAAGAAAGATATACCACACTAACACTAATCAGATTTCATCATCCAAGAACTTATTCCTTATCTCTATCTAGATTTCTATTTGACATCTTGAACTCAGTATGTCAAAAACCAAACTACCGGATTCCACAACAACAACAAAAATCCCACCCACCTATAGTAAAATCTGTCCTTCCTGCAGCTTTCTGCTTCTCAATCCATGGCAAGTACATTTTTCTGTTGCTCAGACCAAAATCTTGAAGCTATTCTTGACTCCTTTTTCTCACATTTTACAACCAGTGGACACACTTGCTATCTCTGTATAGTCTTACAAAGACTTATACACAAATGCTTATAGCAGCTTTAATTTTGGAGCGCCCGACTGGAAGCACCTTAAATGCCCATCAACAGGTGGGAATGGATAACAAATTATGATATCATAGTATAACATTATCCTACTCATCAATAAAAAGAATATCCTGCAGAATACACACAGAACAACACAGACAAATCTCAAAAGAACTATGCTGAGGCAAAGACAGGCAGACATAAAGATGTATTTACTACATCCACATATTTAACTTTAGAAAATCCATACTAATCTGTAGTTCCAGTAAGCAGAGCAGCAGTTGCCTGGACATAGAGGTGAGTCCTGGGTAGAGGCTGGAGGGAGAGATTACAAAGGGGGACAAGGAAACTTTGGGTGTGATAATATGTACACTACCTTGATTATGAAGATGGTTTCAAAGTGCATGTATGTCAAAACCATATTAAATTATATTAAATTATATACACTTTAGGTACTTTAGCTTATGGTGTGTTGGGTATAGCTCAATAAAGCTGTTAAAAGAACATTACTGTAATTAAGAAAATAGGCTTTGTTTTTAAAAAATGAGGTTGTCTTCTTCCATATTGGAAGGTATTTATTGAAGTTGTTCACAATTGAAATAACTACGGATATTTTGCCAAGAATGCATAATCATTAAAACTGCTGAAATTTTCATGATTTCAAATTTGATATTTTGCTGTTCATTTCTTCTTCAGAATACAATTTTCATTCAAAAAAAGAAAGGATAGGAAAATGACAAGATAAAACAATTTCAGAAGGAAAACTATTCTTTGAAACTATGGTTTTTATGTAATTTTTTAAAGTAAATAACACACGTCCTTTTCCTGAAAAATGCCAGAAAAGGCAATCTCTAAAAAAAAGATAGAAATGACCAACTTCCAGTTGCAAAACACCTAGAAATCCTGGCTAAAAACTTCCTGCATCCTTTAAAACACAAGGCAAATTTGTGAGGAAATGGGTGGAGCTTTGATACAGCAAAAATGCCTGGAGAAAAGAATTGAAAACCAAAGTCGTAACTTTTCAAAATGAAACTACCCCTATGGGGTTGTGTGTGTTCATCTCCATTCTTAAGAGACTGAATTCTAACACTTACTTTGCAGACAGAAAATATGGCCCGGGCTCGCAAGGAGCAAAAAATTTTAAGAACCTCGTATAACATCAGGACACCCAAAAGACTATAATCCCACTAGTGGTTAGAAAATAATAATCCAGGGTGCCTGGGTGGCTCAGTTGGTTGAGCAACTGCCTTCGGCGCAGGTCATGATCCTTGAGTTCCGGGATCGAGTCCCACATCAGGCTCCCAGCTCCATGGGGAGTCTGCTTCTTCCTCTAACCTTCTCTCCTCTCATGCTCTCTCTCACTTTCTCTATCTCTCAAATAAATAAATAAAATCTTTAAAAAAAAAGAAAAGAAAAGAAAATAATAATCCACCCAATAACACAAGACAACCATAAGAAACCATGGCTATCTCCATCTAGATTCTGGAGGAGAAAAATAACCTCCCCTGAGAATTCCTAATTATGGGGCAATAGCTCCCATCAGTTGGGGATTTGAAATTCTAATATTCATGGGGTCTGGGAAGCCTAGAATGAAAAATTAATGTTAAAAATTAACACAAAGTCAGTAATAAACTTGGGATGCCCGGCAAAAGCAAATTCAAAACTCCTCTAGAAGGACAGGCCTTTGGACAGGGCTTCTCACAGACGCAGCCCTGCTTGTGAAGTCACAGTCCAGAATTATAGAACGCAGAACAACCCATGTGAACAAGTGACTACAGACCAAGCAGCATTCCTAGGATCAGCACTTTCATAAAAGCCAGAGAGAACTCTGATAGTAATTAGAAAATGAGTATGTTGGGACTGATTAAACACATAATGGAAAAGCTCAAAAACATTAAAAATGACATAGTAAGACAGAGCAACTTTGAAAAAGAACCAAATGGAAGTTGCAAAAAATAAACAACCACCCAACCAAACAAACAAAACCCTATTGAAACGTAAAACCAAATGAATGGGTTCACTATAGGTACGACCCAGCTAAAGAGCACATGGGGGGGTGGTGACAGATACAGCAGAAGAAATTAGTCTTACTGGGCACAGAAAGTAGATGAAAAATAGGAGACCTAGAGACAGAATGAGAAAATCCAAAATATGTACTGAGCTATTTTCAAAACAAGAGAATAGAGATAATATCAGAGAGGCCATAATGAGATAGAGATAGAATTTTCCGGGATTTATGAAAAGACATGAATCATGGGATTCCAAAATCATGTTTAATCCCAACCCTGATATAAATAAATTCACCCCAGGCATACTACAGTGAAATCACTAAAGACCGGAGGGAAAGAGACTTAAAAGCGACCCAAGAAAGACAGACAGATGATTACACAGATACAATTAAAATCCAGGAAGACAAAATACCTTCTAAGTTCTAAGACAAAATGAATCATAATAAAATTCAATGATGCTACATATAGCTGGAATCTTTGAAGAATGAGGTAGTTGAGTCAAGCAAACATTCCAGTTATTTGAAATTATCCCTTTAGGTTTACATTTTGGCCAAATAATAAATGAAACTTTTTATAAAATACCCATCCCTTAATCCATATTCAAAGCATAATTACTAGAACTTTTTCTTGAAGTCTCAAGAAGTGTGCCCTAATTAAAAAGCAAAAACGGAAACGAACAGAAATAGGGGAACTTCTGGTTCAAGATAAACCTGCTAGATCAGTTGAATATTTTCTCAAAAACCCCAGTGAAATGTCAGTAAAGACGTAGAAAAGAGAATGTCTTCATCACAGTGCTGAGAAAGGGCAGGAATCCCATCGGCACTCCAGAGAAATCACAAATTACCAGAAGAGAGATAACATACGGGAATCTTATTTCCAGTTAGCCAGAGTGGAAGAAGCTGAAGGCCGGGAAAAGACCAAGCAGATGTGGGGAGCTTTCCTCTCGACTGTTAGTGCAAATGTGGCTGATGTAGAAAGCAGGACCGGGAGGCAACAGTCAACCTACGATAACAGGGCCACCTAGAAAGCTGGGCCAGACTGTCTCTGCGCCCACCTCTCCTCCATGCCTGCAGAGCCCCGCAGCCGGACTGTTGGCACTGGCTCTAAACCAGAGACAAGTTTACTATAGAAAACGAATCATCCCCAGGGGAGTCCTAGTGTGCTAGTAGCGAAGTCATCCCCGGGGGTACAGTTCCTCTCAGTTTGATATTTAGGGTGGGGAGAAGCTCTATCTTACTGTTTTCTCCCTCACAGCAAGTCAGTTAAAGCCAAGAGGCAGGTTTTCAGAAGCAAAGTCAATTCGTTGAAATAACTGATATGTAAAAGTGGTAATGAGGTGAAACTAGTTGTTTCTTAATACAGAAAAAGTAATTAGAGGCTCCACAAGAGGGGGAAAAAAACCCCAAGATAAAACAAGAAAATCATGGTCCATATCCAAGGCAGACTTAACTGTGAAATGATCTTGAGCATTTAGGGAAGTAGGAGAGGATGCATTTCACACGGACTTTGATTCTCCTTTGAGCAGTACAAGTTCTGTAAAATTCATTTCTTTATAGTCTATTAAGAACAACAGCAAATATTTATTGTTTTTCAATTCTGAAAATAAACCTACTGTCAAGGCACAGAATACTAAATAACACAGAGCAGGGTGCCTGGCTGGCTCAGCTGGAGGAGACTGTGACTTTTGATCCTGGGCCATGAGTTCAAGCCCCACCTTGGGAGTAGGGACTACTTAAATAAATGAGATCTTATAAATCAAGCAATCAAAGCAAAAGGCACATTTGTAAACATTAGGGATGTAAAAAAAAATACAGCTAAGAGACCTAAAGATCTGGATAGATAAAGGCAGGATAAAATGTAAGTAAGAGATTGAGCAAATTGAAGTTAAAAGATTAAGAAGTAGAAGTTCCAGAGATTATGTTAAGTTATAAGGGAAATTTAATAGATTATTCAGTACAGCAAATGGAACAAAAACATGGTGAAGAAGGAAAAGTAGGAGAAACTAGCTAAATTCTTCCTCTTTTATAAAGGGATTTAATACCTCAAGCTGACATATCAAGAAATAGGGCCTTTATAAACATATTATTAAATAAATCAAATAATCCCTGGATTGATTTTATTTCCCCTCTAGAGAGAGCAGGAATTTTTACTCTCTATATATTTGCGGTTTTTTATTTCATGCATTTATTCTTTTTGCAACTAAATACATGTATCCAATAATAAACTTATACCGTTAGACAAGAGTAGAGATTATCGTTATCCCAGGATATTTTTCAAATTTCACATACAACCACATGTTAAAATGTTTTGGGAAAAAATTTTGAGAATTATGACACATTCTTTTTAAGATGAAATAACACTTCAAGATATAAGTGATCAGATGGAAAAAGTTGTAAAAGTATTATTTTAATTTAAAAAAACACAGAAGCAAAAAAATATTCTGCATCTTTCACTTGCTGTGTGCCCGTAGTGTTTTATTTACCACTGAATCTGTTTTCTCAAAATCCTATAAATCAGCCTAATGATATCTGTAAAGGTTGTTGGCAAAATTAAATGATTTCAATGAAATTACTAGCCCTTTACAGATGTTCAAAACTACTAGATGATTAGTGGCCATATCTATATCATACCTACCTGTCTATATATGAAAGAACCCTCTCAAAAGCATTCAATGGAGAAACCACAGATTTTTCAAACAGAGACTTGAGTTCAGAGACTTGGGTCTGCCATACTGTGGCAGGGTGCGCAACTTCCGGCAGGTAAAGGACTTGCCACTTCTCACATCCTACATCTGAATATGGTGGGTGGTGTTCTAGCTCAGTGATAACTGCAGAGGATATCAAGGTTTATGGGCTGGCTGCTTTCACTTACACAGATGATCCCAAACAAAGGAGATGTTGTAGCTGGGATTTCTTTTTTCTGTCTCTTTGCTGTCTCTTAGTGGACATCTGTCACGTGAAATAGATGAATCTGAACTCTTTTATATGTTTGGGGAATGAATGCCCCACTTCTTCAGCCTTGGCTGAGATCCAAGAGCACAACGAGCTGAATATGTTAGATACTTACTTCCCCATCCTCCTCCTCCCTTGCCCCCAGGGTAAAGTATGTAACCTTGACTCTGCCAATCAAAGCAGCAGACTTAGATTCCGGAACTGGGGCACATGAGAGCAAAGGTCTGGGGAGTTCACATTCCCTCTCCCTGGCAATGCTTATCTAGCAAAGACTGGAAGAGAGCTCAAATTCCTGATGCAGAAGCAGCTGCACTGCCAACTGTCACTTCTGGTGATCAGAGGGAGTGCGAACCGCCACCTACTCGACCAGGCAGCCCTTCTGGTGACTTGGTGAGCTCACCATTGTGCCCTTGCTTACAACTAAGAACCCGACGGGTATGCTGTAAGCGTCATTTCCTTATGTCATTGGTATCTCTCCCAACAGCCCGAATCCTGCCCAACCCCAATCTGTGTCCAGAAGATACCCAGAAGAAATATGGTTCTGTGTGACAAGAATGTGCAGCTGTGATCGCAGACCTGTGGTGAGGATTGCTAGCAGTCACGGGGAATTGGAAAGATGCAGAAGCTCGAAAAGAGGGTCTTCAGAAAGGACAGAAAAATGGACCCTGCTAACGTTCAGGAAAGGAGCAAACCTCATTCAGGGACTGTACTTCCTCTTCCGAGGAAGGAATTAGTGTGTTTTGGGTTGTGCACGGGATAGCTGGATTATGTTAGGTGGAACTACAACCGCCTTACTGTCTTTTCTTAGAGATTAAGTGTGGTTTAAGGAGGTCAGTACGGGTGCCAACTTGACAAGGGATGGACTTGTGATGAATTTTATGTGTCAACTTGACTGCGGTAGGGGATACCCAGATAGGGAATAAACCATTTCTGGGTGTGTCTGTGAGGGTGTTTCTGGAAGAGCTTAGCTTTTCAATCACTAGCCTGAATGAGGAAGAGCACCTTCACCAATGCAGGGGCACACATCCCATCCCCCGAGAGCCTGAATTTTAAACAAAAAGGCAGAGGAAGAGAGAATTTGCGCTCTGCCTAAATTGGGACAGCCGTCTTCTCAGGCCCCTGGACAGGCCTCTAGTTCCAGGGTCTTCAGATTTGGGCTGAATTATACAATGGTCTTTCCTGGTTCCCCAGCTTGCAGAGAGCAAGATAGAGGGCCTACTCAGCCTACATGACCACATAAGCCAACTCCTATAAGTCTCCATATATATGTATGTATGCATGTGTGTATATACACAAGTGTATATGTGTGTGTGTATACACAAGTATATGTGTGTGTGTAGATTTATATATTTCTCTGGAGAACCATGATACAGAGCACTAAGAAGATCTTTACTAGCTAAGAGATTAATTCCACAAAGCCTTAATCGATGCACTGATCACAACTGAAGAAAAGTCTCTGGAGGTTTACTACTCCATTGCTGGTCTTTGAAGAGTTTTATCTGATGTAGCTGAGCTATTGAAGGCCTGCTGATGAAACTTCTGGATGACAGAAGAGAGCTAAGATCACTACAGCCGTTATGCCTATAAACCAGTCAGTCCCCATGGCATCCAGCTGTACACTAGGTTAAGCAAGTAGATTCCGCCAATGGGCTACGCTAATGGAGTTCGAAGGTTATAATTTTATAAGAGCTTTTTCAATGCCTCATCACTGTATTGGAGCTACTGTATTCACTATGTCATGAGCATTCACCAGGTTAATATATGTAAAATGATTGGAATAAGGCTTGGTACACAGTCTGCATTTGATAACTGCTTGCTACTAAATTTTCATTGTTATTAGACCTAGCTAACAAAGACCTGGCTTTACATTCCCAAGTGTAGGTGATCATAATAGATTTCATAGGTACCACAGATGCAGTTCCCTGACCACAGAATCATTCAGCCTGAAGGGGAGGTGGCATGACTGAGGACTCGGTGAGAACGGTTCCAGCAACAAAACGTGCCAAGAGACACACACGTCATGTAGAAGCTCATATTGCTCCATGCACCTGGTGAGTATTAAATAATAAATAATAAATAAATATCTGTTGACTGAATAAACAAGTACACATTAGTTGAATAGCTTAGAGTACATAGGCCATGAGAAAAGCAAGAGCCATGGCGCGCACGTGTGTGTGTGTGTGTGTGTGTGTGTGTGTGTGTGTGAGAGAGAGAGAGAGAGAGAGAGAGAAAGAGAGAGAGGCAGACTACAGTGAGCATGTCTTGACTGGAGCAGATGGAAAGTAGTGGGAAGTAGAGAAAGTAAGTGGGATAGAGAAAGTAGATGAATCAAAAGAATGCACCGACTAGAGTTTTTTTAAAAATTTTGAAGGAAAAAAATAATGCAGGATGACGAATACCAAACAAATGAGTTTGGACTTGAATCTTGGTTCTTAAAGAAAGGGGGAGGAATGAGAGTGAGGTTTTAGGAAGATTTTAGCAAATCATAGGGCAACTTGGTAAAGGAGTCACAGAGGGAAGAGAGGTCAGGAGCATGTTATTGAAGTAATTCTAAAGCAGGATAAGGACACTGATGTTGAGATAGAGTCCAGATATAAAAGATCTTATTACTTTAAACATTAAGTAATGACTCAATTTCCATTATTTAATTTGATTTCAAACCAGAGTGTCATTCATATGTATTATCATTTCCAAGTGCTTATAAAGTCAAAAGTATAAACTTTTCACAGTTTCAGATACAAAAAACTTCATATATTTGAGAAATTTAACCACCGTATAAGTAGTCAGGCTTGACCAAGAAAAACATGTATTGTGTTCGAGAGTCTAGAGGTAAAATTTTCAAGGACCAAAGAGTTTGTTTTCAGCTTACAATCTAAACTACTTAAATGGAAAGAACTTTTTTAGAAAGGTCTGTCCATAACACCCAGAAAGGTGATATATGTCAAATGATGTGTTAACTGTAGATTTGTGTTAGTTATGAGGACTGGTTAAAATTTTCAATATTTTAAAACCATGCCAATAAAATAGAACTTCAAAATTTTCATTCCATTTAGGTACTTCAAAAACATGAGCTGTGCATTTTTCCTAGAATTCAAACTCGTACAATCTGTTGAATTTGACTTAGACCAAAACGCTTGGATTCGTCATTAATTTCTTGATTTACTGCACATCCAATCTATCCGCAGGATTCTACTTTCAAAACATATCCCAAATCCTGACTCTTCTCACCACTTCCTCCGTCAACACCTCATCTGAGCCACCACTGTCTCTCACCAATTGCAAAAGCCTTCTAACTGGTCGGCCTGCTCCCATGCTGTCCCGTTTTAATCAATTTTCAGGTCAGCCAGAGCAATTGTGATAAAACCTCTTTAAATACCCCCCATTCTGTTCTTTAGGCAAGTCAAACACAAACATGACTCCGGGACTTGACACTTCCAATCCCACTATCTGAAATTTTCTTGCCCCAGATGTCCAAATGGTTTATTGTTCCTCTCTTCCTGTGAGTACTTACTCTGATAAAGGCCTTTCGGTGAAAAACACGATAAAAATGGACCCATCCCCTCACTATTCCTTCTCTGCCTTTTCCACTCTTTTTTTCTCCATAGCCATATATATCCCACGTACATACCAGATACTGTACCCATTTTGTTTATCTAAAATAAAGTTCCAAGTGGGCAGAGATTTTTATCTTTTACTCACTGCTATATCCTCCATGCTTACCATATTGTAAGCATCCAATATATACAGGCTGAACCAATGAATTAGTGAGTATTAATTTCAGTATAATTCAGTATTTTATCACTTGTTCATGAGGACAGATCAGAAACGGCAAGGAGAAATCAGGTCCTTTAAATGCCACTGATACTGTTGAAAGTCTGGAAGAGAACACACTGGTTGAGAACACACACTTAGTAAGCACATGGGTGCTTAGTAAGCACATGGGTGGCAACACCACCTCCGCCACCTTCTGGCCACAGTATGGAGGGAACGTTACTCAATCTCCCTATATTCTGCATCACATACAGAAAAATACGTGATAGCTCTTGGATTATTAGTAGGGTTGAATGTGGTATGCTGCTTAAGAGTTTAACACAGTGTGTGGCACATAGAGATTTGTAACCATGATTACATATCATTACAACCATATGGTTCGTATAGTAAGAGAATGGATAGATTAATCCTCTGGGATTCTTTGTCCTTGTTTATACCTAACCCAGTCAGCCCAAATACATCTGAACTGAACATATGAGGCACCAAACTTCTTTCAGTTCACACTTTCAAAATAAATGATAGGGTAATAGAACTGTTCTATATTTTTATTACAGCGGTGGTTACATTACTGGATGCATTTGTCAAAATTCAGAACCTATACAATGTAAAGGGTACGTTTCCCTGTAGGTTTTGACATTTCAAAACAAAAAGGGGAGTATTAGTGCAAATGTGTGAAACTAATCATAATAGAATTAATTACTTGCCTCCCCACAATGAAGAGCAAAAACCATGAGAGAAAAGTCTAATGACATCAGAGGTAGCTAATTTCCCCCTCAATTCATGGAAGATACAAAATGGCTAGCTTTTCTAGGTAAAGACAGCTATTTAAAAACAAAACGTGTGAGCGTTGCAAAACAATACATTGCTTCTCTTGTCTCTTAGACTTAGAGAACACGTGACAGTTACAAGGCTTGATCCAAATATATCAAATACATATATACTCTTACAGTCCCTAATGCTTTGGAAGCAAATGTAAATTCATCCAAAAATAGTTCTCAAATAGAATATCCTCCAACATTCATGGTTACATGCTAAAGAAACACATTCGAATTTTTACTATTCCTTTAACGAATTAGCTAGTGACCCACAGTTTGGAAGAACTTTTAGACTTTATTAGTATTGACAAGCCTAATGAAATTTACACAAATATATATGAATGGGGACAGAAAAAAAGTATTTATATAGGTTTATAATTCAAATGATCCAGTTTCCTCAAACATGAAAGCAGCTAGAGTTTCCGATGTGGCCATACACAACGTGGTCAACAGGGAGAAGAGAAATCCAAACCTTTATTTTTAAAAGAGATTATATTTCAAGGTAAACTTCCATTTAACTCACTTATTAATTTTCCCTAAATATTGGCATATGGACTGGCTGCCAGATAAGCAACAAACAATTGAAAATTTTTGGCTTAAAGCAAATAATCAAAATTTTATAGAAAATTTCTCACTAGTATATACCTTAAAAGAAAGGAAAACCAACAATTGGCAGTTTCTAATCCCTGTTTAAGGACTTAAGCCAAGATTACTCAGAGATTTAGCTATATGCGCTAAAATATATATATATATATATATATATGTATATACATATATATATAGCAGAAACAGGGCCCATTTGAATTGAATTTGAATAGCTGTCTGTGATGTCTAGGCCTTAAATGATACTGTCTTTCAAAAACAAAATGCTAAATGGTTAAGTATTTCCACAGCCAAAGAAAGAAGTACAAAGTGAACTCATTTCTTTAAAAGCTATGAGTTCCCCAGATATTTCTAAACACCTGTCTTAAAGAAATATTTTGTTTAAATGGTGAAAAGATTCAAATCAAGAAATAAGGTCATTATGACATGAGCTTGAATTCCTCCACTGATATTTGTAGGAGGGTAATTGGCAAAGGGGGAATTTTTTTTTCCTAGAGAGAGTAGTCCAAATGCAATTTAATAAAAGGCAGATGGCATATTGGAGAGAGTGGGTTAGAATCATGGAAGATAAGCAGTTCGTTTTTATTGTGAAATCTATTTGTAAACACTAGCTCAAGTATAATTTTTGTATTTCAAACCACCGAGATTAATACAAAGCAGAGTAGTCCATGGGCAATCCTGCTGCTTGTGATGGAAAACTCCGGCTTAGCCTCTGATCAGCTCCACTGACAGTGGCATAAAGAGCTTCCAGGCAAGCCAGAATCTGCTATGGTGTGGTGATGATTTAAAATGGTTTCAAAGCAGAGATGACACATGAATGTGAAAGTAGAAGTAGGGTCGTCCCAGCTCCTACGGGATCTTATTCGACGCAGCAAGGAACAGTCACCCGAAAGTTGAGTACTGTGCACATTTCTGGTTTCCACCATTACAAGAGGCACGGTTAATTTGCACAATGTTCAAAGCAAACCGATACAGATAATCAAAGAGGTGGAAGACAAGGCCTATGGGCAGAGGTAAAAGGAACTGGAACCACCTTATTTAGTTCCCCCAGGCAGATATTTTGCACCCTGTCTCATTTACATCACTCAGAGAAGTGAGTATAATATTCCAGGTGAAGTGAGTCCTTGGTATAAACCTGTCCATTGGCCAAAGCAGGGAAGAGTGAGAAAGACGATATGGTAACAGTTTTTAGATAAATGAAGGGTTATTTATTATTTATTTATTCGTTCATTTATTTTTATTTATTATTCATTTTTTATTAATTTATTCATTTGAGACAGAGGGCGCAGGGGAGGGGCAGAGGGAGAGGGAGAGAGAATCTTAAGCAGACCCCGCACCCTGCACAGGGCCCTATGCAGGACTCCATCCCACGAGTGGGATGAGTGACCCTGAGACCATGACCTGAACCAAAATCAAGAGCTGGATGCTTAACTGACTGAGCCACCCAGGCTGCCCCAAGGGTTGTTATTTTTAAAATGGTAACCAGCTGTCTGATCAAAAGCTAATCAGAATAGGTTAGGGTTCATCTGTCTGGTCACCAACTTGTTTCAAATTTCCTAGGACTTTCCCCAGGTTTGGCAATGAGAATCTCATCTGGAGAAACTTGTAACTCCTGGGCAAACCGGGGCAGTGGGTCATTCTGACATTGTGGATGCTTAAGACAGGAGACATTCTTATCAGACTGGGAGAAGTTGGATTAATCCCACCTCAATGGAAGAGGAAAATTAAATGTCCTTTCATGGGGCTTTCCAGTCATGGGTTTCTACCAGTGTCACGATCACTACAGTTATTAATTATTATGGGCAATAATGACCATGATAAAATAGTAATGATTTTATTTTCTACCTGTCAAAGTGAGTTTGTGCTAACATTAGTTCACCGAAACCCCATTAAATGTGTTTAACCCTGAGCAGAAGAGCTAAGCACATCCCCCAAAGTCATAAGGACGTAAATGTGAACCACAAAAATGGAGTATAAAGATTACTTGCAGCTGCATAACAAGTCAGTCTATGCTCGCTTATGCTCGAGGTTGATCAGGCCAAATAAAACACGGCTGAGTGGTTAACAGGTCTGGGTATGCAGGTCTGGGTATGAGGGCTTATTACTGATAAAACAGTCCTGGAAAAACTACAAACTTCTCTAAGCATCTGTTTCTTCATCTATAAAATGGAGAGAATGTCACTATCTGCTTATAAGAGGTTTATAAGACTTTCTTTAGTTACTGCAAAGAGATAGCATAATGGAAAGCAGGCCTATGAAACAAGACCATTATTGGGTTCAGGAATTGAGGTCTCTGGTTATAATAGGTAACATTTTAAATAATTTCTATGTGCCAGAAACTTTCCCAGCACTTCTCACTCACTACACATTGAATATAACTCTGAGGATTATTATTCTCATCTTTATTTTATAAATTAGGGAACCAAAGTACAGAAAGTTAAGTATTTTGCCCCAGATTACCTAGGCAGAAAGCACTAGAATTCATATTTGAGCCTGGGCAACATAATCCCATAACTTGTACTCCGACACTATACTGTCCCCAGTTTACTTTCACATGACCGAAAGAGGAATGTGTGGACTGCATACCATTTTAAAAAATACATAAATACAACTTCTCAGTAAAATTTTTCATAACTTTCACAGGCAGCGAGGTCAAGGTTAAATGCTCTGACAAGTACTTAAAATATTTTGCTGATTGTAAGAATGAAATAGTCAGACCTTCAGACACAATTCAAAGTGACAAATACATAGTACATCCAGTCCAGTTTTCATCTAATCTGAAACTCATTTCTATTGCACTATGTGCTGTATACTCTATGTGTTAAATAACCATGTGATAGGTTTGAATATTCCAGATTAAGTTACTCACTACTTCATGAAAAAAGCTATTCCTAATCATAACTCAGCTTTAGGAGTTAGATTTTTATGATACACATTGATTTGACTTTCAAAAGGGGAATAGTTTATAATGGACTAAATATTTCCCAGATAACTGTAAACTCTCAAAAATATATAAATATAAAAAACATTATTTAGAGGCACTGTAGGGTGACCAAAAACAGATAAAAGTGATGGGAGAGGATTGGAAACTCAAAGAGAAATACAGAAGGTAAAATTTATCTTTATACGGCATTTCACTTAAGTTGTCTCCCACCCATTTGGCATGGAGAGGCTAGAACTCACATAAAAAGTCATAATTTTATTAGCACGAGAAGCTCAGAATCTGGAGTTGTCAGGGCAGAAAGGGAAGGAGAAAAATCTCTGAAATAATCAAACAACAGAGAGGGAATGGAAAGATCTCCATGGATTTACTGGTGAAGTCTATCAAACATCTGAGGACACAATAATAGTAATCCTATACAAACTCCTTCAGAATAAAAGAAAACACTTCACAACTTGTTTAGGCCATCCCGAATGAAGCCTTATATGAAAACTTCAAGACATTGCAAGAAAACTGTAGACCAATATCCTTCATTCTTAATATATAGATAGAAATGTCCTTCACAAAATATTAGTAAATGAAATCCATAAATATATAAAATGGATAATACATCAGGGGCACCTGGGTGGCTCAGTGGGTTAAAGCCTCTCCGTTCTGCTTGGGTTGTGATTTCAGGGTCCTGGGATAGAGCCCCGCATCGGGCTTTCTGCTCAACAGAGAGCCTGCTTCCCCCTCTCTCTCTGCCTGTCTCTCTGCTTACTTGTGATCTCTTTTCTCTAGTAAATAAATGGAATCTTTTTAAAAAAAATTGATAATACATCATGAGCAAATGGGATTCATTACACTAATGAAAGGTTGGACCACGTTCAATATATAATCCCTGTATTTTATTATATCAACAGACTAGACACGAAGAATCATATGATCTGAAATATAGAGAAAAAACATTTGACAGAATTCAAAATCCAGGTTGTGCCTGGGTGGCTCAGTGGGTTAAAGCCTCTGCCTTCAGCTCAGGTCATGATCTCAGGATCCTGGGATGGAGCCCCACATCGGGCCCTCTGCTCAGCAAGGGAGCCTGCTTCCCCATCTCTCTGCCTGCCTCCTTGCCTACTTGTGATCTCTCTGTCAAATAAATAAATAAAATCTTTAAAAAAAATTCAAAATCCATTCTTAACAAAAACTCTCAGCAACCTTAGGTGGAAACTTTCTCAATATGTTAAAGGACGTTCACAGAAAACCTACAGTTAACATCACAGTTAGCAGTGAAATATTAAATGCCTTCTTCCTAAGGTATGGAAAAAGGAATGGAAGGATTTCTGCCCTCACAACTTCTTTTCAACATTAAAGGTTGAAATGTGGTAAGTCAAAACAAAAACAAGAACAAAAACCCTGTATTTATTGACAACAATTAAGTATGTAGAAAATCCTAAGAAGTCTACGTAGCATATACTATATCCCATAATTAAATTTAGCAAGGTCACAGGATACAAAGACATATTTTTTAAATGCATTTTTCTATTCTAAAAGCAACTGGAAGATATAAACGTCATATGCTAAAAACAAACATTTCTCAGAGAAATTAGGGATGTATGTAAATGCAGATAAACCATTTTCACGGATTGCAAAATTCAAAACTAGCATGGTGTCAATTTCCCTAAATTGATCTATACACTTACGCCTAGTCAAATAAAAATTCTGATAGAGTTTTAAAATAGAAATTTACAAAGTAATTCAAAATTTAAGTGAGAACGCAATGACCCTAAATATCAAGAATAATTTTCTAGTAGAACAAAGCTGAAGGACTTATGCTACCCAACCTCAAGAATAGCTACAATAATAAAAATGTTGTTTTTGGGATAAGATACATAGATCTCACTGAAGCATAATGGAGAGTTTTGAAGTAGACCCAATTATATAGTCAAGTAATTTTCAATAAGAGGTCAAGGTAACTCCTGGGGGAAAAGATCCTTTTGAACTGACTACCCATATGAGAAAAAATAAATCTTGACCATCACTTCATGATGCAAAAATTAATTTAGATGGACAATAGACATAAAGATAAAAAACTGTAAATATTCTAGAAGAGAATATTTGATTTTTCATAACCTTGTCATAGACCACTTTTCCTAAATAGAGTAAAATAACCATAAAAGAAAATATGAGTACATTAAACCTCAAAGTTAAAACTACTTATCAAAAGTCACCATCAAGAAAATGAATAGCCAGCCACCAACTGAGAGAAAATATTCACAAAACATATCTGGACAAAAGGCTTGTCAATAAAACTTTCAAAGGACTTATACTCTTCACAAAGGAAGATATACAATTGACCAATAGGCACATGAAAAAATATTCAACATAATTTTCATCAGGGAAATGCATATTAAATGAGCTACTAAATATTAAATTGAATGAGGAACCACCATTACATGCCAACTAAAATGGTTAAGTTAGAAAACGCGAAAGTATCTAATGTTAATGAGAATGTGAAGCATGAGAATTTTCATACTGGGCGGGGGGGTGGGGGGTGACATAAAATAGAATCAGCTTGGAAAAATGTCAGTTTCCCAAAATGTTAAGCACACATTTACCTTTGATCCAGCCATCCCCATTCTAGGTAATTACCTTAGGATGAAAACATGAACATTCAGTAATATTTTTCTTTGTATGAGTGAACATAATAGTTTTATTTATAAATGCTCAAACTGGAATTGACCCAAGTATCTATCAACAAAATAAACCAAATGTGGTATTTTTTATGAATATTAGTCTGCAAGAAGGAATTGTTATAAGCCACAGCATGGATGGATCTCACATCCAATGTCCTATGTGAAAGAAGCAAGTCAAAAAGGAATATGTCCTATACGATTCTATAAACATGAAGTTCTCCCACAGATAAAGCTATTCTATTTAAAAAAGAAAAGAAATAAAGGAATCATAAAAGTGGGTAAACTGAAGTGGTGCAAAGGAGCACTCTGGGGTGATGGAAAAGTTGCAACCTGATATGTCATGGGTGATGCGTCCATTTACGTATTTGTCAAAAACACATGTTTTATCCAATTTCATGGTTTACATTTTGACATAAAAAGTTTCTTTCCTTCAGATTTTTCCTTCCTGTAACTCCTTTTTTTCTGGTCCTGAACTTACAATACCTAAAGCAAAACTACTCCTTCCTTTAAGTGAACATGGTCCGGTATAATGATGTACCAGACTCAGCGGTCTAGTAACGTGAAGGTAAGCAAGTTTCAACTTGAGAGCTAACTCGGGTCCATTGGCAATGGCTACCTAAAGAAAAAAACCTGAGTCTGTGTCCAATCCCTTTGAGAGATTTGAGATTAATGGCTTTGAATGGTTAACATTATCAGGAAAGCAGCGAAGAGTGATGAATAGTCGTCCCAGCCCCTTCACCATCTTCAACTCTTACATCATCAAATGCCATATTCATGGTTTACAGAATCTGAGATGGTGCCTTGGAATATAAATATCATTAAGTCACTATAGGAGGCATTACCACACTTTGAGTTTTCTTCACATTATTAGACAAGTTGTAGAGCAAACGGAAGATAAAGTGATACGGAGGCAAGTGACACTGTGTAACCTCTTACCTCACTACACAGCTCAGATATGAAATTACCAATCACTTCACTTATTCACTTTTTATGTAAAATACATGCTATATAAAATGTATACATGTATTATGAACAATTAAAAATGAACACACATTACCTACTCCTCAGCTTAAGAAATCAAATGATATTTTGCTGGTGACCCCCCTGGGCTCTCCTTAACATCATATTTCCCTCATCATTCCAAAGTAAATACTGAATTGTGTGTTTACCAGCCCCTTGATGTACTTGATAGTTCTACAACATAGTATGCATCTTAAGCAATATATTGGTGAATATGTTTCTGTACTTAATATAATTGGTATTAT
The DNA here is from genome assembly GCA_028533885.1 of Nasua narica. NCBI lineage: Eukaryota > Metazoa > Chordata > Mammalia > Carnivora > Procyonidae > Nasua > Nasua narica. The sequence goes on from CM052810.1 coordinate 24,465,487, forward strand.
CATCTATAATTTGCTCTCTTATACCCAACATTATGTTCTTGAGTTGAATTCATGTTGACATGGGTAGCTATAGTGCACTAATATTTACTGCCTTAAGTTATTCTATGCTATTGCACCTTATCCAATTTCCTCAGAGGACTTACTTGTGTTGCTTCCAGTTTGTGAATACTATAATTAATGCTGCTGTAACAGTGAAAATGTGCAAGAGTTTTTTGAGAATGTTTTATAGAAGCTCAATTCCCACGCCATGAGTCAATAGATATGCAACTTTACAAGACAATACCAAATTGTTTTCCAAAGTGATTGCACCAATTCACACATCCATCAGATGCATATAAGAGTTTAACAAACATGATATTGTCCAATGTCTTAATGTTTGCCAATCTAGAGGATGGAAAATGCTACTTCATTGTGGTTTTAATTTTGCATTTCATATCACCAATGAGGCATATATTCATACATTTGTTGATCACTTATATTTCTTCTTCTAAGAAAAGTTTATCTGTGTCTTGCCCACATTTTCTATTGAGTTGTTTCTTGTATTGACTTACAGGTGATTATCTTTTCTGGACCCAAATCCTTTGTTGGCCTTATGCTTGCAAATACGTTCCCCAGATCGTGGTATTTCTTGTCCTTTTTTAATGATATCCTTTGATGACCAGATGTTTTTAATTCAAACAGAGGTGAATTATGGATCTTTTCCTTTATGGTTTTTCCTTTCTGTGTCTTGTTTAAGAAATATTTCCCTATCGTGAGGTCATAAAACTATTCTCCTATATTTCCTTCTAAATTTTTTTAGTTTTGTTTTTTACATTAATGTATTTGAAACATCTGGAATAAGGTTTTTAGTATAGTGTGAAATAATTTCATTTTTTTCCATATGGATAACCAAACTCCCAGTACAGTTTATTGAAAAGTTCATCTTTCTCCACTGCTCTAGTGTTTTGCTCATAACAAATTTCTAGATATAGATGGGTCATTTTCTAATATCTGTACTAATATTACATTTTTAAGTTATTATAGCTTCATAATAACTTTGATATCTTTTAAGTAAATCATCTCCCATTGTTGTTCAGTGTTGGCTAGTCTTGGCTTTTTCCTCTTTCATATTTTAGTTTGTCAAGTTCTATGAAAAATCCTTTTGGCTACTGAATTTTGATTCTGCAAATCAATTTATGCAGATGATTTTAAGTCAAATCCTTCTATATGTTGTTAGTGCACAGAATTGGAATTTCATTTTCTATGGTGATTTCACTTGGCAACTTTTACTATTTGTTATTTAAGGAATTGTTTAAGCTGCAGCAACACAACTTGAATGACTTGAAGAGATTTTCCAAATCAGCTAGTAGAAATTATATGCCTTATGTGTATTTAGGTTTGTAATCCATACAGGACTGATATTTTTATGCTGTGTGTGTGCCAAGTACGTTTTTATATGGACATCAGTAAGCCCAGTACCATTTACTAAAAAGTCCATCCTTTCCTAGAGGGAATATCCCTACAGGGATGCCATCCTTATAAATCGAATTATCTATATGATTCTCAACTCTGTCTGTTCCATTCATCTGTCTGTGTATACTTGGGCCAATGATACACTGTCTTCATTATAGTCTTGACAAAGGAAATCATCTCATTTTGTTCTTCAGGATAAACTTCATTATTTCTGGCTTTTTTGAGTAAATTTGAAAGAATCTAATACTAATTTAAAATCTTTGTAACTTCCTGATAAATTTATCAAATTTCCTTTTTTGGCTCTGAGAACACTTTTCACCTAAATCTGTATTGGATAGTAGTATATGTATATTAGGTTCTTAAAAATTTGTCTTCTAATGATATATCATTTTTTTACTTTTAATTTTTCATATTCTAAAGTGTGTCCATGTAGCCACAGATTTTTAAAATCTAGCATGACAATCTTTGTTTTTTTACTGAAGTATATTTTCTATTTACATTTAACATGGTCACTAACATCTTTGGGGTTAAATCTATATCGTTAGACTTTTTATTTGATCTGTATTTTCTGTATTTCTTTTCTTATTCTTCCCCTTTTGATTTTGCAGATTCAGATATTTATTGAGATAATCATACATTCACATGCAGTTTTGAGAAATGTAAAAATGTAGAAGGTCCTACACTTTGCCCAGTTTTCTCTAAAGACAATATACTGCAAAACTATAGTATAAATACCAAGACCAGCATATTGACATTGATACAATCCATTTTATTCAAATTTTCACATTTGTGCTCATATGTATTTGTATTGTTTTATATAATTTTATCACCCATGTCAGTTCATACATGTACCATAATTGAGATAATGAACAGTTCCAACACCACAAAGATCATCCATGTTATTCCCACCTCCATCCTTAATTCCTAACAAGCTTTAATCTGCTCTCCATTTCTAAACTACTGTCATTTAAAAATAAAAAGGGATACCTTCCTCTATTCAATTTGCACCTTTGCATGGCTTATTTCTGGGTTTTCTATTCTGTTCCAATGATCTGTGGATCGATCCTTCCTCCAACATCACAGTTTTTGTTCATGGTAACCATGTATTAAGCCTTAATATTGGGTAAGCCCCTACACACACACACACACACACACACACACACACACACTTTATTCTTATTTGTAAGACAAAAAAACTGCTTTAACTATTCTAGGGTCTGTTCCTTTCCATATGAACTTTAGAAGAAGTGTGTCTACATAAAACACTCGATGGAGTTTCAATAGTAAAATTATAGATCTAGGGAGGAAGAATTGGTCTCTACTATGTTAAGTCTTCTACTCAATAAACAAGATAGGACTCCCCATTTATTTAGATGTTTGAGTTCTTAAAAATTTTCTGATTTTTCAATAAATACTTGTTTTGTTAAGTGTATACCTAAGCATTTCATTTATAAATGTGATTGTAAATACTATGTTTTTCTATTTCAGTCCCTGTATGTTCAATGATAGTATATAGAAACAGGATATTAAAAATAGAATATAAAATTTGCACAGAAATCAATCCTAAGACCTTACTGAACTCACTAGTTCCTGGGGATTTAGATTCTTCAGTATTTTGGTAAAGGCAATCGTGCCATCTGTAAAGAAAGATAGTTTGATTTTTTTTTTCTTAATCTGTATGCCTTTTATTTCTTATTCTTGACTTGTTCTAGTTTTATGTTGAATAAGAATGGCAAGAGCAGACATCCTTGTCTTATTTCCACTCCTGGGGAGGTGAGGAGAGCACTAAACCTTTCATCAGTAAGAATGAGGTTAGCTGTAGCTTTTTTGTAAAGGCTTTTTATCAACTTTGGACAATTCCCCTCTGTTCCTGTAGAGTATTGCCATGATTAAGTGATTTTGTCAAATTCATTTTCTGCATCAACTGAAAAATAATTTTTATTCTTTAATTGTTGATATAGTTGGAAACCAATGAAAGTGAACCACCGTAATTGTAGATTTATTTCTCATTTCAGGTCTGTTAGTTTCTGATTCATTTATTCATGTATTTTGAGGCTCTGTTTTTTGGTATATATTTAGAACCATTATGTCTTCCTGATAGATTCTTTTGTCATTATGCTATCTTTTTCTCTAGCAATTTTCTTTACTCTGAAGTCTACTTTATATCAACATAGCCACTTCTGTTTAGTTGGGTCATGTTTTCTATATTCACTCTGCAAATTTTTTTTGATAAATAATCCATATTTAAGCAGTTTGTCTTTTAATAAATTTAAAATTTATAAATTTACTTAAGTCAGGAAAGACGTTATCTTAATTAATATTTCTGTAAATATTAATGATTTTGAGCATCCCTCAGATACATATCTTTGTTTCATTTCCTATTTTTTCCTGTTTGTAAGCAGGGATTTCTATACATTTTCAATCAGAGTATCCTGTCATTTTTAGACATTATATATATTTGTCTGCACTAAATCAATTAGCTTCATTCTTCATTGGACAGAAACCCTTAATATCTGTGTTCATATCCATTGGCCTTTTAGTTGTATGGCTTGTATTTTTAACATCTTATTTAAGTAGTCCTTCACTCCTAAGTAACAAGCATGTTCTCCTACATTACCTTCTATTAACTTTACAATTTGATCTTCACCAGTTAGGTATTTCATCTGGATACTGTTAAATCAAAGGACAGATTTATTATTTATATATTTAGACTACTTAGCTTTAAGGGCAATCCTTGATAGATTAGGGTAATTAATAGAAAACAAAAAGACATAGGTGCTAACCTACTATTTTCTGATTCTTGTCCCTTCCACCCACCTTTGACTTCCTGTGGATCACTTGAACATATTTTAGGCTTTCATCTTTATTTTTGGTGCTTTTAAGTGCATTTTGCTTTTGAAGTGGTTGCTCTGGATACTATAATATTCATATGTGACAGTCTGCTGATACCAACATTTTACTACTCTGTGTGAAGTGTGGATACTTGACTTCCATTTAGGGCTCTGCTTAGTTGCTTCTAAATATCATTATCTTTGGTATCAGATGAAATTAGAATTGTTGGGTTAATCATCAAGTGGAATTTATAAAATCCACGAGAAAGGACAGTCTATATTATACATTTCTGTTTTTGTTATTTCTTCTTCCCTCATAGTGTTCCAAGATTCCTTCTTTTATCATTTCCTTTCTGTTTGAAGAACTTCCTTTAGCTAATTTTTAAGGGTAGGTCTGTAGCAACAGATTCATTTAGCTTTCCTTCTGAAAATATATTTCTTTTTCATTCCTAAAGTTTAGTTTTACTATATATAGAATTCCTAATTGACAGTTCTTTTCTTTCAGCGCCTGAAAAATGTTGTGGGTCTGGCAGCCAAGCCTAGAGTCTTTTCTGAAGTCCAGCAGGTGGTGAGACAGCCCCTCAGGCCAGTATGTGCCAGAGGTGAGGACTGGGACTGGAGCAACTCAACTGCAATGCCCTCAAGACCTGGCCAGATCCATCCTCATTGTGTAGATGGGGAAACAGGCTCCAGAAGAGGGCACCTCACTGGGTCACTATTGATGCTATGTAGAACAGGGAGGGAGAATGGACCCCTGAGACTCCAAACTCCAGACTCAATTCCTTCCAGGGTAGCACTCAGGTGCAGAGCCACCTCTGGAATCCAGAGGACCCAGGATCAGCCCTGACTGGGACAGTCCCTCACTCCCAGCTGGGTGACCTTGAGCAAGTCACTTCTGTGGGAGCCTCCTTTCCCTCCTCGCTTGTGTTTGAAGACATGGAACTTAGCAAGTATTCAATAAACTGGTTTGGACCATGGTCTAGAAGGACACGGAATAACTGATTTCAAACCTTCAGTTAAACTTATTTGTGACAATTTAAATATAAAATACAAAAGCTGGTATTATCTTATAGTTAATGCATTGTTTCCTTTTGACTGCTTTAAAAATTTTTTTTTTTTTAGTTTTCAAAAGTTGAAGTATGAAATATCTTGGCATAAATTTCTTTGGGATTATACTGTTTAGGATTTGCTCAACTTCTTGGATCTACAGATTTGTGTCTTTCACCAAATTTTGAAAAATTTATTATTTCTTCAAATACTCTTTCAGCCCCACTGTCTCCTTTTCTGAGACTGTAAGGATACAAATACTGAGTCTTTGTCATAGTCTAGCAGGTCTCAAATTCATCTCTGTGTTGGCATCAATTGATTGACTTTTTCAGGTTGTGGTTGTTGGGTGGGTTGTTTTTTGGTTCTTGCAATGACCGGTAATGCCTTATTGTACAATGGACATTTTGTCCAATGCACTAGGAGATTCTGAATACTGCCTATAGCATTTACTTTAGAAGGTAGTCACCCTATTTAGGTTTAGCCTATGGGTTGTGCCTACTTTCATGTACTGTGATTCCAACACCAGTTTAGTTTTAAGGGCCTTTCAGTGTTATTTTGGTTTTCTTGGTTTGTCTGGTGCTAATGGAGCACACACTAGGACCTAGTGGTACTGCCTGATGAACAAAAAGGGATTCTATAAATCAGGCTGTCAGGTGCCCCCTGGTGGACATGAGATTCCCTTCCCCTTCTTCCCACCACCACTCCTCCCTCCCTCCACAGGCCAGGTGGTAGATTTTTTTTAATCCCACTTTTTTCTTCTATCAGCTTTATACTTTACATACTTTTATGAATCTTTGTTTCCAATTGCCCTAGAGATTACAAGATTCAGACTTTCCTTATTAATGTCTATAAATTAGTATTTTTATGACATAAGAACTTTAAGACTCTTTCATTGCATTCACCATCTTGAGACTTCCATGCTTTTTCATTTTATAATTCTAGATATGTTCTAACCTCCTAAGGTAGTATTTGTTCTTTTACAGTAGTATTTGTTTACATTTATCAAATGTTTGACCTTTTTACTTTTATATACTTCTATTTTTTTTTCCTTCCTGAAGAACACCCTTTATTATTTCCTTCAGTGTTCATGTTATTGTGAAGAATTCCCTCAGATTTTGTTTGTATGAAAATTTTAGTCCAGCTTTGTTTTACAAAATATTTCCACTAAATATACAATTCTAGATGGCATTATATGTTCCTTCAGCACTCAATATATTGTTCTATTTTTCTCTGGCTTCCATTACTTCCATTAAGTCATAAGGACACTGAATTGTTATTGTTGCTCCTTTGCATTCAGTGAGTTGGTAAAATTATCTCATCAGTCATTGCCAGAAGTAGAAATTTATAATTTCAGTCATCTTATTTCTATATTAATAGTATCACAGTTTTTTATTTCTTGCTTGTTTTTTCCAATTTCTTCTTTTATTTAATGTTATACAAAATTGTTTTTATAAGATCTTTCAGATCATTCCAATATCTAAAGTCCTTGAGAGCATAAATACATTATTTCTCCTAAGTCCTGTCATTTGTTTCTTCCTGTTTGGATAATTGAATTTTTTAAATTTTATTTTGTAAAAATTTATAGAGGTCTGGGTCTACAAAGCTTTCCTGTAAAGAGACTTGTGTTTTCTTCTATTGGATACCAGATTACCCATTCAAACTGGAATGATCTTTCTTTACTTAGTGTATTAGAGCTTGGGGTTTGTGAATTACACTGGAAATACAAATTTGGACTCCAGAACCATTTGAGAATAAATGTAACAAGTTTTCATGATTCTCTTGACAGCCTAAGTAGAGACAAATAAGTTTAATTTTTGCTTTGAGCAAGCAGATTTATCTTTTTAAATAGCTACATTTTCAATGAGGATGTAGTCCCCTCAAGAAGCCCAGGATTATGTTAAGGTCTTAAATCCAGCTGATCTCCTTCCAGATCCACATGGTTTCCATTAATATCCATTAATATCCAAAATCTAAGTCCCTAATTTTGACATTTGCTACCAAGGCAGTTTAAACTTCTTCTACCTACCACTCTTGTTTCAGCTAATTTATGCTTACTTTCTTTTTTGTGTGCCTTAGGGGTTTCTCTTCTTTATGATGTAGGCAATAGATGTAAAAGCATTTTTGCAGATGGCGTTGCTTATCTAGAACCTACATATTTCTCAGTGTGAGGATCTTTTAGAATATATAATCCATCCATACTGCTAAAAGGAGTCACATATAAGTACTGAGTAACTTTCTTAATATTTCATTAAGTGACACAAGTTTTAACTTGGTTCACCTCTTTTTACTGATGCTTCAGAAAAGCAATGAAGGAAAATCCTGTCCTATAGGTTAGACTTAAGACACTAGGAAAGGAATCCAGCTTCAACTCTTCCAAGTGATACCATAAAGGCCCTAACAAAGTGAGGGGGAACAATATTTTCATAGTGAAGATACTCATAATTCTCCTAAACCCCCCCAAACCAGACTATTTCTAGGGCTTCCATCTCAGGTTTTTCAGATGGTGAAACAACATATACACAGATTACTCAATCAACTTCATGAGTGAAGTTTCTGACTGAATTTCTTTCCATTTGCTGGCCAAATTGTTCTTTCCTCACTGTTATTATAGATTCCACATGATTAAATATCCATACCATAGTTCATTTAGATACAAATTTTTGGCATTACCAATCATCCCTTTAAATACCATTTTTTCCCATTCCAATTGTCCTTTTTGTTCTTTTCATAGACCCCATAGTGCACTACCTATAACTGCATAAAGCTTAACATAAGTCACTTCTAAAAACCAAGTAAGGCTAGCTAGAAAAACTTCTGTAACTGCATACTAAGTAGACAAAATCAAATGCAAAGCTTCTTATGTGTCTTTTGCAATGAGAGAGAAGGAAAATATACAAACATCTGCTACAGTTAGAGCAAACTGGAAAACCTCTAGAGATTAACTACATTGGACACCCAACTTGGAAAAATATCAGTATGATATGTTTAGAAAAATGAAATCCTGAGTTGCTACCCAGCTTCTTTGAGAAAATGTTTTGCCAATTCAAATATAAATGCATGTGGTAATAATCAATGCCTATGGTTTTTCTAGATTGCTATTAAATACTCATTCTAAAATTAAGGCATTTATTTTTATTGCTGTAACTTAAAACAAAATTCTAACATAATATATAGACCTTCAGACACTGCAAATAAAGAGTATTAGCTGAATATAAAGCGAGTAAAGGTAAAGGAGAAGGTGAGGGGAAAAAAAGAGGAAGAGTAAAAATGTGACAGAAAAACAAAGAAGAGAAAGCATAAAATGGAAAAAGAAAGTATTGGAACAGAGAAGTAGTCAGAGTAAGAAAGTTGGAAGAAGCAACAGACATGGTAAAATTATGTTGGGTGTGTAAATTAGTAACCCATATATAAATCACTGCCACATCTATTTCTAAAAATTATACCTTTAATGTATAATGACTGGTATTTATAATACTTCCTACACCATCCCATTGGATGAATCAGAGATATCTCAAAGTCAACAGACTGAAAAAAATCAAACCACTATCCATTCCTAACTTACTCTCCTCTCCCAAATGTATAGCTAAACCTGATGTACCCAGTATTTCCTATCAGAGTATGTAGTATCCCCTAGGCATCTCCTGGTCCATTGTGGCAAGTCCTGTTTTCTTTTTCTCCTTGTGGTTAGGTATGGACATGTGACCAACTCTACCAATAGAATGTGAACTAAAATGACATATGCTATTTCCAAATTCTGATCTTTCACATTCTCTCTCTTCCTTAGTCTGATACCAGACGCACAGAACCCAGTGGAAGCCTCAAGCCCCAGGATGGCAGAGGCACTAAAAGGAAGAAGGATGGATCCCTGAATGGCTGCTCAAAATAGAGCCTATAGCAGGCTCTTACTAAACTGACGCACGAACAAGAACCAAACTTTTGTTTTGAGGTACTGAGATCTCAGAGATTTTAATTACTCAGGCTTGCCTGCTCAATTAAATTGTTATCTTGAAGCGAGAAATTCAGATAAACACCAAAAAGCCCTGGCATTGGCTTACTAGTTGGAAACCAAGCAGAAACGAAACATCTGACATGGGTTCAAAAAAGATAGTAACATATTGGATTACACAATGGCAAAATAATAAAAATGTTGCCTGTTTTCCACAAGACAACAAATTCTCAAGATCTAAACATAACTAGAAAGAATCAGAATGTTGTGTTACCGGCTGCTGTCTTCCTTAGACAAGGTATTACAAGAAAGTGAGGCACTTTAAAGAGAACTGGCTTGTTTCAAGCAGAAAAAGAAGAGAACAGAGAGGTTTAGAAAAGTCTACTGCTACTAAACCTTTAATAATGAAAGATTGAGAAAAGCTTCAAAATTAAAAAAAAAGAAAAAGTCCAGTAAAACTTCCCAGTTAAACAAAATAACAACCTTGTAGCAAAGATTGATTAAGGGCCCTAACTTCCTACCAATGCTTAATGTCTCAGATAGCCTCCGGTTGCTCCTGTTATGTTCAGGGAGAAATGTGGGAGAAAAAAAATTTTTTAATTTTTTTATTTATTTGACAGAGAGAAAGAGAGAAAGGGGGGGTGCACAAGCACAGGGAACAACAGGCAGAGGAGGAGGGAGAAGCAGGCTCCCTGCTGAGGAAGGTGCCCAATGCAGGACTCAATCCCAGGACCCTGGGATCATGACCCAAGCCAAAGGCAGCTGCTTAACCACCTGGGCCACCCAGGTACCCAGAAATATTTTTTTTTAAAGATTTTACTTATTTATTTGAGAGAGAGCACGCTCATGCCCTCTTGAGTGAGCAGGAGAAGGGGGAGGGGCACAGAAAGAAACACACTCCCTACTGAGCAGGGAGTGCCATGCAGCACTCATCCCAGGGCTCTAGAGATCATGACCTGAGCTGAAGGCAGTCGCTTAACCAACTGAGTCACCCAGGCACCCATAAAATCATTTTAAAAGGAAAAATAAAAACAAATATGAGAACCAGTATAGAAAAGAACTAGGAAAGAGTATGGTTATTGGCACATGAAACTGATTAGAAACGATAAGATCACTAGCCTATTACATTTTTGAGGGAGTTAATACTGAAAAAGAAATTGCAGACCTGCTATAAGACGTGCCTCAAGCAAGAATGATCTATGAAAGCTGTGCCTTCTTCAAGGCATATGTCCAAACATCTACTTCAGATGTGGTCAAGGAAGATAGGGACAACCACCTCCCCAGATGACAGAACCAGGGGCCATGAACCAGGGAGTTTCTTCAAGAGAGCAGAACTGGGACTAATTAAGGAACTTCCTCTATCTCCAGAATAGGGAACATTTTATAATATCTATCCAGTGAATTTGAGTCACTATACACCAGTGACTCTATTAACCATTCCATCTATTTCTAAATGGAAGTATTTAGGGTCTTTATTCAGTCTCTGTTACACCAGTGTATTGGGGGGGAGGGGTCAAAAATTTGCTATTTTATACTATAAGTCACCAAACAATGAGGAGTTTCATTTCTCACTGTAAATCATCTGCGAGATTCTGAACTTCGAGCAGGATGAATTACTATATGGGACTTTAGGGTCTTGCTTACAAAAAGCATGTCTTCTGTGCAAGAAAGGAATGATGGAAAATACACTTGGTGGTTAGAAAGGCAGACTGTGCGGGTATCTTCAGTAAAGTTCATTTTCTTCTGGACACCCAGAGACTTTTTCCCAGGATCCTTTTTGCACTTAAGTATGGACATATGAATCCGTGTGAACCCACAGTAATAGGACAGATATGATACATATACTTTTCATGGCTAGACGCTAAAAATCTCACAATCTTCCACACTCTCTGTATCAACAAGCTAGAGGAGGATCAGAGGAGGATTCACATAAGATCACTTAAATAATGGGTCTATTTTGGTACCAAAATATCTTTCAAATACCCCTCTTTCTCACTGTCCCTATTGCCACTGTCTTCAGGTCCTCATAATCTTGCATCAGAATTATTGATATGGTCTTCTACTTAATCCCCTTACATTCCAGTTCACTGCCTATACCCCAATTCATCCTGGACACTGCTTCCAGAAAATCTTCTTAAATGCAAATCTCCCTACTCAAAATCCTTCAGTGTCTTCTAAATACCTTCAGAGAAATTCCAAATTCCTTATCATGGACTAGAAGGACTTCACAATTTTTCACCGTCTACTTCTCTGGCCACATCTCCTCACCCCACTCCACCACAGGCTCTCAAACTTCTCCCATACGAAAGTAGCTTCTAGATCTTCCAAGTACGTCGCTCACCTAGGTAACTACCTAGAGCGGTACAGAAAACGGATGTGAACAGAAAACGGATTCCCAGTCTCACGGTGTTACTCTGAAACACTCCAGCTTTATCCATCGGTACCCTTATTCCTCACCTCTTACTCCTCACTCTTCAGCCAGTACCCCAACTTCTCTCTGTTCATTGCTGAATCCTTGGCCCTCTTCCTTGGTCCATTTTCTGTTAATGACTAACTTGCCACTTCTATGTAGAATAGGGACCGATCCTAATTTGCCCTCACACTAGCCTGACTCCACTTGACTTCATCCTTCAATCTTACATTCCCACCGACATCTTACAGGATAATTCCCTCTGCCAGCTAGCATCTACTCTCTCTGCTACTTCCCAGGACAATCCGACATCCAAATTTCTCCTATCCCCCCCCCACCCCCCCCCCCCCCCCCCGTCCAACATACACACAATGGAAGTCTTACCTGGGGTTGAAAACAAGACAAACATAGGCTTCTTTAAACTTCCAGTCCAGTGGCCATACTTACTTCATTTAGAGTATGCCCTCTTATTTTGCCTGGTGATTCCAAGTCATCTTTAAACACCGATTCAGATATTACCTCCTCTGTAGAACTGTCCTTGATCCTTACTTTTTCTTTGCCATACTCCCACAGCATCTTCGAATAGCCCTATTTTATTACTAATTTCATTGTATTTTAACATTTTCTTTACTGTTCATCTCTAGAGAGTAAGATCACCGAGGGCAGAACTTTTTGTAGAGGTAGCCCTGATTCCTAGCATAAGGCAGGTGTTTGATTAAACCCATAATGTCACTGACACCCAAAATGTAGTTGAGGGAGAACAAAAACAGTAGGATTCAGTTTGACAGCATAGATTAGTCAAAAATACACTAAGCTGGGTCAAAAGATGTAACTATTTTACATCTTTTGTAAAATAGTAACTATTGCCAAAAGCAGCAAGCAAGGCATCTTAAACTCCCTAGAACATGGACTCACTAGATCAATAAGGATTTTCCAACTCCAAATTCTAGCTATCACCCAAAAATACTTGTCCCATATCAGAAGTGGTGGGAGATAGGAGCACAGAGAACAACTTATCATGGACAACACCAGATTCCAACACAGAACTTCTTTAGAGCTTCGTAGGATCTGTGACTACCCTACTTTCTCACACATTAGTAGTAATACTTTATTAATCAGAATTTTATCAACTATCTTTTCTCCCTAGTAAAATAAACTTCTTGACTGCCTTCTCTAAACTATATATATATTTTTTCATACTTGATTTGAGAAAGACAGAGATAGTGAGAAAGAACATGAGCAGGGAGGGGAGAGGGAAAAGCAGGTTCCCCACTGAGCAGTGAGCCCAAAGTGGGGCTCCATCCCAGGACCCAAGGATCATGACCCGGTCTGAAGGCAGACGTTTAACTGACCAAGCCACCCAGGCATCACTAAACAGTATCTTTATGATTCTTGTCTGATTATTGTCCAGCTTCCAAATGAGCAAAAGCATCTTCAAAGGTTTTGCCATTTCACTGATAGTCACCACTGAATATGTAAACAGAAATCCATTGGTTTTTAAAATCATTATTTCCAAGTCAGAAGCTAGCTGCTTCATGAGAAAGATCTTACTCATAGGAGAAAATTGCCAGTGATATTTGGCTTGATTGAGCCTAACTTGGATAAGGGGCCAAATCTGTCATAACTGATACTTGCCTGAGCTCGTATCCAGAGAGCGGGGAGCATATGCATGTTATCAAGTCATTGTCTCATTACTCCATCAGTTCTGTGTGTGTGCTGGGCAGTGCTGTGTCTGTCTACTCCGAGCCTGAGAACCAAACCTTAATGCCAATAGTTATCAGGCTTCTAGGGAAATGGCAAAAGCTAGACTGTGGTAAGATTAAAATCCAACTGGCTATGAGAGGATGTTAAGAAAGTTTGGAAAAAAAAAAAATTGGCCTGGTGAACAAGTTGCTTTTATGCTCCTTTAACATGTTTGTAAGTTTTAATACACATACACAAGTATATCAGTTTTTTTTTTCAGAAAGATCTGACATCTCACAAGCCTACTAGAAAAAAAATTTTATGTAGTTCTAATTATTGATGACAGTTAGAAATGTATCTTAAAGCTCCCATTATAATTAGAAATGGGTCTTGAAGTTCCCTTTAAGTATATAATTTAAATGCATCTTGAAGTTCTGGGAAAGTAACTTTATCTTATTTCTTTTTTATTTTAGGAAAATTTTTAAGATCAAAACAATGTCAGAAATATGTAGAATGGGGATTTTGAATAGGAGTTTCCTTGTTTCCCCAAAGGGTCTTCATTATCATGGGTCCTAGATCCTATTTCCTCCTACATCAGCAGGGAGTTACAGAAATGACACTAGCCAGACTGTGGGAACAAAGACCAAAGTGTGAGCTCTCCATGCATTTTTCTCTATTAAGTCAGACCCATGGAAGACTGGTAGTTTCTGCTCTCTTTGGCTTCATATCTCCACATATGCAGTTTTGTAGGTTAAGATATAAATCCTATATTTCTCCGAAATTCAAGAAAAGCCAGACACTCCATAAGATTCATCAGGCAACTAAGCAAATATGTAGTGTCTCAGTGCCTAGGAATATTCAACAACAAATGTGGTAATTGATTTGGATATTTCAGTGACCCAATTTCCCTTCCTTTAAATTTAGTATCAGAGCAAACCTAATGAATACACACATTCATTTGGATAGCTTTAAGAAATCTACAGCAGTCTCCAGTCCCTCACTGACCCCTTGAATTCCTGAAAGTAGGTTTTTCAACACAGAATAATGTATCCAAGGACAGGTGATAAAAGGTAAGCAATGCCTGAATAATTTTAGCATGAATAAAATTCTAAAATCTAATTGACCACCAAAACCTCTCAACCCCTGTATTCCTGAGGTCTTAAATAGTGGCAGCAAATTCTCTGTTATTCTTCCCATTGAGAGCTCCAGTCTAATTCCCCTCTCTTTCAATCTGAGCTGGGCTTAATTTGTTGATTCATGAGTAGAACGTAGCAGATGGCTTGTTTCAGCACATTGTAGACTAAGTGATGAGAAGTCTTGCAACTTCTTCCCAGAACTCTTAGAACACTATGTGGGGAGCCCTGAGCCACCATGTAAGATGTCAGCCTCCCTTGAGACCATCAGGATATAAGAAGATCAAGCCACACGAAGAGGTCCTAGAGACACCACATGGAAAGAGCAAGAGACCAAGAAGCAATCAAATACATGAGTGAAGAAGTCACCTTATTAAGTGGACTCTCTGGCCCTAAATGCCTCAGCTGATGCCCCCAAATGGATCAGAAACAAACTGATCCACAGGGCTTTGTTCAGATTCCTAGATCAGAAAATCCTGAGGAAAACGAAATTGTTGTTCGATATCATCATGTATCGGTGTAGTTTTGTAGCAATAAATACAATAGAACAGAAATTGGTACCTGAATTGGGATGTTATTATAAACAAAAACCTAAAACAGGTAACACTGGCTTGTGGATCCAGCAGTGAGCCAAAAAATGGAAAGGGTTCACTGGGCTTGAAGGACTGTGAGGAAATCGTGACCAGAGGCTGGAGAAAAAGGTCCCCTCTACTGTGTAGTGGTAGAAGATTTGGTAACATGAGGCACCCCCATAATTTGCAATAAGCCAAAAAACTAATGAATGGAATGATTTATCTAAAGAGATTTCCAGATAAAATGCTGAAAGTGAAGATCAGTTCATTATAGCTATAGAGGATGATGTTCAAGAGAATTTAAAAAAAAAAAACTGTTCAGCTTTCAAACAGAATTGAGAAGAAACGTAAAGGAATCAGGACTCTCTGGATTTAAAATTAAGTTTTTAAATCCTAGTTTTTCTAATTACCAAATGATCTCAAAATACGAAATGGCCTATGGCCTCCAGGCAAATATGAAATCTCAAACACCACCAATAAAGCATCCCCTTAGGGGTAACCATATCAGAATATGGCTAAGAATTACTGAAGGATGTATATACCAGGGCTTCTAAGAATCTTAACGTCCTGCTTCTCAGATCCTCTTCTAGACAAAAATGTCTCTCAAAACCTATTTTTTTTAAATATTTTATTTATTTATTTATTTGACAGAGAAAGAGAGAGAGAGAGAGAGAGAGAGAGATCACAAGTAGGCAGAGAGGCAGGCAGAGAGAGAGGGGGAAGCAGGCTCTGTGCTGAGCAGAGAGCCCAATGCAGGGCTCGATCCCAGAACCCTGAGATCATGACCTGAGCTGAAGGCAGAGGCTTTAATCCACTGAGCCATCCAGGAGCCCCGTCTCTCACAGTCTGGACTCCTGGTCCAAGGTTTAAAAACAAACAAAACACCTCTTTTGGAAAGACGTGTGGTCTGGCTTTGAACTAGTGGAGTGGATTATAATTTGATACACATAAACCCACAAAGTTTTTAAAGGAATCCTATTAGTTTGAACTGAAATTCCAAATTGAAAAGAGGCTTTTGAACCTTTGAATTTCTTTAGAGAGAGAGCAGGTTAAGTA
Source organism: Nasua narica (assembly GCA_028533885.1). Lineage (NCBI taxonomy): Eukaryota > Metazoa > Chordata > Mammalia > Carnivora > Procyonidae > Nasua > Nasua narica. Next base: position 24,481,617 of record CM052810.1, read on the forward strand.
AACTAGTTAGCTGGAAATAAGGACCATTTCTCATGGAAAAGGAAGCATGACTCAGTGGCAGAATTAAGAATCCAGAGGGCAGAGCAAATAGTCAGGAAGAATCACCCTCAAGGCTCAGGTCTGGGTCCTACTCAAGAAGTGGCTACACATGTCCAAATGGATTTCATCATTGCTACAAACCAATGAATGTTTATAGGATTTCTTCTTTCCCTATTTTTGAGCCCATGTTCAGTGGGGTTCTCCCACCCAGTTCTACCATTTTATGTCCTGTGTTGGGGAGAGGGGAAAATTTGTCTCTGGCTCACACATCTTCAGAATTGTACTCGAGAAACTTCATCTGAGAAACTTACATCTGGACCTGATTTAACTGATCAGATCCCAGACCTCAAGCCAATGCTGAAAAGAAAAGAGATTGGGGGGGCTTTGGGATATGTGAATGTTTTGTGTGTTGCAGGGAAATATAAGTAACTTGTGGCCAAAAGGCAGACTATAAGGTTAAAGGTGTCTGCAAAGTCTTTGCTACTTTCCCCACTGAATCTTGACTGGGGTTAGTGACTTGCCTGTCCTATAGAATACAGTGTAGGTGACATACTGGGACTTCTGAGGCCAGATTATGAGAAGCCTTGCAGCTTCTGTCAGGGTCCATTGGAATACGTTTTCTGAGAGCTCTAAGCCACAAAGTAAGATATCTGAGCATCTTAAAATCGCCAAGTTGTCACAGACCTATACCCCTGAAACAGATAATACATTATATGTTATTTTTTTTTAAAAGTAAAAAAAAAAAAAAAAAGATGAACTCAGAGAGGGAGACAAACCATAAGAGATTCAACTACAGGAAACAAACTGAGGGTTGTTGAAGGGGAGGCGGGTGGGAAGATGGGATAACTGGGTGACGGGCATTAAGGAGGGCATGTGGTATAATGAGCACTGGGTGTTATATGCAACTAAGGAATCACTGAAGTCTACCTCTGAAACTAATAATAAATTATATGTTAATTGAATTTAGACAAAATTTTAAACAAAAAAATTAAATTAAAAACAAAAATTATCCTCACCCTCCAAAAAAAAAAAAGAAAACCCCACCAAGTTGTGAGAAGCAAAAATCATCACAGAGGCCCTCCCTATCAGATGAGACACCATGTGGAGAGAAAGGCCAAGGAGCACATAAAGAGGCCATCTTGGACATGGAGACTGCAGCCTGAGCTGCCCTTGATTGCAACATCTGGAGCCATTCCCAAATTCCTCATCTACAGTATGGGGGGGGGGGTGGAGAGGGAGGTGTTTCATTTAAGCCCCTAAGTTTTGAGAGTTTACTACACTCCACCAGATAACCAGAACATTTCCCTTGCTTCTTTTCCCACCATGTTTCCTCCCTAGCTTAAATCTTTCTATTTTAGAATCTTTCCCATGGATTTAAACTTTTGGGCTACAAAATGATAACACAAACTTCTAGAACTACCCTAATTGCGGAACTCCTTTTAGACATAATGTTTCTCCTTTTATATTAAATACCCATTTACAGAACATTTTACCACAAACATGAGTGCTCCTTATTAGTTCATTCTTTCAAAACATGCTGCCAACACTGAACTTGTAATTCCAGAGTGCCTCGCTTTGTAACCACAGCATATGCCGATGTTACTCATTAGCTGGTAAATGCCACTTTGTTCCTATCCTTTTTGATAAGTTATAAAACCATTAAAATCTCACCAGACTCTGAAGCTGCCCCAGCTGACACCAAGTGTCTCCACTGAACCCCCGCCCCAACTGCAGATTCATGGACAAAATAAATCTTGTGTTTCAAGTCACTGAGTTTTGAGAAATAACGGACTTTGAATCCTATCAAGAAGAAAATTTTTCTTCTTCCCCTTCCAGAAACATAAATATCCCTGTTACAACCTACGGTTATAGGAACTATGGCGTACTTGAAGAAAAACAAAAATTTTCCTTGGAGATCACCTACTCCAGACGATCGCCCAATCCTTGCCAGCACTGAAAAGACACTGCGGTTTTAGGAAACAGATGATCCCTGTTTATTAAATATAACAGGGTTTCTGGCCAGGTTGGAACAGAGACTCAGAAGGCCGCAGCGTGAGGTCAGTCCCAAACCATTCCCCACACAAACTACAACTCATTGCCTCCTCTCCACAATGGCGGATGTTTTTGTTTAATTCATCTGCAGAATATTTACCGAGTGCCTGAGGTGTGTTAAGTACTATTCCATAATCTCAGCTTACATCAGGAACAAAATACCAATTAAACACACACACACACACACACACACACACACACCTGCTTTCCTAGACCTTACATTCTCTTCAGGAGCAAGAAAATAAAGAGGTGAATGAGACCATGAGTTAGTGATGATCATCCTATAAATAAAAAAAAGAAAGGAAGATGGGAGAACCAGGGAGGAAGTGATTTTAAATGTGAGAAGATGGCAAAAGAGATGAAAGCTAAGAGGTGAGCCCCGCGGATATCTGGCAGGGGAGGGAAGCATTCCAGTGTGCAAGGACCAGATGGAAGGGGTATGCCTGGTATTTTCCAGCATATGTGATAGATGGAGACATACATGGAGGATCTTAGAAGGCAGAGTAACTGAGGCCCTAAAATAATGGAGTGGCTCAGACTTGACACCATGGTGGTGAGAAGCACAAAGCCCTGATTACAGGCACAAGGGGAGGTTGTACTTGAACCGATGCTGGCCGTGCCTCCTGGAGTCCTACGCACTACAGGAAGGTGAAGCTTGTGTGGTGGAACTGAAAGCCCCGCATCTAAGCAGCTCGAGGAGACACTCCCCAACCCAGAGAACCAGGTGCTAAAACACAAATAAGGACATATTGCTAGGAACTCAAGCAATAGGACCTGGCATCTCCTTTCCCGTCCCGCATACCACCAACCAATCTTTACCTCCACATCACCTCAGAAACACACACTTATTGTTTTGTTTTGTTTTTGAGATAGAGCAACAGCAAGAGAGCTAGTGAGAGAGACAGTGTGCGTGGGGGGTGTGCGGGGAAGAGAGGGAAAAGTGGGCTTTCCGAGCAGGGAGCCTGATGAGGGGCTCGATCCCAGAACCCTGGGATCACGACCTGAGCCAAAGGCAGCCACTCAACCGACTGAGCCACCCAGGCACCCCAAAACACACACTTTTTAAAGCACTTATTATTTTGAAAGAGTTGAGACTCTTTCAAACTTGAGTTGAGACTCAAGTTTCACAAATAAAAGGACTGTATGTTCTTATTATCTACTGTTCCTTTCTAGGCACTGTTCTGGCCCCCATTTTAGACAGATGCAATATATTTATTAATAAAACTGATAAAGATTTCTGCCTTCACTTCAGTGCATATTCCAGTGGATGGAGAGAGAAGAGATATAAAAAAGGAATACATAATAAGTTACATGGTACATTAGAATTATATAGAAAACTATGCGGGTGGAGAGCGGTGAAAGTAGATAAGGTAATCGGGGGTGGTGGGAAGAGAAGTTTGCAATTAAAACAGGGCAGCCAGGGTTGGCCTCATTTTCTCCTAAATCTCCAGCAGACTTGAAGGAACAAAGCCATTTTGCCATGCCTGGAATATTCTAGGTAAGTATGAGTAAAGTGCTTTGAGTGAAGTGGGAGACACAGGAGATGAGGCAGCAGAGAAATCTAGGTCTTTATAAGGACTCGGTCTTTGATTAAGAGCGACATTAGGAGCCCATGCAGAATTTTCAGCCAAGGAGTGACATGAATGGACAGTCAGGATTATCAACTACCTTGTTGAAAAACAGACTGAACAGGGAGCTATGGCAGACGCTTGGTTACTCATTAAAAGGCAATTCTAGAAATCCAGGGAAGATACTCTGGTGGCTTGTCCATGGTAGTAGCAACAGCAGGTGAAAGCTAATCAGTTCCTGAATAGGTTTCGAAGTTACAAGAAGGAACAAGAAGGAAAAGGCATCTCTGCTGGGAGGAGGCAAGTGATGGACACCTTTAGGGTATCAAAGGACAATCTAGACAATCCAAGGAGGTAAGTGCCACCATATGAGTGACCTCAATGGATACAAAAGGCACAATAGCCCGAGGTAGTTAAGACCCGGACCAAGTGGTCCAGAATCCCAGGGAGCAGTCACGGAGAAACCAGGACCAGAGTGCTGAGGGTCCTTATCCTGAGTGCCTGTTTGCTGCAATTAAATACATAATTTCAAATGTCTCGCATGACACAGGCCTAGAATTCTATATCTAAACTACTGATGCAGATTCCCCAGTGGCAAAACCTCAAAACGTCACTGTGTTTATTAGTATTTTTATTAGTAGTATTTTGTCTTTTCCACTTCCACTCCAACCAAAACAGTGGGAGTACAGTTGACCCTAGAACAACACAGTTTTGAACTGCATGGCTTCCCCCGACCCCCCGCCCCCCCGTAAATACAGTACTGTATTCTCTCTTCCTTGTGATTTTGATAACATTTTCTTTACTCTAGTTTCCTTTATTGTAAGAATAGAGTGTATAATACACATAATGTATACACTACATTAGGATCTCCCTCTCAGATACATTTGGCAGGTATTTATATTGGGGGACATCTTTTCACTTAATACCCATTTTATTAACAAGGTGAGGTTGTATCCTTCAGGAAGTAATGTGGACATACGTACTAACACAAAGCTTTTCTGAGGTAATACCCTCCCACAACACAATTTTCCCTTGGCTTACCTTCCATTCAAAGAGCTAGAGTGAGGCCTTATTACTCCAAACATCTACCATTTTAATGGAGAAAAAAAATAAATAAAGGCTATATAACAAAAAAATAGTAGACACCTATGTTTGCCTTACTCTAATTCCTTTTCTCTTCCAAGAAAAGAGGCCAACTGACAATTCCCTCCAAAATCTCCAGAAACCGTCAGGGACTGAATGTCTAATATTCCAAAAAACTTTTTTTATTGAGGATTTTCTTAAAATTTTCATCTATTTAGAAAAAAATTCATTAAAATGAAATGGATTATACATAAGGGTGGGTGAGAAACACGGCTAAGTGGCTTTATTTCCATTTTCAGAATTAATATTTTGCAAGCAGAAAACTTGTTCTCCATTTTCTTCTTCCATATCCACTCAGTCATTTGGTCTGGACTTTAATTAAGAGTGAACACGGGGGCGCCTGGGCGCTCAGTAAGTTAAGCGGTTAAGCATCTGACTCTTGTTTTTGGCTGATATCAAGCCTGCCTCTGGATGTGAACTCCAGGAACTCAGCTGGGGTTCTGCTTGAGGTTCTCTCCCTTTCCCTCTCCCTCCCCCTCTGCCCCACCCCCCACATGTGCTCTTGCACGCATGGCCACGCGTGTTTATGCTCACTCTCTCTAAAGTAAATGAATAAAACCTTTAAAAAAAATTGAACATTCTGGAAGTTTTTTCCATTCCAAGTCTCTACCTTGATGCCCCTGCTGCCCTTCTTTACCTCAAATTACAGAAGTAGGCCAGATCAGACTTTCTGGGACAATTCTTTCGCCTTCACCCTGGCTACCAAATTAATCTTCCCAACACACACTTTCACTAGGTCACTCCCCTGTTCTGAAACCTTCCATAATTCCCCCGTGCCTACAAAATTAAGCCCAAAAGCTGTACATAACTGCCCCCTGGTGGTCACCTGCTGACGCACTATGCTCAATTCAGACATGATTTGGGCCACAGAGAATAATGGTTTTTCATGCAAGATGGAACACCTTTTTATGTTCTAAAAAGGGCCAGCTATGGGAACTTAAGAAGGTATGAAGAAGTCTCTGTTTTCACATTTATGGGAAAGAGCACTCAAGAAGAATAACCTTATGGTCCCAAGGAGACACTAGTCTCATGTATGGCTCCTTTAGAAGGAACTCTGTATGTTGAGGTAGGTGTATCCCTCTCCACTGTTTCTACCTTTGAGTACTATACCAACAGCTGAATATTCTGGAAAAAAACATGACAATATAATTGTTCCTCTTACCTTATTTCCTAAAAGCACAATGCTATACACTAAGATTCCATTCTTGGAATGAAGCATAAAAATACCCAAATTAATCAGAAAATAAGCTGTTAAAAACACAACATTTGCTTTTATACACATTAAAAATATAAAACTGAACATTTAATAGCATTTCTTAAGGGTTTCTTTGTGGGATATTTTTCTTTTTGTGGTCTGGACAAAGCTAACACATCTTAACATGTAAATATAGAGAAGTTTTAACATGGAACTATTTCGGTCTCTGTTTCAGCTGAAGTCTTAATATAAGTAAATGCCAACTACTCTGACATTCAAAAATATAATCCCATATCACTTATGCAGAATTAGCAAGGGAAGTGGCTAAAAAAGCTGGTTGTGACGTTGATCCCTCAAACCTATATATACCTATAAGGTATAAAAAGGTTAAAATTGAAGAACTGAAAGGAATTGGAAGTTAAGGGAAGAATTTCTCTAGAGACAACTGTAATGTGCTGAGTCTTCATCTACTCCCATTTTGAGAATGGAATGGGAGAATGGTATGGTCTTCTAATGGCAGGCCTAACTATAAGGACTTTGAGATAGACCATAAGACCATTCAGAGAGCTTGACATGTGTCCTCTGAAATTTGAGAGACAGAGCAGACTGGTGGTGTGTCTGACGCAACTGAGTGATCTAAAGGACAGTAGCAGAGTAAAAGCTGTGGTTTGAAAAATAGTACCATTCCTATGGACACAGAGTCCCAGATGTTCATTTTTCATACACTGTGGTTCAAGCAAGTAGCAAAGTCATCTTAGATCCTATGGAAGAGAGCTTCCTGGAGGGGAAAAAACAAACAAACAAACAAAAACAAAACAGCAGCAAAAAGCTACTGGAGGAACTGCTAAAATTCTCAGGAAATAACAACTGAATCTTAGGTGATCATGACAGAAGATACATTCATCCACATCAACGAAACTCATGAAGAAGATCCACTGGGACAATGTGGAATGGAGAGAGGTCTTCAAAGAACCCAAGCATCATGAGATCTGCCATGATCAAAGTAAATCTTTGTCATGTCAAAGGCATTCAAGAAAGATCCCTTCTACCTCTTCTTCACCCCTTCCCCACCAATTAACTGTAAAGAGGTCAGCCCAGCGATCAAGGGAAAGGAGAAAAGGCACAAAGCATGGAAATGGAGAATGAGGTAACCATGACTTCTAACCCCAGTGCATTTGACTAGACCTATTTTCAACTTGGATTCTTGGTAATTAAAGCTGTCTAGAGGAGTTTGTATTACTGAGAATGACCAAAATGTCAGGAGCAAACTCTACATTTCATTTGGAAGCAGAAAAACATTCCAACTGCACTCAAAATTAGGACCACCTTGAAACTTCATTGTCAACATTCAAAAATGGTAAACATTGGTAGGGGGACAGTTTTCAGGTCATTTAATCAAATTTCTCTTCTTCAGAAGTTCCTTATTCTTCTGCTTAAGAGCTTCTTATTTCAAGAACATTTTATGGTTGCTTGTTAAGTTATAATTCCAATATTTTATAACACAAGGATTTATACACCATAAAATAAAAAAAAAATTCTGGTCAACTAAAAAGAATTATTTTAAGCTATCTCAATTATGACTCATGCAAAGAATTTAAGATCCAGAACTTTACAAAAATTTTTCATTGTTCTTAGGGGTTTTTTTCCCAGCATCTGTCTGAACATGCAAGAACAAAATCTGCTTGATTTATCTGTACTTTATGAAAATTCTCCTTGAGTCTGGAAATGTAAACCTCAGAGATTGGATCATTATCACTTTAAGCCCCCAGTTAACTGTAGCAGTGAGAATGGGTCTTAAGTCTTATAATACAACTTACTAAGAGTTATGGCAAATTCAACATCCTAATTTTAAAAAACTTCAATCACCATTAGGACTAGAAGATGCCCACATAATGAACACTGAGAAGTCCACGAGAGGGTCTGTGATCATTCTCTGTATCCCTGGTTAGCAAGCATCTACTGCTAAATGAGGGAGTAGGTGGGATACGGGGAGATGGTAGGTGGACACCGAAGAGAATTGTGTATAACAGGTTCATCTCCACTCAACACCTATCATTCGTCTTATAAAGTGAAGAGATAAAATTGGTTTCATTCTACATTTTAAAGGACAAACATGCGTTTTCAAGTATGAACACTACTACGTCTAGAATTCACAAAGTTCTTGTTTACGTGCTAGACTGTAATATCTACAAGACCAAAAGGACTGACACTCTTTAACCATCCAAAGATATGGAAGGTTGATCTTGCTAGGTGTTAATAATCAACTAAAAGATTCAAACTGAAAAAACATTCGGAGATAAGGATAGCTAGGTATATTGCGGCCTGATCAAAGAGATACTGACTTCTACGTCTGGTCATCTAGTCATGACAGTAACAGGATCTAGATTTTCCCACATGCTCTAGTTGCAAAAAGGAAAAAAAAAAAGCAGACAAATATATGAAACATTTTTCAGACTTCAGACTATAGGACAGTGATCTTTGAGAGAAGGTAAACAGGGTAAGGTACACAAGTAACACAGCTCGCTCCTGTCTGAGTGTAGACAGTTTTCCAGTGCGGCTAAGAGATGGGACCCAAGTGGAGCCTGACAGTCTCCCTGAGCAGAAGACACAATGTTGAAAATCACAGCAACTAGAATTAGCAGGGCAAAGTACATAGAGGGGAGGCACATGGGGAAGTAGGCTCAGAGGTTTACAGAGGGCTCCCTGGCTTCTTTGAGTACTGAACGGCATGCAGGGAAACCACTGAAGCCAGAGAATGAACCATCTAGAGAAGGAGGAATAATTTCCAGAGCTCACACACAGCTAGGAGTTGCTACTCCCACCAGCCAGAGCAGAAAGACCTCGTGATACAGGGAGCCTTGAGGAGAATACAGAAGGGTATTGCCTTAGTAGTGGTGCCAAATTAGACACAGACTACAGGCTACTCTGGACCTGCCTAAGAATGCTTAAAAGCAAGCCTCAAAAGGATCAAACTGATGCCAACCAACTTAATTGCACCCCAGAGCAACACCCAGAAATAGTTAAAGTACAAAAAAAAAAAAAATCTAGCACCCAACATTGTAAAATTCACAATATCTGGCACTGAATCAAAAATTATCAAGCATGCAAAAAATATAACTATGAGCTGAAACCAGAGGGGGGGAAAAGTATCTTAAGCATCATTGGGATAGTGTGTATTTTTCCCCCAAGTGGAAAGTGTGGGGGGTTCACGAATGGGAAATAAAACAATTATAATGAAAAACATAGAAGATGCAAAAAAAAAAAAAATAGAACCACAGTTATCAGGCTTAGTTAGAAATCTAGACATGAGCCAATACCTCTCTTAAAAGCTGCTGCTCTTGAATAAGGAAGATATGAGATGTTTTAAATGTATGAGCCTTGGGTTTACCCTGTGTACTGCATATGGCCAGGCCTGAAGAAAAAGTTTAAAAGCTCCATTGTTTTCTAATTAATGTAGCTTAGAAAAGAATGTTATCATACACCAACAAAGGAACGGTAGAAGATAAGATCGCCCTTGGAGATGTTGAGGGTGAGGTCATTGTGGGGCACATCCAGTTGAAGGCGGGCCATATGGGACTAGAAAAGGGTGGAAAAGTCAGAATAGATGGTGCCAAGTCATCTGCCACCAGCTCTTACTGCTTTGAGAGAATTTGAAGCCTCAAGGCAGGTGGCTTTGTTGCTATCCTATACATTGTTGAGTCACCTATGTTAAATCCAAAGTGGAAACCCTATTCAATAGCTTACCTTTACGGAAAAACTAGACTTGCTTCTGAATAATCTGAAATCTCACAGGGAATTCCCCCTAAAATTGGGCTTCCAGAAGAGCCTCGAGCCCAAGGTCTTGCATCCTTCCCCACAGCCCATGGAACCTTGCAGTGACCCTTGCTCCTCTGCTCTGGGCCCTCATCTCTACCTCCCACTCACCTGTATCCTTTCGCAGCACAGCCCCCTGGAGTGGGTGCTCTATAGACTAGCTCCAGGCACGCTCCATCCTGCCCCATGGCCTCCTTCCTTCTCAACCTGTGTCATAGTAATTTTCCAATAAGCTGATTCCCCTCCCAGGTGTGTATCTCATGCTCTAACCTAGCACCCCATAACCCTGACTGGGAGAATACCAAACCAGTGAATTGGCATTTACTTTCTGAACCACAGTCTTACTGGCTACATTGTGTCCAACTTCACCTGATAGGTAAATCCAAAAGAATAACAGTCAGTCCTTTTCCCTAAATGTCAGAAGCAGTTTACTTTAGCCACTGTGCTCTTTCTGTCAGTGCCGTAGAAATAGAAAGAGCTATAATGTCCAAATACTTGTTATGAGGAACACTTACGTGGTCTCTCCATGATTATCAGCCTGGATTCAGAACCAGAGACTGCATGGATTTAGTTTCCACTGTAATCTTATTAATTTTGTTTTGTGCATATTTAAAGCTTTTACTCTGAGGAGGTGCCTACAGGCTTCAAGGTACCAAAACCACCCAAGAAAGTTTAAGAAAGCCAACAAAACCAAACGTCTGTGATTATTTGTGGGGTTTAATATATTTTGGATGTTAATCCCTTATCGAATGTATCATTTGCAAATATCTTCTCCCACTTAGTAGGTTCCCTTTTCATCTCGATGGTTTCCTTGACTGTGCAAAAGCTTTTTATTTTGGAGTAGTCTCAGTAGTTTATTTTCACTCTTATTTTCCTTACTCAGAAAATTTTACTAGAAAAATGTTCCCCAAGCCGATGTCAAATTATTGCCTATGTTTTCTTCTGGAAGTTTCAAGGTTCCAGGTCTTACATTTAGGTCTTCAATCCATTCTAAGTTTATTTTTGTGTTTGGTATAAGAAAGTGGTCCAGTTTCATTCTTTTGCTTATAGCTATCAAAAACAAATAACTGACTTAAAAATGGTAAGAGACCTCAAGACATGTTTCCAAAGACCTACAGATAACCAATAGACACATGAAAGATGCTCAACATCACTAATCATCAGGGAAATCCAAATCAAAACCATAATGAAATTATATCTGTCAGAATGGCTAGAATCAAAAAGACAAGAAATTACAAGTGTTGGTGAGGATTTAGAAAAATGGAACACTCATGCACTGTTGCTGGGAATATGTATTGGCATAGCCACAAAGAAAACAAAAACATCAGTTCAAAAATATATGCATCCCTATGTTTATTGCAACATTTACCAGAGCCAAGATATGGAAGCAACCCAAGTGTCCATGTATGTATGTGTGTGGTATATATATACACATATGTGTGTATATGTATGTGTACATGTATGTATATGTGTATATGTATTTGTATACACCAAAGGAATATTACTTAGTACTAAAAAAAAAAAAAGCTTGCCATTGGCAACATGAATGGACCTAAAAGGTATTATGCTAAATTAAAGAAGTCAGAGAAAGACAAATACCATAGGATTTCACTTATATGTGGAATCTGAACAAAACAAATGAACAAAGTAATAAACCAAAAAACAGACTCTAAAATACAGAAAACAAAATGGTGGCTGCCAGAGGGGAGGTAAGTGAGGGATAAATGCAATGGAAAAGGATATTAAGAGGTACAAACCTGGGGCGCCTGAGTGGCTCAGTGGATTAAAGCCTCTGCCTTCAGCTCAGGTCATGATCTCAGGTCCTGGGATCGAGTCCCACATCGGGCTCTCTGCTCAGCAGGGAGCCTGCTTCCCCCTCTCTCTGCCTGCCTCTCTGCCTACTTGTGATCTCTCTCTCACTGTCAAATAAATAAATAAAATCTTTAAAAAAAAAAAAGACTGACCTGAAATATAAACTTAAAAAAAAAAAAAAGAGGGGCGCCTGGGTGGCTCAGTGGGTTAAGCCTCTGCCTTCAGCTCGGGTCATGATCTCAGGGTCCTGGGATCTAGCCCCACATCAGGCTGTCTGCTCAGTGGGGAGCCTGCTTACTCCTCTCTCTCTGCCTGCCTCTCTGCCTACTTGTGATCTCTCTCAAATAAATAAATAAAATCTTTAAAAAAAAAAAAAAAGAGGTACAAACCTCCAGTTGTAAAAGCAGTAAGTCATGGAGATGAAAAGTACAGCATAAGGGAATCTAGTCAATACTGCAATAAAAACAGTTGTCTCATTATAGAACTCTATTCTTGGATTAATATATTTGAGATATTGACTATCTACAAAAGGCATAAGGTAGTTCGTGAGAATAACGGAGACTATCAAGATGTAAAGACCTAGTCCTGCGCAGTTCACGTCAACTTTGGGAGAATAAGCCACACACGTGAAACCCACATAAAAGCTGGACAAAAATCACTTTCCAAATTCCCCTGTCGTATTTTCCTCCTAGATCTAGGAATATTTGACATTATCTCAACCGTTTCTACTTATTGTTATTTATCGTCTGTCTCCCCACCAGAACGTCGATCTTATTCACCAAATCTCCAGACCTAGAACAGTGCCTGGCCCATAAAAGTTACTCAATAAATGTGGAATAAATATATACATGAACAACAAATGAACGGGAGGACTAGAGCAACTGTAAGACTAAGCTAGATATTGACTCTGGATTTTTTATGTAGTACCTCACCAAAACACAACACTTCCCTGAATAATTTTAGATACCCATTTTTTTTCTCTTCCAGAAAAGCCCACGGTGAGAGATGCCACTTAGAAGCCTGTCTCGGTCTTTTTCATCCAGGGAGTGCCCTTCACCACATTCCCCCACTCAGCATTCCCCCATCACGCATTCCCCATTCACCCAGACTGCATTCCCGGTCTGCCTCCTCCGTCCTAGAGCCAGATTACACCCTGCCTTCACCCACCCTCCGCGAGCAACCCATCTCACTGGGCAGCTGCTGGGAACGCCATTCTCCCCCGTAGTAGCGGTGCCCAGAACTTCTGTGAACAAAATTCCCCATCCTGCGACACAGACATGAAAGGTTCAATTAGTAGTGCAACACTAAAAAGCACAGAGCAGTTCCAAGGAGGGAAGGACCAGAAGTTGTCAAGAAAAACTTCACGGCAGACTTGTGCCTGGAGCTGGTGCTTGAGGGATTAGGTTGCAAGGCGTTTGCCCTGTGCCCTGACCCGGGACGGGGCCCCATGCAGTACAGATCAGCATTTGTACCACTTGGGGGCCAACATGCCGAGTTGCTCAAGAAGGGAATTGGAGCTACTATTTAAACAGGCCCAGAAGGATCCTCAGCACTGTAGGTCCATTCACAGCTTTAGTTCAAATAAAACTGCACTCTGAGTTCTCTGAGTAAACTTCATCACCTCTCAAACACTTATCCCTTCAGCAAACCGTTGCATATTCCCTGATTTATGAAATCTTTAGAAGGTGCTAAAGGGCCTGGAGGAGGATATTTGGTTGCAAATTCCTCAGTGCCTCCCTGCTCTGGGACTCTATAATGACAGGAATGTTAATATTTGGCATTTGACTGGGACTTTCCATACAAGGTACCCAGAAACCGTTCACACATATTATAATTCTTAATTAGAATTTTGCATTTTAAAAATGGTTAAGGCCTCTTGCCCCTCTACCATCTGCCCAGATTCTGGTCCCCTAGTACCCACCTTCATACCTTTAGGAAATCTGAGCCTACAATCCTAGAGTCATGCCTATTTCCAATGGGCCATGTTTCAAACAACAGTGTATTTTCTGGGATGGGTACCATCACAAACTGATGGAGTACTTTGTCGGACCCAGGCCGGTCTCCTAAAAAGGAGAAAAGAAGGTCTCAAACAGATGGAAATCAAGTGAATAAATTTAGATTGGGGAGGGGGAGGGGCAGGGAGAAGAAGATGAAAGTTCCAGACCGTGAAAAAGGCATGTAGGAGACTGATGAACAAGTTAGCTAAATGAAGCCATTGGAAGCAATGGAACGACCAAAGAGAAAGATGGTCCCCGAACCCAGTGAGCTTACTGGACACAGGTGTCGGTAGAACCAACTTCACCTCTCAGAGCAGCTGTCTGAGAAGTGATGGAGACAGAAGCTGCCCTAGAATTTATATTAACGACACTCTTAGAAAATAGGAGTTTTAGTCAAAAATAAGACCAAAAAAGTTAACCCTAATTCTTCGATCTCAGAACTCTGCTAAACATACAGTAGAAAATATAGCAAGTTTCTATTCTTATCTATTCTTCCATAACCTTGGAAATTATTTCCAAGAACAGCTCTCATAAGCACTCTCTCCACTGTTTCTAATCCTGTCTTCCTTCTTGTTGGAAGCCGATTAGCATCTCTCTTTTCAGCTCAAAGCAACTCAGATCTGCTTCTAGCCTCTTCCGTGGTGTCAGCTTGGTTCCTCTCACCACCTCCAGCCCCAGCATGAATGCCCATGGCTCTCCTCCTCTTCCCCTCAGAGAAGCAGCGCGTTGCTCGTATAAACTCACCATTTCCCTGCTCTTCCCTATCAGCAACTGTGTTAAATGCTGCTGAAATTCATCATTCTCCCAAATGTGTGTGCTTTAATTTGTAATTCTTAAAATCTGCCTCTCAAATACAGTCTGTATTTCTGCCGTATAATCTGTATCTTTCTCAATTTAGTAAGGTGAGGTAGACATATTCTGTGCAAAGAAATGTATGACAGTGATTATTTCCCTACCAAATTACTCTCATTTGTAGTTGTTTTTACTCTGAATAAAAGAAACACCCTAAATTCTGTATTTTTCACTCCACAATGTGTACCCCAACTCTGGGCATCTTCTTTGGAAAACAAGATATTAATTTTGGTTCTTCTTTCCAGACTTTTAGTTCAATGTAGTCAACGTTTTCATGAAAATATAAACAAAAACTACAGCTTCTTTCCATAACTGGATATTTTCAATCAAGTCACTCGCCTCGAACAGGGAACCCAGAATAATGAAACATGTGTTTGGCTTCCTTTCAAAAGAAACACTGCTTTCCTGTTCCTCTCACTGCCAGTCCGTCAGCCAAGCACTGATCCCTGGGGATCTGTGAAGTTTCCACATCTCACTTATTTTAGAGCTTAAGAGAAGGCATCTTTCTAAGCTAACCAGCACTAACTGATGAGTTTAGGCAAAGCGCTGTCATTTATTCATTAAGATCATCCTCCAGGCCTGGAATTCCTGCTCTTCTGCAACCACTTTCATACTTTTCTGCCTTGGATACAAAAGCTAAGAGAATAATATGATAACCTCTGTGAAATAAAATGAACTTTTCCCCCACCTTGTCTTACTGAGAGACATTTTGTCACTAAAACTAAAGATTCTTTCCTTAGAAATCTGTCAAATTAATTTTGCCACGCTGTATACTGGAAGGAGCATTCAACTCAGCCATAACACCTTGGTCCTATTCCAGATTTGCCTTAAATTATGCAATTCTCCAAATTCTACTGGGTCTCAATTTCCTCATTAGTAAAAATGAGCAAGGCAAGTTATATGATTCCCACAGTCTTGGCAAACTTCGTTATTCATTTATTGAAAACCTACTGTAGCCAGGCACTGTGTTAGGCATTAGGTATACAAAATGCCATGGCCTCCAGGAGCCCACATAGTGATGGAGATTAAAATATACATAATATCCACAGGGGGAAATGTACATAGAACCAATTCGAGCTTTTCCTGCAAATGGGAGCAGGGGTGGTACAAAAGGGAGAACAGCTGGACAAGGACTTGTGGGATAAGAAGTAGTCTGGCAAACCAAAAGGACAGGATGAAGGGCTGAGGATGGGGAGAATTCTAAACCTGGAGAAGAGCAACAGGCTAATCCATTGTTACTTTCTCAGCCTTTCCAAAAGCACGGCTACCTGGAAAGGAATGGCACTGGGAACACGAGAGAGACCTCTGGATTAGCTAGGACTCAGTGCATGGTGAAGAATGGCACAGAGGAGTCAAAAAGAGAACCTGCAGCAACACTGAGAGGAATCCCAGGTGTTATCGGGATTTGGGCTTTATCCTGGGCAACAGGAAGCACAAAGTTTTTGAATACGGAGATCACATTGGCAGCAGAGTGGGGATGGACAGATGGCAGCAAGTCTGGCGATGACAAGATCATCGAAAGACTCCTGCGAGAATCTAAGCAAGAGAGGAGGAGGACATAAAATGAGGGAGTGGCAGGGGGGCCCTAGAAGTGGAACCAGATAGGACAGGTATTTCTGAAGTATAACCAACTGACCTTACTGACCATTAAATGTGGTTAGAGAGTGAGAGGAAGGAACTGGGAGACTATTTGGGTGTCACTTCCACTCGTGAAGATGGCACATGTAGGAGGAGGAGCTATTGGAGAGACCAGATGTTCATCTGGGGACAGGTAGTGCATAAAGCTTCAAAAGTACATGCAGGTAGAGCTAGCCAGTAGGTAGCTGTACGGTCAGGTCTGGAGTTTGAGAAACAGGTCAACACTTGAAGATTGATAGGGACATTGGTAATAGCATACAGAAGGTAGAAGTGTGTTGACCTCATTTCTTCTCCCCTTAATGTTTTTCTTACTTTCCCTGAACAGAACTGTAAAATTAGGGGCTCCAGAAAGGCTTTCGAGTTGACTGTATTAGTAGTCATTGCATTCCTATTTCTCAGAAAACTCAGAGGATGGAAGGCTGCTTTCTCTTGCAATCTGGTACATTCTAAGGAAGGTACTAGATCTTACAAATGGGAAGGAATTTTTTTTCCAAGTTCACCCCATTAAAGCACCCCTAAACAAAGCATCTTTGTCTAAAGCCACACCCCCAAGATCATTTTCCTAGGATCCTTAAAGAAAAATATCCATTGTTAAGAGTTTAGTAGACTGAGAAAAATTATAGAGCTGTAGGTAGATTCAAGAAAAATACCAAAGTGTTATCTGAAAGTGGGGATTCATCTGTCCACTCGAATACCCAATTATGCATTAAGATTGCTGTCATTTAATTGGGTAACATATAAAAAAAAGTATGAATTCCTAGAAACCCATAACCTCCCAAAACTTAATCAGAAAGAAATAGAAATAGAAATAGAAAGAAATAGAAAATTGGAATAGATCAATTATCAGCAATGAAATTGAGTCAGTAAGAAAAAAAAAAAAAAGTCTAACAAACAGAAGTCCAGGACCAGATGGCTTCACAGGTGAATTCTACTAAATATTTAAAGAAGAGTTAACACGTATTCTTTTCAAACTATTCCAAAACAAACGAACAAAAAAAAAAAAAAGAGGAATGAAAGCTTTCAAATTCATTCTACAGGGTCAGCATGACCTTGATACCAAAACCAGATAGAGCCACTCCAAAAAAAAGATCTACAAGTCAATATCTCCAAGGAACATAGATGCAAAATCCTCAACAAAAGCAACAAAAATCCTCAACATGATATTAGCACATAGAATTCAACAATACATTAAAAAAATCATTCACCACAATCAACTGGGATTTATTCACAAAATGCAAGAATGTTTCAATATTTACAAAGCAACATGATACATCACATTAACAAGAGGAAAAACCCCGTATGATTATTTCAATAAATAAAACAAAACAAAACAAAAGGCATTTGACAAAGTACAACATCCATTCATGATAAAAACCCTCAACAAAGTAGGTTTAGAGGAAGCATCCCTCAACATAATAATGACCATATAGGGAAAAACCCATGGAGAACATCAAACTCAATGGTGAAATACTGAAAGCTTTCCCCCACTATGGTCAGGAATAAGACAAGGATTACTCTCCTAGCTTTTATTCAACATAGTCCTGGAAGTCCTAGCCAGAGCAACTAGACCAGAAAAAGAAAAAAGGCCTCTAAATTTCTAAGGAAGAATAAAACTTTCACTATTTGCAGATGACATGGTACTATATATAAAGAAACCCTAAAGACCCCACCAAAAAACTACTAGAACTGATAAATTCAATAAAGTCACAGGATACAAAAATCAATATACAGGAATCTGTTGCATTACTATACACTAATAATAAAGAATAGAAATTAAGAAAACAATCCCATTTACAATTGCACCAAAAAAAAATCACAAAATACCTAGGAATAAACTTAACCAAGGAAGTGAGAGCTCTGTACTCTGAAACTTATAAAACACTGATGAAAGAAATTCACAACACAAATGGAAAGATATTACATGCTCATGGAATAGAACAAATTTTGTTAAAGTGTCCATACTACCCAAAGCAATCTACAGATTTAATGTAATCCCTATCAAAATATCAACAGCATTTTTCCATAGAACAAATCATCCTAAAATTTGTATAGAACCACAGGAGACCCCGGACAACTAAGCAATCTTGAAAAAGAAGAACTGGAAATATAATCCCATCTTTCAAGATATACTACAAAGCTGAGGTAATCAGAATTGTATGGTACTGGCACAAAAACAGACACATAGATCAAGAGAACAGAAAAGAGAGCCCAGAAATAAACCCACAGTTATATGGTCAATTAATCTTTGACAAAAGAGGCAAGAACATGCAATGGGAAAAGTCTTTCAACAACTGCTATTGGGAATACAGGACAGCTACATGCAAAAGAATAAAATCAGACCACTTTCTCATATCATATACAAAAATAAACTCAAAATGGATTACAGACCTAAATGTGAAGCTAGAAGAGAACAGAGGCAGTAATTTCTTGACGTCCACCATAGCAACATTTTTCTAGATCCCTTGAGGCAAGGAAACTAAAACAAAAATAAAAAGTTTCTGCACAAAGGAAATAGTCAACAGAACTAAGATAACCTATTAAACAGAAGAGAACTTCCAAATAACCTATTGAATAAAGAATTAGTACCCAAAATATATAAAGAACTTATACAAGACACCACAAAACAATCCAGTTAAAAATGGGCAAAAGACATAAACAGACATTTGTCCAAAAAAGATATACAAATGGCCAACAGAGAGTGAATATTATTCAGCCATGAAAAAGAATGAAATCTTGCCACTTGCAACAACATGGATGGAACTAAAAGTATAATGCTAAGTGAAGTAAGTCACGAAAAGACAAAAACCCTATGACTTTACTCGTCTGTGGAATTTAAGAAACAAAACAAAGAAAAAAAAGAACAGACAACCCAAAAAACAGACTCAACTCTAGAGAAAAAAAAAAAAACAATGGTTACTAGAGGGGACATGGATGGTGGGGAGGGGTAGGGGGGTGGTGAAACAGGTGAAGGGGATTAAGAGTATACTTATGATGAGTACTGAGTAATATATAGAATTGTTGCATCAGTATATTGTATACCTGGAACTACTATAACATTCTGTTACCTATACTGGAATTAAACATTTTTTAAAAAAAGAAAAATTTTCAAAAAGGTATCACTTACTGTGACTGCATGGGGGCAAGTGCTGGGGAAGGTGCTGTGGTTTCCATCCTCAGTGGGAGAGATGTAAATGACAGGTGATAGACTCCCAGAGAGAAAATGGCAAGACAAATTTCCAGCTTACCTCTCCCTTTAGGTGGGAAAATTTAAGGTTGAAGATAGAGTGATAAGGAACACAAGTAACACAAAACTCCTAATCCCCCAGTTTATGCTTAGAAAAGGATGGCACCTTGTAATTCAAAATACATTTAGAACTGCCATAATTTAGATGAGAAAAATACATTTTTTAAAAAAGATTTTACGTGACAGAGTAAGAGAGCACAGGGGGCAGGCAGGGGGAGACAGTGGGAGAGGGAGAAGGAGGCTCCCCGCTAAGCAGAGAGCCTAGTGCAGGGCTCTTTCCTAGGTCATTGACCCAAAGGCAGACAATTAACCAAATGAGCCACCCAGATCCCCAGAAAAAAGTACATTTCTCAGGCTTTATCTGCTGGTAGTTGAAGTTGAAGCCATGAAGGCAAGTGTTCTCCAAGGAATATTTATATAGAGTAAGTAGGAAAATGGGTCAAGGACGGAACCAAATAGTATACTAAGATTAGCTCGTAAATGGTTTTAGGTAATAGACTATTTGATAATCTGATTATAGATCCAGAAAAAAAAATAGTCACACAAATTTTAAGCATGGAACTTAAAGAGATTCACTGTCTCCATGATTCAAGGATTTGAAGTCAAGGAGAGGGGGGAAAAGAACACAAATAACCAATTTCTGTTTAGCTATTATAAATCATAACCTTTCTAAGAATGCAAAACAGACCCTCATTGTTTTTGTTTCATTTTCCTGCCATTAAGAAGCCACTGTAGTGTTCCTATGAATGGAAAGACACTGAGAATTGGAAAAGGGAACAAAATGTTATATGTCTGTTACACTTCAATAAAAAAGTGTATATACATCTCTCACACCAGATTCCACACATACACAATTCCATTAAATAGAATACTGCAAAGCAAAAATGAACTACCAATACATGTGATCTGTAACATGAATGTCTCCATGAAACATTCTACTATGTTAAAGAAGGTAGGCACAGAAGACCACACATTGTAGGATTCCAGAAAAGGCTTATTTATAGAGACAGAGAGCCGATTAGTAGTTGCCTAGAACTGGGAGTAGGAGTGGGTTCTTCCTACAGACAGACACAAGAGAACTTTTGGACATGATAGTAATGTTCTAAGACTGGATTACAGTGATGGTTACACAATCCTACAAATTTACTAAAAGTTATTCAATTGTATACTTACAACGAGTGAAAGTTTTGTTTGTAAAATACACCTTGATAAAGCTATTTAAAAAAAAAAAGGATGTCTCTGTAAGCAAAGGAGCACCTCAGGATTATAAATGTGGCATTGATATTTCAGAGGCATTGTTTCAGCATATTTGAAATTTACATTATAAAATTCTTCTGTATTGAATTATGGAAAATCAAATGGATTCTTTTCAAGGAGTCCTATTACATTAACCCACTGAATTGTCTTTATAGTTCTAAAGATTAGTCAAATAACTATCTTCCATTAACTACCCTAGAAATCATTATAATAACTTCCAGTGGTCGGGAGGGAATGTAGGACCACATGAGGCTGATACCTTCGACTGGTATTCCATGAGGAGGGTTCCATTGTGCTACTATCCCTTAGATAATTGGAGTGGTTTGGCTTGCCATAAATACTTTTTTTGTCCTTTGTAAGTATTTGCTTAAGTAGAACCACCATCATTATGCCATTAGGTTGAATTTTAAGACTTAGGCTTGTTTTGCTGACTTTTAGTACATTTGTATTTGGCTTTCTTGGGAATTAACCACAGACCATTAGTGAAAACAATACAGAGGCCTGGAAAGCCAAACAGAGAGTCTTAGCAAAAGTAGTTGAGGAGGCTCTTACCAGTGTTTCCCCAGACTTTTGCCCTGAATTCCTCTAATACAATGGCAAATTTGTCTATTTTTAAAAATCATTAAAAAGGAAAAATGTCTGAAAATATTTCTGCAGCATTCTTTGGAACTTTCCTCCTCTTCTCCCCTCCCTGCTCTGTGACAGGACCCCCTGCTAGAGTCACATGACAAGATATCAAAACTGTACTAGTTAAAAAACAAACAAACAAAAAAACCAGTTCCATTGTCCATAAAGAAAGAGGAAAGATCAGGTATCTTTTTAAATTTTAAGTATACTGAAAATCTACTGTACCACTTACCTTCAAGACTCTGAGCAGTGCAGTGGGGAAAGACGGTAGGGTACATTGGTGATGGGGAAGGCTGTCTTTGGAAGATTTTCACTTAAACCTCATGTGGGAGAGGGTAGATATGGGGATTACAGGTGGGGGTGAAGGGTAGCAAGTGTCCTTTGAAAAATCAACCCATATTAGTTTGCCCACAGGAATTAGAGGTTTCCTCCTTAATATTACCACATCACTTTGAGTAGAACTCAATTTTGGTGTTTATCATACTGTATTGTTGTCTATCTCCCAAACTAAATGAAAGGCCTCAAAGATACAACCATATCTAACACATATTCTATCTTCAGTTCCTGGCATACTGCCTCTCACAGGGTAGGGGTTCGGTGGAGATCTAAAGAACTAATGTATCTAATAAAACTGTGAAGAGCTATTATGGAAGTATTACAAAAGTAATTACGGAGTAAAATTAATTTATTGGAACAATTACATTGATTAACAACACACTTTACCTAGAGAGCATGCTCTCATTTTTCTCGTTTGAGGAGTTTATAAGGTTGTATACTCGAGAGCCACATACTTATTTTTGTAAGCCAGTTGTGTATGTTCATGGGCAGCATACTGTATGCCTTTAGCAGCAAAAAAAAGTCACATTATCACTAGAAGTTTGTCTACTTAATGCCATGTCAAAGAAACTTCCAAGCATGCCTCAGTAATGCTTACATAAAATTTCTCCCTGGTCATTATATCAGGTCAGGTCTAGATAAAAGACTTGCTGTATATCGTGCTTCTCATTCTTTGTACTGTTGCCTTTATCTATAGCAATTGCCACTGGTTTTGCAAACCCGTTATGGTGAGGTCAATTTTTTGTTCAAACTGTTCAATAGTTTCTCTTATAAGTTTTAGAGATACTGTAAGATATTTAGATCTGACAGAGGCAATGTGCTTTTGGAAAAAGTCTAATAAAGTGTACCAAATAAATTACGTGATAAAACAAGTCTATGAGACCATCTCTCAACTCGGGACCATGATCTTCACAGGAAAGTGGAACTCTGATGACTAATGGGTCACCAGTAAGAGAAGAAATGGAAGTTTCTCTCTTCTCTTCAAATACGTTTATGAGGCTAGTTTCTATTACACTTAATGTATATTAAAGCTGAATCTATTGATTAAATAAGTTACCACTTGTCATTTCATCACTGTGAAACAACAGGAAAGCCAGATCTAAAATCAACTGACATAGATCTGCCAATGAATACCTAGCAGGGGAAATGGCTGCATTCCAGGGACTGCCATTTGGTGACACTTCATTGAAAAACAGAGATAAGGAACAAAAGAAATTATTGTGAACTTTCTTTATCCTGGATAGTTAAAGAGGATGTTTACTTCCACTCACCTTAATGACCACATATCAAAAGTTCAATATCTGACCTAAAGTAAACAGACCTTCTTATGATTTATTTCGCTGTGTTTCAGTTTTTCATGAAGATTCCAATGAGTCTGAAGACTGGAAAGATGTGAATGGTCCTAAGCAACAGGGGGGAGCTCAAATGCTCAAGTAGAAAGATAGCATGGCTCCTTGTTCAAACACATTTTTCCTAAGTAATCCACAGTGGCAGCGGGAGAGAAAATGGTGCCCCTTAGAAAATAAGAACTTGGCTAAAGTTAAACTAGCTTTAATAAAGAGCCTAAGAGACAGAAACTCAAAGGAATGCTTGAAAAACAGTCTTAGAGAAACTCAACTAACCCTACTCCATTGTTCGGGGAGAAGCAAAAAGTGCAGAATTACACATCTGGGATTCCCTTTAAAACTTCTAAAATAAAATATAATCATAGGTTGACTATAACCTGTATTGTTGACTTGAATTTTTAAATCCATATTTCAAGGTATGTTTATATACTTTTCCAAAATGCAGTTTAAGAATTATTTGCTATCAGGGGGATAGGAAAAATTTGTTTTTACCAAACTTTTTACCGAGTAATAGATGTTTTCACTCAAAGATGAACCTAAATTTATTCTAAACTCAAAAAATACATTCACTGAAGTAAAACTGAATTTTGCCCATGGTCAAATTATTTCCCCACCCCTTGAGAACAATTTGGGGTCTAACACACAGATCTGAAGAAAAACCTAGATTTTTGTCACCTCCTCATGGTGGAACCTGGGGCAACTGCTCAACTGTTCTTAGACTAGTTACCGCATCTGTGAGAAGAGGAGAACAGTAAGTGCCTCCTGAGGGGTCACTATAACGATTATAAGAGATAACATATTTAGAGTGTCTGGCACACAGATACACAATAAGTACCACTCTTCTTTTTTCTTCTCATAACATTGGAAATAATACTTTTTAATATCTCTAATGGGTTTTTATGGGCCCAAGATTTTACTGGTGTTATAGGAGACAGTGGACAAAGAAAGTACCTATCTTCAAGGAGCTTAAACTTCTATGTAGGTGAGGAGTTGTGACAGATAAGGGAAGATTTTACTTTCTCCCTCCTCCCCCCATTTTTTTCCAATCCCTCCACACCCTTTCATAGAAGGGGGACTTACAACTTCCACAAATTATTATTATGAATCTTGAACAAATGCCAGTATTCGTAAGAGCGAAATTTTGGATTTATAATCATCTACTCTATAGAATCAGAAACAAGACAAAAGCCAGCCCCTTGAGAATAGTTAAGTGCTTCAACACAGAATCAGAAGGGGCCTTTGTATTTGTATATGAAAACTGCAACAGTCTGGTACCCTCTAAGAGCACTGGCTTTGAAAGAACTGGAAAACAGCCTATTTAGCATGGCCACTGGGATTCTTATGACGGCTCCTAGTCATAAGGTACCTACAGCCATTTTAAGAGCAGAGGACATCAACTGAAGGCAGGCAGAGCGAGAGAGCAAGCCCATAGCAGATTCTACTCAACAGACTAGATGGTTCCCCCTGGGAGACTTTAGGAACACCTGAGCACAGAGGAAAGTTTCAGGAGGGACTTCAGTTCTGCAAAGGATAAGCAGTGGCCGAAACAGGTCACATCTGTAGCAACAACAGCAAACGCTGTCTGCCAGGCACATTACATGTCCTTTACTCATGTTAATTCATGTGAGCCCCACACCTACCTAGAGAGTGGAGCACTATTATTCCCATCATAGAAATCCAGGCTCGACCAAGGGTACATAGCTAGGAAGTTGCAGAGCTGCCCATAGTAGACAGGCAGTGAGGGCACCAGGCTCAACGTTGTTACCCACAATGCAACACAGTCAGGTTGGTTAAGCTTAGGGCTAGAAGTTAAGGGCACAGGCAATACACTTCCAGTTCTGTGAAACTCCATATATAGTATGAAACAAAGACAAAAAAATTACCACCAAATGTTTATACCATTTACCTCTGAGGAGAGTCTTACAGGTGGCTTTTTGATTTCTTCTTGATGTATTTTTTTGAGTATTACCTGACATTACTGTCAAGAAAGATAATGGGTATTAGAAGTTATTTTTAAAAGAAATCTCATAATAATTATTTACCTTACACAGTTCACTACTTTGTGGCACCTTATAAAGATAATCCCCAAATCTTAATTTTATAATGCCATGAGGGAGGAAAGTACAAATTCCACTTGACAGGTCAGGAAATCGGGACAAAGAAAACAAAGACATTATTTACCCAATAGTAAATGAGGTCTTGAGGGGTAAATATTTGGGAGGTGACCATGAGTGTTTGTCAAATATTAATCAGATTTTTAAACTATGTGCCTAAAAAGAAGAGGCAGAAAAAGTGAAATATCTGAAACTACAGAGAAACAACGCAGACTTCAAATTAAAACCTTAGCTTCATGAGCGCTAATCTAACGAGTCTGAGCAATTCTCCGCTTACTGCTGATTGAAGCCCTGAGTGATGCAACGAGCGCTCACATCGTCACAGGGACAGTCCTGGGTTTCAGCCGACTATCAGTGCAGATTCTTGAAAAAGAAACTTTGTTCTAGGTCCTCCTGAGAAGGCACACTGTAGGGTGGTGTGAGGGACGGCACCACACCACCTAACACCTAGAGCAGAACTCACCAGGGGATCGTTCTATTTTTACCCCATGCGGTATAGTAGCCACTAATTACATGAGTCAATGGAGCACCTGAAATGTCGCTATGTGACAGAAAAATTGAACTGAAGTTTATTCGATCACCATTAATTCAAAGTTAGATAGCCTTGTGTGACTAGAGGCTCCTATCTTGAACAGCAAAGATAAACGGCTTTCTCACATATTATCAGGTTGAGGCTTGTTTCTCTTACTCATTTTAGATACGTATATATTTATAAGTATAATAAATATATATTTATAAATATCAATTCTACTATATTAACAGTTCTCATAATTGATATTCTCTACCTCCTCGTTGCCTAAGCTACAAAAATTTACCCCTTCAAATACACACGTGGGTGAAACTGACTTGGGTAAGTTTCTCCTACAGAGAAACCAAGTTTATTAGAGAGTCAGAAGATTATCTGTTGCAGGAACACTCATTTAGGTTTCTACCGCACACAGAAAGATGGCACTTGAGCTTGGTCAAGCTTGAACCAGTGTTTTTAAATAAGAGCTTTGGGATATAATTCATGGACTTTAAACTTCACCCCTTTCAAGTATACAACTCAGGAAGTTTTAGTATATTCAGAGTTGTGCAGTCATCACTATCTCATCTCAGAACATGTTTATCAGCTCAAAAAGAAGCCCTGACCCATTAACAGTGGCACCCCCTCTCCCTACTGCCAGCCCCTGGCAGCCCCGAAGCTGATTTTTGGTCTTGGCACTCTTGTCAAACCATTTCGGTGTTTGAACAAATCTGTACTAAATAAGTTTCCTTTATTCCCTTCTTTTCATGTGTTGCTTTTAACCTCTTTATATGTCTACTTTGCCCTGGATTTCTCCTCGCCTATCCATACAAGCCCCACTCCTGGGCCTGAGTCCTCTAATCCATCTACACTCAATTGGCTTTCATTCTTTTAACTCCAAGGCTCAGAGGTCACAACCATCCCATCAAAATATGTGAAGTGAGGAAACTAGCATAGGCTTGAGGATCTTGGACTCTAAGGGCCCAGGATCGGTAGGGAGGACACAGGTAGAAGAGGGTCTCTCAACTGCAATTCCGGGTGCTCTCTGAATAGCGTCTTCGCCAGCGCCGCCTCCGTCTGGGACTGCTCCCGTTCTCAGCACCCAGAACAATGCCTGGCAGATAGCACCCCTGCCATGAATCATTGAGGGATGGAAGGAGCAAATGTATTCTTCTATGACATGTGGTTACAGACTGATCCCTCCCATAGAGCCACCTGGCCACAGCCTTCTTTATTTTCCTTAAAAAATTGCCTAATAAATGGCATCCTGCTGCCTGAAAGACTGTATGTGTAATGTGAAGAGAAGTCGACCTGGGAGTTTTTCCTAGATCCCTGTATCTGGTGAATTCTAAATTCTTTTCTTCGGTGAACACCAAACCATGAGGAAGGCTCTCATGTAACTACCCAGAAAATAACTGACTTTATATTTTTCTGGGTTTTTGGGGGTGGGGTGGGGTGGGAAAGAGGTAAACACTTTAACTTATAACTCACATTAGTGTTCTTGTCAATGCTTCTTAGGCACCTTTTTCCTGGTTTACTCCAAGACCAGTCTTAGCCTGCGTTTGCAAAGGATTTGAGGGTCTTCTGTGATATTCTTAACGTGTAGACAGGTGAGGGGAAGGAAGAGGTGTGCTAGGGAGTAAGCTGCAAGTCTCCACACAAACCTTTCTTTCAGTTCCAGTATGAAAATGGAGATAAAAAGCCCAACTGCAGACATACTGTACTCAGCCGGAGCCAAGAGCTACCTTCAAGATTGGCAGTTCCAAAAGGCATCAACAGGAATCCTCTTGGTAATTACCAGTTGGGAAATGTCATCCCCTTGATTGTGACAGACGTGAAGCAGCTGTGCTTTGTTGAGGGAGAGCAGAGGCTGGGCCTGAGCAGTAACAAACAGCGGGCCAGCTGCAGCCTGCTCTCGACTTCCGCCGCACGAAACTCTCCTGGTTAACACTTGCCAAACACTGAAGCAATTAATCACACGGTAGAAGCGGATCTCAAACGTCTGAGATCGCCTGTTGACGACTAACTGAATCTATCCTATTTCTAGCCTTATTTGGGGGCTGGGGGTGGGAGGCGAAGAGTGTCTTTTTATCGTGGAAATATCCTCAGTCAAATGAACTGCAAAAGAGCTCAGGCCGGTCGTTCCTATTCTGACTGGAATTTAAAGAAGAATTTCTGGCCAGAAATTCTTATTAAGTGAGAGACAGAGAGAAAGGACAGAGATGTTTGTCTTAATGAGTTCCTGGTATGGAACCAAAGGTATACGACTCAAGCCAATACAGGTGTCCCTAGAGCCGAGGCAGCCATTTGGAGAGCAATTTTTTTTGTATGTTATTTGTATTATATACTGTATTCTGTGTGTTTAGGTTTTGGGGTTTGTTTGTTTTTGTGGTTTTTGGGGTTTTTTGGGTTTTTTGGTTGGTTGGTTTGTAAGTAAGCTCCACGCCCAGTGTGGGGCTTGAATTCATGACCTGGAGATCAAGAGTCCTATGCAGCACTGACTGAGCCAGCCGGGCACACCTTTACTTCTTTATTTAAACTCCAGTTAACATACAGTGTAATATTAGTTTCAGATGTACAGTAAGAGCGATTTTTAGTTTATTCTACCTATTGTTTGTAT
This sequence comes from Nasua narica, assembly GCA_028533885.1. NCBI lineage: Eukaryota > Metazoa > Chordata > Mammalia > Carnivora > Procyonidae > Nasua > Nasua narica. The sequence continues at coordinate 24,509,775 of CM052810.1, forward strand.
AAAACAGCTTCTCTGCACAGACACCCAGCCTCCCTGCCCCCCCTCCTGTACGGAGAATTCCAGTCTCTGGAAGGGGCACAGGCCACCACCCTCACCCTCAGGGGAGAGTGGGCCTCTAAGCTGGGTCCATACTGCTACTCTCTGCCTTCTGAAACAGCTACTGCCTCTCAAGGTGCACTGCCTTGGGCTTGGAGAACGGCTCAGGCCACACGCTGCAGAACCAACCACTGCCCTCCAGCTGTGGGGGCAACTCCTCTGGACGCCTGAGGCAAAAGGCTGCCAGGGACTCCAGCCCCGGCAAGGGGGCCAGGGGAGGTGGGCATCACCAAGTGTTTTCACCGATCTCAGGACCCTGAATGGTGGATCCTGAGCAACCCCCAGGGTATCTTTACATCCTTCTAGCTACACCATCCTTATGTAGCCCGGACACAGGCCTCCCTGTCCGCCCCAGGAGGCTGTCATTTCAGAGAGGGAAATGTCCCCCTTCTAACCCTACCAGAGTGTCTTGTTTGACTCTGCTTGCTCATTCCTTTACAAGTGCCTGATCTAGAGGCAAGTTAACTTCTATTTTAAACTATTCATTTATATAACATTGGATCCTGCCAAAAATGCTATTTTTATTTTTAAAATTTTGTTTATGTAAATTTCCTGATGTAAAAACTTAACATAAAAACCTAATGCATAAACGAACCCTCCTTAAAACAGAATGAAAGACTACAGGTTCCTACATGGGGGAAGAAAGCTCAAAACATATTGGAAAGTGAAAAAAGCAAGAACAGAAGGTTTTCAATGAGTTCATTTCCTGAAAGACAGTCATACACAGAAAAAATAATTTGGAAGAATATGCAGTAGATTGTTGACAGCAGCTGTCTCTAGAAGGAAAGAGTACTGAGAACTTTAGCTTCCTACGTTTTTTATTTCTGTATTAAAATTTTTTATAACAGATCTTGGTAGCTGGGGGAAAAAATTAAGATACAATTACTAGGCAAAGCTAACCATCAGTTGTGATTTGAGAACAGAGAAAGTCTAGGCCCCTAGGGCCTCACACTCTAAGTATGGCCCCCAGAATACCAGCAGCAGCATCACCTTGGCATTTCTGGGAAATCCAGGACCTTAGGCCCCATCCTATTTCCATATTCATATTCATGTTCAAGTGCAAGAAGCACTAGCCACCCCTAATAACTATTACTTCCTTCATCGAGTGCGTTTAATTCCTTTTTAAAAAAATAAGTTGTTTTTTTTTTTTTAAGATTTTATTTATTTATTCAACAGAAAGAGAGATCACAAGTAAGCAGAGAGGCAGGCAGAGAGAGGGGGGGGAAGCGGGGCTCGATCCCAGGACCCTGAGATCATGACCTGAGCCAAAGGCAGAGGCTTAAACCACTGAGCCACTCAGGCGCCCCTAAAAAAAAATAAGTTTTAAAATTTAGAAAAAATATCTAAAGCTACTTTATTTTAGAACTTGAAATAAAAGATGAACTAAAAACTAAAAGTTTTTGTAAAAATGGATTTTCAGCCACTCGAGGGCAATGAACTAGGCTCCCACTAAGAGGAAAGAGGGACTGCTCTGTTAACGGAGATGAGGAGTCAAAACTTGCCGGGAGAGATCATCAAGTCAAAGACAAACAAGCATTCAGATGGAGTAATATGTAAAATTGGTAGGAACACAAGGTCAAAAGTTGTCTGGCTAAAGAATATCCAAAATATTGATCCAAAGGGGCACATGCACCCCAATGTTTACAGCAGCATTATCAACAGTGGTCAAAATAAGGAAAGAGCCCAAATGTCCATCAGCTGATGAATGGATAAAGACGTGGTGTGTGTGTGTGTGTGTGTGTGTGTGTGTGTGTGTGTGTGTGATGGAATATTACTCGGCCATCAAAAAGAATGAAAATTTTACCATTTGCAATGAAATGGATGGAACTAGAGTGTATTATAGTAAGCAAAACAAGTCAGCCAGAAAAAGATAAATGTCATATGATTTCACTCATATGTGCAATTTAAGAGAACAGATGAACATAAGAGAAGGTGGGGGAGAGGGAAGCAAGCCATAAGAAACTCTTACCTATAGAGAACAAACTGAAGGTTGCTGGAGGAGAGGTGACCAAGGGATGGGCTAAATAGATAATGGGTTTAAGGAAGGCTGTTGAGCACTGGTGTTATAAGTAATAAATCACTAAATTCTACATCTGAAACCCAAATTACATTATATATTAACTAGAATTTAAATAAAATTTTTTTAAAATGCAGTTTAAAAAAAAATATCCAGTAACAGCCTTGCATACCTTGCTGACGTTTTAACCTCTCAGAAGTAGAGGAATGATATTAGAGAAACAAGTGGTTCCCTTAATTGTGACCGTCAAGGAAAAATAAACTGATGTTGGAAAGATAGAAAGGAATTGGAGGTAAGAAAGTAGCACCGTCATACTGAGCCCTAAGATATTAACAATAACAGAAGAACAATGGGTACAGATAGACTTTAGATAAGCAACATTGACCTGAGTCTAAATGAATACAGTTCAATTGAAGTGTAATGTCCCGAAGGCAAGTCATTTTGTCTATACATCAACCTGTAGTCCACATTGGAGAAACATTTGTAAAGAAATGAGAACAGCTCCAACGTGAGCTTTCTGTGATTTACTGTTTTAAAAGGTCATTTACAAACAATAAATGGATGGGCAGGTGAACAAGGTTTTAGAACCCTCCCCTCCAATATACTTGCACAGTTGATCTGGGGCCTATGTGAATGTGGGAATGATATTTGCAATTTTTTCATAAATCCAATTTATAGGAGCTTGGACGGGTTGGAAGATGTCAAACTCTTGGGAGAGATTTATCTGTGTGCTCCCTCGGGAACTGAAGAGTTGCACACTGCCAACAAGAGAAAACGACCCCCTATTCTAGTCATGTTCTGAGGGAGGAAAATAAAAGGCTGGATAAGAAAGGTGCTTTGAAGTAACATTACATGCATGACTTTGGTGGACAAGCCTAGAGGCTGGGGAGAGAGAGGATGCACCGACCATTTAAGAATCAGAGGCCAGTCGTGCCTACAATCGTAGAGCCTGCCACACATCTGGAACATTTCAATAAAGGCCTCAGAGATAAGATTGACAGCTTCATGTCAGACACAATTATAGGAACCAGGGTTTCAATCCCCAATACATGAGATGAAAGTGAAGCAGGACAAAAGCAGAAATAATAGCAACTCTTTAGATAAAAGTGACTAGGACAGAGATATTTGTGAAATAAATAAGAGAGATCCACCAAAGCCACTCTCCTTTGAACCCTTAGCAATGTCCTAACAACACTCACTGACATTCCATCACTCGAGTCTGAAGAAATAGCTTAGCAGAATCTTCCATCCAGGATTGTAGTCCTCACTACTTGTCATTTCTATAGAGCATTACCATAGCTGAACTGATCCTCCTAAGACCTGAGTGAAAATATACGGAGACCATGTTTAGTATGGTTCTAACATATAGCTCTTTTCCACTGACCAAAAAACCAAAACAAAAACACAAAAAAACACAAAACCAGAGCTTCTAATTAAACTCACTAAAGATGCTGCATCATTAGAATTATTTAATATATGGTCTATTTCACTTGGATTTAACTTTCAACTTAAAAACCTTTGAATTTTTTTCAACCAGTGGTATCTAAAACAATGGAATGAAATGCATTGGCTTCTAGTTCACCTCTCTTAAAGATTTGAGGTGACTTTACAAGCCAAAAGCGCAACTAAAATTAATAAAAATTTAAAGAAAAATTAGAACACATGAAGAAGAAAACAGAAAACATGACCACTCTGTGCTTTAGGGTTTGCAAGATTTCCGTGAATGGAGTTGCAACCCTGTCCCAGTCTTCCTGATAGAGAACAACTGGTCTCCTGAAAAAAAATTAACTGGTCATGGAAAAAAAATTAAACTTCTACTTACAAAATGATGCAGAAAAAGCTTATGTAGTTTGCTTTCTTGCTTCTGTTATTATGGACAAGGCAGGGTCAACATTAGTCTCTGCAATGTTTGAAATCCTGCAGCACTGATCATGCTACTCCAAGTATGTTCCCAGGACCAGGGGCATGGACATCAACTGAGAGCTTGTCAGAAAAGCAGAACCCCAAGCCCCCCTCCAGACTTGAATCAGGAGCTGCATTTTAATACGGTCCCCAAGAGATCCACATGTATGACTTGAGAAGCACAGATCTGTGACATTAATGATCACATATCGTTTTGTTTTTGCTTAAGCATCTGGTATGTATATACCCAATCTTCCAGCAAATTAGCAATTCTTCAGGGCAGAAACTAGCTTATTCTTTCTTTCCCCAGGACAACAAGCATGCTCAGAACATTGTAAGAGGTAAAGAAAAGTGTGAATAAGTTGAAAATGAAGGATTATAAAAGGAAAAAATTAGACCAAGAAGATCAAATTCATACAACACCAAAACCACAGTACAGATTATACATATTAACAACCTGATATTTTAGATAATGACCAATATTTATGATTTATGGCATGTCTGAAGCACCTTTTGTCACAGCTCTATGAGGTAGTCACCCCATTTTATAAATGGAAAAATAGATTAGAGATTAAACAAATTGTCCAACTGCTTGAAAGTCTTACAACTATAAATATAAGCTATCTAATTGTGGAAAACCATAATCTAGCCACAACTGTCTAATGAGAACTTCTGATCCCCAGATTTCTGAAGGATAGAAAACTCCAGGACCAACTACTGAGATCTGGAGCTAGGGAAATTCGCCATAAATCACGCAGTTGGATCTGTTCAAAGTTGGTAGATAAGTAGCTCACATTGTTAAACAACTGTGGCATGCTTATATTTTTATGATTCTAAAAGATTACAGCCCTGTTTCTTCAAACTGGAAAAGTATGTTCCAGGATCAATGGAGTTGAGAAGTAGGGAAATGAATTGGTTAATTAGAGAAGGTAAGAAAGCTTACGATATTCAGACCACAAGAATATTTCATGAATATTCATCCCTGGGGATGTTTCTAAGTAGAACGTGCCTATAATTCCCCCAAACAGTTGTCAAATATAATTTATCCACTCTGTAGCTAGAAAAACTCAGGGTCCAATAGGTTGAGGTGAAGGGACTCTTCAAGGGCCTCTTCAGGTGACAGGTGGACTCATCATGATATCCATGTTTGTCATGACCCACTACATTCTTTCTCCTATTGGTGGAAAGTGTAAAGGAAAAATATAGCAACTCTTACATGGGTGTGAAAGACATAGATAATGAATGTCATCACAGGCAAAGGTAAAGGTGTAGGTGGAAAGATATGTGAAGTTGGGGGTGCCGACCTGCAAGGGAGAAGAGGATACATACCTTCTAAGGGCTGGAACTTTGTTTTTTTCCCCAGCTCATAATATCCTTAGCACCCACGCTCCACCTGGTACTTAGAAAGTATGAGATAGTAGGTACTCCTCCCATAAAACTTGTGTGCTTAGCAAGTAGGTACTCAATTACCCATTGAAACTTTATGATCAGACATATCTGATTTTGAGTACCAGTTCTAGGGTTTTAAGTTGTTTAACCTATCTATAACCCCAGTCTGTAAAATGGGGACATGATGCTAGCCTCATTAATTTATGAGGATCAAGTGAGATAATCTAGGTCAATTGCTCAGCAAGGCCCATGTCACACTGAGTGTCCGATAAATGTAGCTAGAGATAATACATTCTGTTAAGCTTACATTCAGTCTTAGTTTTTACCCATGACATCTTAGCCTACCTTATGGTTTTTCAAAGTGTAGACCGTGAAGAACCAGGAGCTGACTGCTTCCCAGTGAGAGAGCCAGGACCATGACCTACCCCTGACTGGGTCCAGTCCTCGTTCACAATTCACGGGAGAAGGACTTTTATTTTTTTTTTAAAAGATTTTATTTATTTATCTGATACAGAGAGAGAGATCACAAGTAGGCAGAGAGGCAGGCAGAGAGAAAGAGGAGGAAGCAGGCTCCCTGCTGAGCAGAGAGCCCGATGTGGGGCTCGATCCCAGGACTCCGGGATCATGACCCAAGCAGAAGGCAGCCACTTAACCCACTGAGCCACCCTAGCGCCCCGAGAAGGACTTTTAAATAAGGGATGGAGTTGTGTGGCTGTCTTTCTCAGTCAAAATGCATCTCCTCTAGACTGTTTCACATCCCTAATAAGTGAGCGGGTTTCTCACAGAAGCAATGAGGAAGACCCTAGGTGGAGTTGTGACCACAAAGGGCAAAGTTGACCTCTTTGTTTGTGAAGAACAACTATTTATACCACTTCCGTTGCTTAGGTAATCCACTTACCCTTTGGTACTCTGGGAAATCACTCAAATCAACTACCCCCAAATTCAGATTTCCTTGAGACTTGGTGTCTGAATTCTTTATATTCCTTTGCCCAAACCCTAAGAGAACATATCAGGTGGACAGATTACCTGAAAAATCAAGCCTAGTGTTGTGTAATTTTATGGATGATGAAAACAAGAGGAAATGGACACCATATGTCAAAGGAAGAATAAGCCCTATAGAACAACAGAAATTTCCTAGGGCATTCTGAGCATAACCATGATGGTGATAGGGGGCAGTAGAGTGCAGTGGTCACCAGGGACTGGAGAAATAGGACCAGTGGGCCAAACCAGCTTGTAGTCTGTTTTTATGCCTCCCAAGCTAAGGATAGATTTTACACTTTCTTTACATTTCTTTACAACCCTTAAAAAAAAGAAGCAACATCATAAGTGGTATAAAGCCTAAGATATTAAACATCTGCCCATTTAAAGAAACAGTTTGCAGATCCCTGGTTAGACTTTGATGCCACTGTGTCTGAGATCCAGTCACATTAGAACATTTCACTAGTCCAAGGACCTTGGGGGAAGTTACTTAATTATGCTATAATTCAGTATCATCTTTAAAATGAGAACATAGTTTTTATTTGTGTCCACCACATTAAATAAGCTCTTTATTTATATTGAGGCAAAGGAAGTAAGAAAAGTGAGATTGGTTAAATGTGACTTCCTGTTCATCTTCTGTTCTTATTCTTCATTATATTCCCAGCACTTGTATAATATTTGGCACATACCAGATGCTCAATAAGTATTTATTGAGTTAACACATATCCGAGTGTTTAATTTTGGAATGTAAATTTTAGAAACTTCATGTTCCAAATTAAAAATATTGGATATCTGTTGAATAGACAAAATATTTTTAAAGTAAAATAAAGGGGTTTCATGTTTTCATAAATATTGAAATATTTACAAGAGATAAAATGTCTGGAATTTGCTTCAAAGTAACATGATTACAATAACTGCATCAACTGTTAATTAGGAAAGAGACATGTCTCAGGCAGAAAAATTCCAAATAATTTATGTAGATACTTCCTCAAGGAGGAGGAGTGTAATTCCCCACTCCTTAGGCGTAGCATGTGCGTGGTGTCATCCCCAGTATGGAGGTAGGGGCAAAGGGTCAAGTAATTTATAGTGGAGAAACCTGACAAACATTATTTCTGCCAAGTGATCAAGGCCAACATCAATCAGAACTCAAGTCGGCAGTATGTATCCTGGGTACAATGTGATGAAAATGGCACTCGACCGCTGTGGTCTTCCTCCTACTAACCCATACTCCAAGTCTATCATGAGAGAAACAGGAGATAAATTCCAAGTCAGAATATCCTGAGTACTCAAAACTGTCAAGGTCAGCAAAAACAAGTCCAAGAACCTATCACAGGCAAGTTTTATCACTGTTCTAAAAATATTTTTAAAAATACAGGGAGGGGGATTGATGAGGGAAGAGATGAAACAAGATTTAGTTCAGAATAATTACTGAATTTGTACTATGGGTATAGAGATTCACTACACTGTCCTATCTACTAAATAGGTTTAAAATTGTCCATTGAAAAGGTTTTGTTTTTTGTTTTTTTTTTTAAAGAAATAATTTTCAGTAAGAAAATAAAGTTAAAAAATACTGTCCTGGACTATATTCCCCCCCAACCCCTATTCTACTTAAACATCAGTAAAATTACCAACTATTAAGAAATCTATTTCTAGGAATGCCTGGGTGGCTCAGGTGTTAAGCATCTGCCTTTGGCTCAGGTCATGATCTCAGGGTCCTGGGATCAAGCCCTCCATTGGGCTCCCTACTCAGCAGGAAGCCCACTTCCCCCTCTCCCCTCCCACTCCCGCTCCCCTGCTTGTGTTCCCTCTCTTGCTGTATCTCTCTCTATCAAATAAATAAATAATTCTTTTTTAAAAAAGAAACTTATTTCTAAAGTTTGGTTTGATACACTAAATCACTTACTAAATAAAGTCCTCTCATGTGATATTTAAAGCTACTGCAGACAGCTCTGCTCTATTGAAATACATTTGTATGTGTATAAGTTTACAGAGGAGATGAATCTAATTCTAATTCAACTATCTAATATTCTTTTTTATTTTCTTAGATTTTTATTTATTTATTTGATAGAGAGAGATCACAAGTAGGCAGAGAGAGGAGGGGAAGAAGGCTCCCCGCTGAGCAGAGAGCCCGATGTGGGGCTCGATCCCAGGACCCTGAGATCATGACCTGAGCGGAAGGCAGAGGCTTTAACCCACTGAGCCACCCAGGCGCCCATCAACTATCTAGTATTCTCAAGGAGATTTATTCTCTATCTTTAAGATGATGGCTTCACAATACTTCACTAACTTCATCCACTAGGCTTGGGCTCAAGCCTGTGCTAATAAGCTGTTGAGTATCTACAATTCACTATACACCAACTTATATCTCATATATTTTACTACATAATGGATAAGATGGAATTTTTTTTGTTAAATGTGAATCAATGTCAAAATAACGATACCTGAGAGGTTAAAATACCTTTAGAAGGGATCCTAAAACAAAAACTATTCTCACATTCATTTTCTAAGATACTTTACTCCCAAAAAACTAGTTAAACTACCTAATCAAATGCAATAAAATAATAATTAGAAGAGTACCTCACAATAATGGTAGAAGTAATCCATTTCATAAATAAGAGAACTGCAGCAATGAGCGGTTAAATCCAAATCCAAACTCCCAGAACCGAGTGACGAAGCCAGATACATCAACACAAGTCTGAACGAAGCTAAAACCCATGGTTTTCAATTCTATCAGATGCCTTTCTTCTGAAATATTCTGTATGGGACTCAGGCTGAAAAATCTAAGTCACACCATTTTAATTATAGTCTGCTCCCTGTCTTCTCCAGCATCCAGCCCAGTGGGCCAACCCTGGTGTTCTGGCAATTACGCCACCAAGTTAGAAGACACAGATATAGCCTGGGTTTTGCTCTTGTCCCTCAGGTTCCCTGTGCAGCTCATTTGTGTGTTTGTTTCAGGTATTACATTCTTCTTGTTGTATTATTTGAGCCTCCAACAATTGCATTCACTTTTTGCCATTGGCACAGTTGTGGGGCTTGAATTCCTTTCCAACGACTCAAGGGAGTTTTACTATCATTTATCAGAAATGCTACACTAATGTTGTACAAAATATCTGCATTTTTAAAAAATATTTTATTAAAGAGAAAGAGCATGCATGCACACAGAGGGGAGGGGTAGAAGGAGAGGGAGAAATACACTCCCCGCTGAGCAGGGAACCCAATGTAGGACTCGATCCCAGGACCCTGAGGTAAGGCAGATGCTTAACCGACTAAGCCACCCAGGCGCCCCAGGAAATCTGCATTTGAAAGCAAGGTTGACCCTACTCAAGAAATTGCCTACGATCAGAATTATGTGGGAGTTGCACACTCTACTTTCTTAATGCTAAGAAGAAAAAAGTTTGACAACAGGAGAGCACGGTCTCAGATTCACCCAGTCGTTTCATACCTCACATCTTTCCTATATTCAGTCATTTATTGGCAAATTTTTTAAAAAAGATTTTCTTTATTTATTTGACAGAGAGATCACAAGTAGGCAGAGAGGCACGCAGAGAGAGAGAGGGAAGCAGGCTCCCCACTGAACAGAGAGCCCGATGTGGGGCTCAATCCCAGGACCTTGAGATCATGACCTGAGCCGAAGGCAGAGACTTTAACCCACTGAGCCACCCAGGCACCCCTATTGGCAAATTTTTATGAGACTTACTTCAGGCTTGATTAAACTAGAAGTGGCTAAGGGACTAACTTACAAATGTAATGCCTGACTCTAGTTTACACGGTTCACCTGGGTGGGAGACACGGCTCCAGGAAAGTTTAAAAAAAAAAAAGATTGGAGATGAGTAACATCTTCAGCCGATGACTTTGTCTCCACCGCCTTTATGAAAGGATGCAAATACTTCACACCTGCTCCATGAATGGCTGGATGAAAGAGTGAATAATACCTATAAACCCTGGAAGCTTCCCGAACGAAAGTTACCACATACAGACTCCACCAAGGGAACACCAACAAGCTGCATTCGTTTCTGTGAGCAACCAAGACAACTGTCTGGCCCTGAAATTGTTAGTGAAGCTTCCCAGTGACAAGGACCGTATCCTGCCAGAGGCCTCAGTCACATGTCCAGTTCTCGGGAACACCGAATTCTGGCGCCGTCGTCAAAACGTGGCGAGTGTTTGAACCTCTGCATGCTCTAGCTTCACCTACAAAAGACCCAGCAGGTTTTCTACAGAACAAACATCGGCAGAGAAAATAATTGTGAGGGCCTTGACAAAAACAACTGTTAGGACTATTTAGAGAGCGCCAGCAACCTACAGGCTTGTCCCCACTTGCTGAGAAGCCCGGGAGCGGCTCTGTTGAAACAGCCTTATTCACACAGGAGACAAGCCTCCCAGCCTGGCTCGTGACGGGTCTTGTCATAATTCAGCTGGAGCCGCTCGTAAGGATCCACCTGTCTATTACTCATTCATAGAGACAGGATGTCAGCTGTTTCCGTGAGCTGGAGAAACACAAGCTTTTACCACCTTCTGGCTTACTCTCAAAGTAATGTGAGAAACAATAAGGCAGACAAAGATTAAAAAAAAAAAAAAGGATAGGAAGATGCGGTGTCAAAAATAAAAATAAATCATCGTTGTCTGATGGTTGCGGAGATTATAGCCTTCAACTCGCTGTACAGGTTTTCATGATTCAATTTCTGCAGTTTGGTCAGCTTAGAGGATGCAGGAAAAGAAAAGTCTCCAAGCTGATTTACAGATTAGGAAATTGTCCTCTGCTAATGCTGCCCGGTATTTTGAGCTTTGGTGGTTGCGAACCATGTCGCCGGTATTTAGATGGTATAACCAGAGCTAACTTCTGCTTGGGCACTAGATTGTTTATGTCCTAATATGTTTAGTTAGGATACAATTAGAGATCTTCCAATTTGAATATTAAACGGAATTGCTCGCAGTCTTCCATTTTAATCCCGAAAACACTTCCCACGTGTGTTACCACACTAGCAGTTGTAATGAATCTATGCAAAAATTTAGGGATTTGACCCAACAAATTTATTTCTCTCTCATCTAACCATGTACAGTGGGAAAGTAGAGGACTTCCCACCACAGAGGGAGTCAAGGACACGGCCTCCATTCATGCTCTGGCTCTCCCATCCCTTAGAACTGTGTCCTCTGCATTCAGTGGGGGAAAGGGACAGGGAGCATGAAGAAGGCACAGCACCGGTCAGATCCCTTGGCCTAGAAGGGACACACATCACACCTGGGGCCCGACCTAGAAGGGGACTCACACATGCAGTCCCAGCCAGGCAGCCCCCATCCCACAGATCTAGACTCTAGAAGGAAGGGCATGAATTCTAAAGGACAGTAAGCACTTCTGCCGCAAGCACCAACATACACAGAGTTGTTGTACAAAGCAAATTTTTCCCAAATGCCTCCCCAGTTCGTCAGGTAATACCTGAGGTCTTACAAAGTTTCATCTATTTAGGTTGAGACCATGACTGCCTGCTGTAAGGCAAACATTCTTCTGGGTGTTCAGTTATTTACATCGTGAATGCCTTTCTGCTCTTTTATAGAAGAAATTGGTAGGGTGAGAGTACTAGGTCAAGATGGAAACCTGAAGCTATGGCAGGGAAAGGAAAAACCAGGAGCAAGGCTATGGAATCTCTCCTTGGAGGCCTCCTCAAACCTGTCACCAGAGCCCTGGGACCTGCACAGGTACCTCATCACCTGTCCCCAAAACTAGGGGACAAATTCTGACCCTGGCAGTGGAAAAGTCTGGATCCTGAACTCAGTTCTTCTGGAAATGTATAGTCTGTCATACCTATGCCAGTCAGGCCCTGGTCCTGTACCTGGGACCCATGCTTGGCCTTTTGTCAGCTACTGTGACAGAGTCCCTGCCTTCAGCAGTTCCTACGACTTGTTCCTTACCTCCATATCTGAATAAGGACTTCATTTTGCATGGCAATTTCATCAACATCATATACTCTTCACAATCATTAATGAGTAGGCAGGATTATTCCCTTTACAAAAATAAACAGAATTACCATCAGGTTAAGTACTCACTCCAGTTAATACAGCTATTATGTGTCACAACCAAGGCCAGAACTCAGGCCTCTCCTATCCATCCAATACTCTTTCCACTAAGAAATACTGCTCTGCTAGATACGCTTCTCCCTCAAGGCCTGGGGCAGGGGGTTCTCGCTGCTGGCACAGTTCTCAAACCCTGTGTTGAGCTCGAGTCCTGTTTTTTGAGGCACTTCTCCCACAGATCACTACTTTGTGCTGAGCACTTAAGTGACCATGCAGGCTGCTTCCCCTGATAGAGGTTGGTCTATTTACCAATAACTCAATGTGCAATTTCACATGATAAGGAGTGCTACAGAAGGAATGAGTGGTGTAGTAGAATTCCAGGTGGCCAAGGGGAAGCAACGGGCGGAGAAAACCTACTGAAGCAGGGATGGCAGGAAAGCCTCTCGGAGGAGTGGTCATTCAAGTCAAGACCTGAAAAATGCCGAGTCAGCAGTGAGAAGAAGGTGGTGGTATCAGGGTGGGTGGGCGGGTATCCCGTGCCATGGAAGAGCTCGACAGGTACAAGGAATGGGAAGGAGGTGGGGGTGTCGGGAGTGGGATCGGGGAGAGGCATAGAGGAGCTTGGAAAAGAAGGCAAGCCTGATCAGGGAGGAATTGGGATTTCACTCCATTTGCACCTAGGATCCACTGAAAGGCTGGGACGAGGAAAGGGAGGCGATTCCACGTGACAGGATATTTTCCCTGGGCTGAGGACAGAGAGGAGGCCCAGAGACAGATGACCAGGTCTTGAAATGTGGTCGCAGCAGATCGATGGAAACCAGTGCACAGAGCAGAGATGTACTTGAGGGACAGAATGATAAAATTTTCTTTGAGAAGAGAAAGGGAGGAATTCCATTTATCGTTGGGTCTTTGGTTCTTGCAACAAGCCTCTAAAGGGTTTTTCAGGGGTTCACCTGCCCTGATGGTACAACCTGGCTAAGCTTGTGAAGTGAGGAGGGATGGGACTTGGCTCATTTTGTAGTGACTGTGTTTCTCAATGCTAAGGTGCATTTCTCCCGTATTTTAATATTACTGAGATCGAGATGTGTCTTGATGTCCCTATCAAAAGAGCACTCCAGAGAAGTAAACTGTGACAACACTGCCATCAATTGTAAATGTATGAACTTAGCCTAGGAATGAAGGCATCTGCTCATCAGACATCAGTTCACCCAGGTTGTTTGCACTGATTGTACCACAAATGGTACATTTTAACATGTTTTATCTACTGTGTGCCCAGAGATTACCATACAAAGCAGTCTTGAAACAGTAAGATATTGTATCTTAAGAAATAAATATACCACAAACTTGACTCTGGAAAATTGTTTTAAATTAGAACAACGAGCTAGCATTTTCCAGGAGCCATGAGAAGATAAACTGGGACTAAGGAGAGAGGAGAAGTGGCTGGGAGAGGATTTTGGAGATGTATAAATGCACTGCCTGCCATATAGCTGCTCTCCTACTAAAGGCCGTGTAAATTGCTCGATCCTAAGGATTTCAGCATAGAATTTTCAATTCAAAGAAAGGTTAATTCAAGCCGTTCAGATACTAAGCATCTGTCTGACTAAAATGTTCAGCCAGCTTTTAAAGAAGCTCTTTAAAGTCTAGGGAGATGAAATTCAGTTAATTGTAGTAAGACAAGCTAGATCTTTCACTCATACTTTGATCTTTCACTGTCCTAGCAAGAGGAGAAAAAGGATCTTGACTGCCTTATTTCAGGAGAGGAACATCCCCCAAAGAAAGCTAACTAGAATAACCATGGGGTATCTAACATGTAAACTCTGACCATCCGCCATCAAGCACGACAAAGAAAGAAAGGCCAAACCACTCTGTGTTCAGAGGACTACTTCAGCCCAATCTTGGGGGGCTGACCAGAGCTGGTAAGGAGCAGTGAACCTACATATACCATAACTCTGGACTGAGGAGGCAAACTTGGCACAGAGAACTGGCATCATTGGTCAGGCACAGCACTGATGTAAGGACCAACCCCAACAAACCATAGTGACCTGTGCCAGGAACTATGGTGTGGAAATAAACAAAGGCCAACCAAATGAGAACAGGCAAAGGCTATTTATTCAGAGCTTGCTTTTTCCAGCAAGTGAGTCAGCCACTGTCATCTGTACTTTAGCTGAGACTCAAAGGCAGGCTGAGGGCTAGGAAAGCTTTATAATGGGGACAAAAAAGAAGCCTGCAAGTACGCCCTAACTGGGGGCTGTTGGCAGGGGGCACTGGAGGTGGGATAACTAGAAGCAGGGCATCATATGGTTGGCTAGGGATTCATACTTAGCACTCTCTGGTTGGTCCTAAATTGGAAGCAGAAACAAATCAAGAAATCTGTCAGTTACTAATCAAGTCCTGGCCATATGGGGCTGGTTGTTACAGGGGTTATTTTGGGGGGTGGGGGGGTGGGGCTGGTTACTAGAGATAGTGGTCTGACTCATAGATAGTAGGCTGGCTTCTCGGCTGGTTAGTGGAAAGGAGTCGGGTTTCCTGGCCAGTTGCTACAGACTGTGGGTCGGAGTTCTATTTCATGCATGGTCTTGGCCATTATCCACGTGTAGATTTCCGTTTCTCTGGGTTCTGGAGACCTTGCCCCAGTGGAGACAAGTGGGAGCCCAGGCAGAGGAGGACCACGCTTGGCAGCACACCCTTCGTCATGAGGAGCAGGTGTTTCTAGCAGCCCAGTTCCTACAGAAGGACGATGTATGGTACTACTGGGAGCAGAGAAGGCACTTGCTGTGGGACTTAGCCCAATTGGTACAGAGTAAGAATTTATTTCAGAAGTTTTGAGAAAGCTTAGGAAAGGAATGCAATTAAATATGGATCTGAGATGGACTGGGAGCTGGCTGGGCCGCAGAGAATGTAATTCAGCAAAGTAGCCAGAGATTTTTGATAGAACAAAACCCCTTTGAAACACCATCTCTTCTATCAAGTTTACTATCATCACCACCTAGGATAGATTTATAAATGCGATCCAGCAAGAGTTCTTTATCATTAAAAAGAAAAAGAAAAAAAATTAGCGAATCAGTCTAGGTTTAAAGTTGGAATATCAACGATAGCCTCACATGCAGTGTTGTTGGACATACCCATGGTATCTAATTAAAGTAGCAGAAAATTATATATATGCTTCATTGCAGAAAAAGTTACAAAAATCCAAATTCAGGAAATAAAAATGGCATCAATACATTTATGAAAAGGGCCCAAAAGCATCAAATGCACAGATAATGCAGACAGGATGGAGAATTTCCTTGAGAAAGGGTCTACTCTTCCTTAAATTATTTTAGTTGAAGACAACATCAATGAAAAATAATGGATCACAAAGAAATTATTTGAAGATACACGGTAATTGTTCTGTGTTGACTTCACATATACCAATACTGTATTCACTATTTGCCTATTCTGAGCAAGGCACTGTCATTCTTCCTATAAATTAAAATTCCATCTGTTACAAATATTGTGTTACCTTGTGAAGGGTTTTCAAATAAATGTTAGAACAACCCCCCACAAGAGGATATTATTCCCATTTTACAGATATGGAAACTGAGGCTTAGAGAAGCACTGAGATTCATCAAAATCACCCAGTTATTAAATGTGAGAGCAGTTTTGTCTACCTCTTCAAAACTCTTCCTGTTATTTCTTCCTTAGCAATCTTCCTTAGGAAGAAAATATTCTAATGGGACTCTTATCAGATATACTAGAGTATTTAAAAAAAATAAGTATATTTCAAACTACTTACTTGGAGTTTTTTGGGGAAGTATTTTGAAATACTATAATCTCGGAAAACTGCCTTCAGAGCCCGTTTACAAGCTGAAAAAGATAATGAGTCTCAAGCTTATAATCACCCCTCACGACGAGAGTGAGCGGCTGCTTCCCCCGCGGGAGTTCGGGGGCATGAAAATGCCTCCATGTCCTCGCAGATAACACTCGCACTCACCCACTGGGTGAAGCATGAAATTCTCCCAATAAGAGCTTTAATCCCTTTAATTGAAAATTTTGACCCTGTGTTACAAGGGGAAACTCTGCAAGAAGAGGAACAAAAGATCTAAAAGCGAAGGACCTAGCTGGATCGCTTTACTGCAGCTTATACTAATTCTCTTATCCTGTTGTAGAATGCTCACATAATCATGTTTTTCTCACTTTTGCTCCTTTGTTTAAAAAGCAACTCCATGCTAGAATGTTCATATAGGTGTCTGTATGTAAGGTCTTACTCACCCAAGGTAATTTGTATTTTAGCAGTAGTCATCTGGAAATCTATTCTGATTGGTAAAATTTTCAAGCCAGTAGAAAATTTTGCAGCTAGGTCTTCCCACCCTGATAATCACTCTTTTTCAATCTCTTGAATTACACTTTTACAGATTAGCATATGGTTTTGGAGAACCAAAGAGGTTTTATATGGAAACTTGTTTTATAGGCCAAAAATTCCTAGGAAATTTTAATCTGATTTTTTTCTACAAGTAGAGTTACTGTGATTTTATTTAGCACGAGTAGAGGTCTTTCAGAATGTATTTGATACAATTCTTTTGCTATTCCTTTTAGTAACCATACAGATTTATTTTATCACCTACAACTGAAACACACACACAGAAAGAAAGAAAGAAAGAAAGAAAGAAAGAAAGAAAGAAAGAAAGAAAACATTTCCAAATCAGAATGAGTTGTTTTAGAATTTGGAATATGAGTGTTTTTAATCCCCTTACATGGTTGAGGTCATGAGCCCAACCATTTAATTTAGCGCATAAACAATCCTAAATACTTATTACATACCCCCTTCACTTAGTGCTGCATAGAAATGTACACAGATATGAATAGAAAAAAGACCGTCACATCTGTGTTTGTGGGACCAGGACCTCACACATCAAAACTGACCATATTATATTCCCACTTTGTTGTTTCCCCCAATTCTGTCACTCATTTAACATTGACTTAATATTTGCAAAAGATCCTCGATAGAAAAGTCTTCCATCAGTGGAGCACAATTGAGGTTACATACTTTGCCCAGACTGTCTTAATGCAAGTGTCAGTGACAACTGATTATTCTCATACCCAGCCTGCAATGATCAGTATTTGAAGCAAAAGGAGAAAAAGAAATCTGTAATCACCCCCAATTAATCTTCAACCTTGACTTTGTCCCTACTCGACTGATCTGTAACTAAAATACAAGTATTTTAAAAATTGGAAGGAACAAAGCAAAGGCAGTGGAGAAAGGACAAGGAGAAAAAAGTAAAACAGGTATTCCAAAGAGGATTGTATCTGCTTACATAAAGCAAAAATAAGAAATAGGGGCGCCTGGGTGGCTCAGTTGGTTGAGCAACTGCCTTCAGCTTAGGTCATGATCCCGGAGTCCTGGGATCGAGTCCCACATCCGGCTCCCAGCTCCACGAGGAGTCTGCTTCTCCCTCTGACCTTCTCCCCTCTCATGCTCTCTCTCACTGTCTCTATCTCAAATAAATAAATAAAAATAAAATCTTTAAAAAAATAAATAAGAAATAAAAAAATAAATATGTTAATAAAATAAAGGTGGACCTTCTTTGCCTCTCCTCCACCAAGCACAGGTTTAAATAATTTGCAAGGAATGGTGAGGCAAAGAATTTTTGCTTTCCTCGTACATTCTCCATCTTTGATGTCTCAATACCTTCAGTGAGGTTTTTGGTTCAACAAATCCCCTCCTCATATTCTATTTAAATGACATTAACATTTGCCCACTGGGAATAGGACTGATATTATCAGCTTACTTAACAAGGACTATGACATTTGAGACAGACTGTGGGAAAATGTCAGCTCAATGGATAGTACTTGATTTCTGTTTCTCTTTTCTGGGCCAGAATGTCAGAGAGATAAGTCTCTGAATTCACATAGGTTGATTTACCTGCCCTGGCTGCACACTGCATGCCAGATGGCCGAGTGTGGACTAAAGTTCTTTAATGACTTAAGTGTGGGATGGAACTGAAGCCAACTTATTATCTTCACTTTTTTTCTTGATCAGAAAAACAGCCTTGAAACTCATGACCCCATTCTTAAAGAGTGAAATATCTTTAAAAAAAAAAAAAAAGAAATCTGGATTCATTTGAAGTAACAAACCAGGGAGAGACCATCGTATGAGTTCAATCTTCAAGCTGCAAAGATACTTCTAGAAGAGCAAAGGCTTTTGGTAAATAGATATTTTCTAGGCAATATTTTTCTTTTCTTGAAAAAGGTTTTCATTTTGTAATACTATTTGCTATGTATGCGATATAACATTCTTTGATATATATATTTTATATAGATTGTATATAGAGACATTATCAATATATTAGGGACTCCTGGGTGTGTCTCTCCTTGATCACCTCTGCCTTCCCTCCAAGGCCAATCACCATCCTGAATTTATCATTCTTTCGTAGTTTTGCTTTTTTATGTGTGAATCACTGAACAGTTTAGCTTTGCTAGCTTTTGAGCCTTGTGTGAATAAAATCATGAAGCATGCATTGCTTCTTTCACATATTTAAGATTCATCTAGATTGACATTTTGACTTTCATTTCTTTATATATACTGCCATATATTATAAATATACCAACTTTATATATTTCCTGTAATTGATGACCATTTGGATTTTTTTCTGATTCTTGACTCCTCAGAATCAGGCTACTGTGAACATTCTTATACATATCTCAAAATGTTCCTGGGCAGAAATTCTTCCAGGATTTCTATCAAGGACTCCTGAATACAAATTCTACTTCTACTGGATAGAGCTAAACTTGTTGCAAAGAGGCTCTACCAATACTCCCACCAGCAGTGCACAAGGTTTCCATTGATCTATATCCTCTCCGGCACTTTAGTATTTTTTTTTTTTTTGCAAGTTCGAGAAGTGTTAAATGGTATTTGAGTTTTATTTCATTTTTCTGATTACTAATGAAATTAAACATCTTATATGTTTATGAGCCAGTCATGTATCCTTTTCTATGAAAAGATATTCATGTCTTTTATCTACTTTACTATTTAGTAAATTTGTGTTTCACTTCTTGATTAGTAGGAACTCTTTATATATGCTTTATATATTTATAATAGCAATTCTCAGTTTTGGGTTTGTAACATTTTCTAGGTTTTTGTTCATCTTTACTTTGTAGTATCAAAAGTTATTCATTTTAATGTGATAATTCATCAATTTTATTTATGATTTAAATTTTTGGTATCTTAAATCCTTTCTTACTTAAAGGCCATAGTGCTTCAATCTTGCCTTCTAGAAGTTTTATAGTTTTGCCTTTCACATTGAAAGCTTTAATCCTCTGGAATGAATACACTCAGCTTCCCCTTATGGTATTTACATAATCACTATAGTTATCAAAACTAGAAAACATTGGTACAATACTATTAATTACAAAGCTTGCTAAAATTTCATCAGCTTCCCCTCCCAGCCCACTAAGATCCTTTTTATGTTCAAGTATCCAATTCACAATCACACATCCCATTTAGTTGTGTGTTCTTAGTCTCCCCTAATCTGTAACGGTTCCTCAGTCCTCTTGTACCTTCACAGTTTTCATGAGTACTGGTCAGTTATTTTGTAACATGTAGCTCAGTTTTGGGCTTTCTGGTATTCTCATGATAATGAGATAAATTTTAAGAATATCATAGCTGTGATGTTGTAACCTCATGTTTTTCATTTCAACAGATTTAGAAGGTCAACAACTTAACCATGATCACTTTGGTTAAGTGTTTTCCAGGTGTGTCCATAGTAACATTTTTCCCTCTGATAGCTTGGGAGATACTTCAGTCTACGTTAATATGCTATTTCTCCTTAAACTTTTCCCACTGATTTTAGTATTATTGGCTCACAATAATTACTAAGGTCTTTGTCTATATAATGTGCTTATATTTCTGTCATTCCTTCTACATTTATTCATTTGAATTCTTCCATAAGAAAGGCTATTCCTTATCCCATTTATAGCAGTATGGACTTATTAATACCTAATCTAAGAGCTATAATTCAAATTAGTGGTTATATTCTTCAAGTCGGTCTAGTTTTGGACACTGGAGCCTCTTTCCCTTTAGTTCCTGCATCCTTCTGACATGTCCCCATCTTTTTATCTTTCACTTTTTTTTTTATTCTGCTCTCATTACCTTTGCTTTGTAGAAGAGTTTTCAAAAGCCTGATGTCGATCTAATAGTTTTGCCTTTGAAAGTTGAATGTTTTACCTGAAGGCCTTGACAAGCTTATATTAATCTTTGAAATCTAAGAATTTGATTTATATGTAAAACCTAGAATAACTTATCATGTCATCGGAAATAAGGGATATTTTTCTTGCTTCCTTGTCAATATCTTCATTCTTTCCTTCCTTTTTCTCCAGCTGCCACACTGCTCTTAGCACAGGCTAGAACCACTTTCTTGATTACAGTCCAGTCTCATTCCCTGTGAATAACTTTCTATAACTCCTGGCTCTGTGAAGTTGGTTCTGCCCTCTGAGTCATCCTTCCTTTTCCATAAAAATAGCCTGAGGTCGCAGCAGAGTAGATTTCTAAGCTTCTTTCTGTTGGCACTAAGTTGGAAATTCAAAGTCCTGTCTTCATTTTGTGCTGGCTCTGCCCCCTTCAGTCCAAGCTAGTATAAGCAGATATTTAACTTATCAATATAAAATGCTAAGAAAGACGCATAGCAATCAATTACAAGTACACTAGCCACTTATACAAGGAGGTAATTAAGAAATAAGCAGTTTTAGACTCCTGTGGGCAGATTTCAGTGAAATGCATAATCTGCCACTTGCCAGTTCTGCTGCTGTGGGCTCATGAAAGTTCTGTTTCAGTTCTGTCATTCTAAAATGTAGACAAGGATGTAGAGGGGTAAACATTTTTAAAATATTTCAGGACCTGCTATACAGTGAAAACTAAATACACTTTGGCTATTAGCAGATGGTCGTTATTCCTTCCCACATAGTATTTATATTCAGCATGAACACATTAACAGAAGATCAACAGCAAGAATTGAGTAAAGAAAAAAGAGAGCTACAAGCTATTTAGCTACTGATCAACATTTTTTTTTTAAGAGAGCATGCACATGAGGAGGGGAGGGGCAGAGGGAGAGGGAGAGCTACAATCTCAAGCAGGCTCCACACTCAGTGGAAACAGATCTCAGGACCCTGAGGTCATGACCTGAGCAGAAACCAAGAGTCAGACGCTTAACTGACTGAGTCACCCAGGTGCCCCTTGACCAACATTTGTAATATAATTAGTGATAGAATTTGTTGTAATTTTGTACTTTTTTTATTTATTATATTTTATGTTTTATTTTTTAGGTAAAAGTGGCACCATTTAATGGGGGAAAGAAGGGGAGGGGGAAGGGGAAGGGAAGGGAGAAAGAGACAAGAAAGAAAGAAAGAAAAAAAAAAAACACCAAGCAGAAGTTAGGTCTTAGCTTTTCATACTGGCTCCTCCTCTGACCGACAGCTACTCGATGGGAGTAACTCGACTCTCCTGAGGCTTAGTGTCTGCGTCTGCAGGACCGGAATTCTCCCCCTGTCCAGTTCTCTCCATGGTTACTGTCACTACTCAAACAATGAAGCTGCCAAAAGGAGTAAAGAACCATCAAAGGGGCACCTGTGTGGCTCAGTCGGTTAAGCATCTGCCTTCGGCTCAGGTCATGATCCCAGGGTCCTGGGATCGAGGCCCACACTGGGCTCCCTGCAGGGAGCCTGCTTCTCTCTTTCCCTCTGCTGCTCCCTCCCCTCTCTGTGTCAAATAAAATCTTGAGGGGAAAAAAAAAAGTAGAGAACCATTATAGAGTACCTACTGTGTGCCACTTGCTTGATAGACATCACCCCATTCAGACCTCTCAAAAACCCTGAGAAGTACTTTGAGCAACTCACATATAATGAAATGGACTCAAAAAGTGTAAGTAACCTGTTTGGGGTTACTTGCTAAAACCTGTAGAGCTAGATTTGAAGGAGATGGGTCTCCAGTCCACACGGTTTGGGACATCATACTCAGAAAACGATCAAGTTTCTTGGCATTCTGTCCCAGATCACGCTAACCAGGTGAAAGGTGCCGAAGTGGATGTGCTCGCTGAGTGGGGCGCAAGTAGGGCAAAGCCAGTGCCGGGAGGACCATTAGGGAGCCAGAGCTAAGTGAGTGACAGGAGTGCAGTTAGACAGATAAATGTAGGAACTTGAAAGCAAAGGAATGAAATATCTGGATGGAATGTCATCCATAAGGGACTCAGAGGTGAGGAGGCTTGGCACCAAAGCAGATAAAGGTGTCTGAGCATAAGGAAACCAGCAGCAGAGAGTGGGACCTCTTCCTTGGGTCAGAGATCACAGGGCAGGAAATATTTTGTATCCATTCTGCTCACTTCTGCATTCCCTCTGCCTGTCAGTGGATGCTCAACGTAATTATTGAATTATTAGGGGTCCAAGAAGACAAAGTTCTAGAAAGTTTCTGAGATAGTGAAGCTCAGTTATCAGAACGAAAAGGTCACTTCCACTTAATTGGTAATAAGGACTTACTGCAGAGTCAATTAATAGCATCCTAAAGGGATCTTACTAATGGTTGAAAATGACCTTGGAATTCTGGTAAGGTTTGACCTGCAGGTGGCAGTCGACCTCACTACAAGGGACAAAGAACTCGGAAGGCAGGCATATGTGCATCCTCATGCCTATACCTTCCCTTGGTTTTTATCTTATATATATTTTTTATCTTACATATTTTTATCATATATTTTTTTATCTTATATATTTTTTCATAAATGTGCCTACCTATCCTAACCCCATTCTAGCTGCCTGTAATACTTTTCCACCTGCCACCTCAGTCCCAAATCCGTGAGTGCTGGGCACCTGGTACATTCACAAATGGGCTCTGAAAACTCTGTTCTTCAGGTATCCAGATCCTACTTCTTCAGTTCACTTTGGGAGCAAGACCCTAGCTCTTAATTCCAGCCAGTTCCTCAGAATTCAATCAGTGTTCCTAGGGGCTCAAGTTTCTGGTGGCCCTTTAGTTGAGAATCAGGTTACGAATCTGGGTTTTGTATCTTTTCATACAAAGAATTTCGATCACCGAAAAGGAAATATCAAGATGCATGATTAGCTCTCCCTGGCAGACAGGTGCTCCTCGCTGGGACTGGACCTAAATGTGCTCCTTGGTCTTTGATTATGAGGAGAACTTTGCCTCACACAGTCCCATCTTCAATTTTCACTTTCTCCTCTCCATCCCCTCCATGTCATGGCGCATGTGCGCTCGCTCGCTCTCTCCCCACCGCCGCCGCCACCACCACCTCCCCGCCCCCCCCCCCCCTGCGCGTTCCTTCCCTAGAGTCCTGCAGGAGTTACCATCTTGTTTCATGGCCAGAACTGACTGCTTATGAGATGAGGGTGACAGTCATCAAGATAAAGACCTATTTCCAAATAGGAGTTCTGGAAAGTTCCTTTCTTTCCAAATCTCTTAATTCAGGATAAGAGAGGGGTCCTACAAGCCATTAGGAAACTTTGGGCTTTGATTTATGGAAGTTACTCTAATCTGTTCCAGTTAGTAAAAAAAAAAAAAAAAAAAAAAGGCATATTTGCTGTCTCCAAATACCAAGAAAATAATGGATCAGCTGAGGTGGACGGAGGAGTTAACAGTGCTCTGGATGGAAAGAACAGTGAACCAGCCATCAGCACGACTGGAAAAGCACTACGATTAGTACAGAGAATTTACATTTATTTTTGTTATGATCTGCTCAAAATATCTACTAGTCATATTTGCATCTATCCAACACAAGAGTAAAAGCAAGCATTATTTTCATTTTAACACCTGTTACAGAATGCAAGTACTCCTAAAATATTTACTGAAGCTTAATGATCAAATTAATCATTACAATTCCCCATATTAGCTCAGCATGGCAGAGCACACAGCAGAACACTTTGTTCACTTTTTAGAATATAAGGGAAACACTAAATAGATTGCTGTGGGGACAACATGAAAGGCAGCTAGAGGTCATCAGTAAGTTTAGACTTTGAACTTTGCTTAATATAGGACCAGAAAAAAACTTTTGTCCTAACTATATTTTTTCCATAGAGGGACACATTCTTGCTCTTAGAAAGTTACTGAATATGAAAATATAAACACTAATAAAAACCTTTGGGCTCCTTTTCAGCTCCTAACACATACTCTAGAGTTCACACTGTGGTTATCAGGAGACATCTATGAATAATAAAGCTGAACACATCTTGAGATCATCAACTAGCTTCACCTTGTCAAGCAGGGGAAAAAACCAGAAGTGCCCTGGGACACTGACTGACAGCAATGAAAACCGAAGAAAACACTGAAAAGACAGTGAAAAGGTTAACGAGGTCTGTACTCCACCATGGCCAAGATCGGAGAAAACTGATTTACGTATTTTAGGTTTCAGCAAATGACTATGGTTCAGTAGTCTTTTTAACCTTTCTGAACTGTTTATACAATCTTGATAATGGGCAATGAGGGTCATCTGAAGAGATAACGTTTCAAATTGTACAAATTAAATACCCGATGTCCTAATATCAAGGTTATTACAGTTCAAAATTGTACAGCGGACCATGTAAGGTCACAAGTTAGAGAAAAAAAGGACTAACTGTAGTAAAATTCTCTTATTTTCTAGGACTTTTTACTATAGTCTAAAATTGTGGTAAAATATGCTTAAGATTTGCCATTTTTACCATTTTTAAACGTCCATTTTAGTATTTAGTGGATTCACGTTGATGTATAAACAATCCAGAACTCTTTTCATCTTGCACAATGGAAATTCTGTTGCTATTCCCATTCAACAACTCCTCATTCCTCCTTCCCCTCCAGCCCCTGGCAACTACATTCTGTCTCCATCAACTGGACCCCTCTTGGTACTTCATGTAAGTCGAATCATACAGGTCTGTTTGCAAAGGACTTAACATGAGGTCCTCAGTGTTCATTCATGTTATACATGTGTCAACTTCCTTCCTGAGCCTGAATAGTCCATGGGGTATGTATACCACGCTGGTTACCCATTCATCTATGGAGGGACACTTACATTGCCTCCACCTTTTGATTGTTGTGCATAGTGCTGCTATGAGCTAGTCTGTTTTAAAACCCTACATTTCAGTGGGCCTCCAACCCACATTTATGAAAAAAACAGCAACATCAAGTCCCTCACATTTCTTTTGAGCGGGAAGACTACCCCCCAAAAGGGGTAGGTCCTCTAAAACCGTAAAGAAAGGCCGAGTCCCCAACATTATAGTCCATGCCCAGAAATGCTTATTTTGTGTTTTGTTATTTTAATGACATCTTCCGTTGTATCATTCCAAACCATTCTGTTAAGTCAACATACACATAACACGTATTGGTCGGGTCTCGTCAGCCTGTGTGCGTCTTCAATTCTGAGGAGAGATTGCTAACTACATGTTTCTTGAAAAGACGACGATCCCCACGACCATTATCATGATAAGTAAGGTTAACAGAATAGGTAGATACAAGTGATACTTTTGAATATATGGATATACAAGAAAAGAAACAGAATGGAAAAATTCGAGTCATTCAAAGAAGAAATGTAACCATATCCAAACACAGATATGCATTTTTCAAAAGGCAGACTGCCATAAAAAGTACTCTTGTTACACTAAGTCGCTAGAACAACTGTTGGAGTGGCATGGTCACTGGTGTCTACGTGCATCCATGAAAAGACCTTCCAGAAAGGCAGGACTCAAGCTTCTACAGGATTCAACGGAGTAGGCCCTGACTAGAACATTCAGATTAGCTTTCCAATGACTCCAATATAATCCATTTCAGCATATTTTTGTGGGGCCTAAGATTAACAAAAAGGTTAGGAACAACTACTATTAATTCAATCAAATGGTTAGAGGTGGAGTCACAAAGCCACATTCTGAAATGCAGTCTTGGTATATTCAGGAGCAGAAATCTGACATTGTTATCTTTTGTTCAGGGGTGTGCGGACTTTTTTTAAAGCTGAAATATAGTTGACACAAGGTTACATTCGCTTCAGGTGTACAACCTAGTGATTGGAAACTACGTACGTTAGGCCATGCTCTTCACAAGCGTAGCCACCGTCTGGGACATGCAATGCTATTAAAATACCTTTGTGACTCCCTACACCCTACTTTTCATCCGATCACTGACTCATCCATAAGTGGAAGCATCTACCTCCCACCCCCTCCCCCATCCATTTTGCCCGTCCCCCTTATCACCCTCTTCTCTGGCGACCACCAGTTTGTCCTCTGTATTTATGGCTCTGTTTAGGTTTTTTTTTTTAAGATTCCACATGTAAGTGAAATCCTACAATATTTGTCTTTATCTGACTGGATTTCACAATTTTCACTTCAGTATAAGCATCTAATCAACAGACAACTGTGTGTACAAACCTGAAATCCCAAAAGGTCACTAACGGAAAGGAAGAGAAACTCCTATTTGGAGAAATTATGTAATTTGCCCAGGGTCATGTGGCTCCTAAGCAATGATGCTGACACAAATGCTCAGTTCTATCTGAATCTCAAACCCACACCCTTTCCTTAACATGATCCTAAAGTTTTAGAAATTTCTCCTCCACTATTACTGTGGTAGATGGTTACATTTCAAGTAGCTATATTCTTAGCAATAGCTTCTTTCCAAATCCTTCAAAGTTGGAGCCAATAGAATCAGGAGAATCAAATCATTATGTGCTAGAGAACAAGTGTGAGATTAAACTCTATGTCCCAGTTTCTGGGCAGCTTCATAGTTCGAAGTTATTAACTATTCTAGAACATAGTTGGAGAGCCTTTGGCAAGTATACCACTTGTTCTATAGAATCAAACAGTATTGTATGAGAGGATGGGTTAATCATCTCACTGTGTTATCTACATTTAGTGACTAATAGGAATTTGTTGAATAAGTGAGTAATTGAATGCATAAATATGAATAAATTTTTTAAAAGTAATGAAATGGCACACAATCCAGTCTGGGGGTTTCAGAAGAGATAGGAGTCCCATTTTAAGACACATGTTACGATCCAGGGAACAGGGGTGCCTGGTTGGCTCAGTCATGTAAGCATCTGCCTTTGGCTCAGGCCATGATCCCAGGGTCCTGGAATTGAGTCCCCATGTCAGGGTCCCTGCTCAGCAGGGAGTCTGCCTCTCTCTCTCTCTCTATCTCTGTCTCTCTCTCCTCATCCTCCCCACTCCTTGTCCCCCTCCCCCTGGTTGTGCTCTCTCCCTCAAAATAAAATAAATAAAATCTTTAGGATCCAGGAAACAGAAGATACTCTATAGATTCACTAGATCTTTGAAGCACAGAAAATCCAACAAACAGCCAAGCAAAAATCAGATTCTATCCTTTTGTAAAAGTTTAGTTTAGCAGGTTCCCACTCACTGAAAGCTAATATAACTTTCTCCTTGCCTAAATCTTAATGATGGCAAATATCTGTTATCTTAATCCATCATATTTCAGGCCAAGCATCTGGCCTGAATAGTAATTGAATTGTTCCCAGTTCTTCTGCAAGTACTTCTCGTACTATTAGCACCTCTATTTCCTAAATTCTCAAGCCCCCAGTCCCTGAAATCTACTTGTAAACCTCACAAACTAACACTATATAGAGTGATTTTTCTCAAACTAGGGTTGAATGGGTGAAATACAAGAATGTCCTGTGAGACTTTTTTGAACCTATACATCCCACCAACATCTTTCTTCCTGTTTTAATGTGCACCTATAAGACACTTGCAAAAATCTCAAGAGACTTACCATATGAACTTTGAAGAAGTATATTGAATGCTGAGAGAAGGGGGAAAGGTTGGATTCTGGGGCATGGGGCCATGTGTGTAGCTTGAAGGAGCCCCCAAGTTCTCTTGATACAATAACTTCCTGAAACCTATACCAGTGGCCCCCTGGCTCTTTTGATTTTGCTGACTAGGGAAATGTAAAAAGTATTCCCAAAAGGAAAAAAAAAAAAAACATTCAGAATTAAAGCAGTTTGGAATTTAAGACAATCCTTCAATGCGAAACATTTAACTCGAAAAACCCTCTTCTTTGCTAGAACAAATGAAAACTTTCTCAAGCACATCACACAGGAACCATTTCAACCCATGTGGTCTACAAAATGTAATTAGCACCTCACTAGTTGCAAACCAAGTCACCTTCCTTCCTGCCACGATCTTCACCTTGCCCAGAGAGAAAGAAGAGGATTTATTATATCCATTTCAAGAATAAGAAAATTCCTGCTCTGCGTGAGTCAACGTGCTGCCAGAGGCAACATGATCAGGAAACAGCAGAGTCAAAAGTGGAACCCTGGACTTTTCGGTGGAGCACAGAGCTGAGTGTATGTATTTAGATGTAACAATTTCCAAAGGAAATCTTGTCAACAAAAATCGAAGACTAAATTAGGGTTCGTATTTTGTAGCTCAGAGTTTTTATTTCTTTTCCTCATGAGTAATTTTACTGTATTCTAGAAAGTATTGCTCCACAAGACCTTAAAAAAGAAACATATCCTTCACCACAGAAAGTTTGAGAATCACTGTTAGACTCTCAGGTTTCTCCCCATTTCAGACTAACTCTTGCATGGCAATGGGTGAAAAATATGTGTCCTAGGAAGGCCATATACCACCTCAAAGTTCTTTAAGGAAAGCAAATATTCACAAGTTTGTGAGACTTTTCCAACCATCCTCTAAAAGGAGCATATAACCCACAAAGAGGTCAAGACTGTACTTGAAAATAACTGAAGGGCCAAGGACAGAATCTGAAAGTCAAGGTTAAATGTTACCATCAAGGAGGCAGGAGGAGTTTGATCAGGGCATAGTTCTTTCTTCAGGGCACATTAACAAAACCACAGCCCAGCACTGACCTCTCCAGGTGACCCCTGGAGGCCAGCCACTCCCTTAGGTCACTGAACCTCCCACCTAGAGAGAGAACATCCAGTGCCTTTGTCACCTTGGGTCACTCTATGGGTCAGGAATCAATGGCATTAGAGGTGTCCCTGGAACCCAGCCCAAATGAATGATGGTGTGATCTGCTTAATATAATCCTTTGTGGCATTTTGCTTGTTTATGGGGGGGGGGGGCGCGGCACGAGAGGGGCCTATAATACTTGAATTCAGGTTTGTTACAATTTACAGCATTAAAACGAGATTATTTTTTGAGGCTCTAAACTACGTTCTGCAGTTTTTATCTAAGGTTACTTGGTCCTTTAACACCACAATTTTGTAATAGAACTGCCGTGAACATTCTTGTAACATGAAATACTTCATATTCAGGTTTATTTTCATTGCTTTAATTTTCAGGTAATTACACTTCTTTGTTCCACCCCTAGTCGCCCTTTACCTTCCTTGGAATTTATACACCGAAATAATTGCAGATGGCTAACAAGGCCTAGCTCTGCTGTCTCTAAGCCCAGGTGAACCTACTTAATTCCTTTACCTGTCCCTCCACCCCTCTCAGTCATCTTCCTGACTTCTCGTCTGAACGTTTTCCAAGAAAATGTCTACATCTTTCCTGGTCTCAGGCTCCCAGAACAAATGTGGTTTTCAGGTGCCATTTCATCAGATTCACTTCCCTACCCTGAGGTAAATCTCTTGAATTCCTCACATCCCTTTGGTCTTTTCCCCTGTTCCTACATCCAGGGTGGGTCGAAGGTATTTCCCCGCCCAAGGCAAAAGGAGACTGCTTTCCTTCTGTGCCACGGAATTGGATTCATTTCAGAAAGGTGTACAGGCTCTCCTCTGCCCTTCCCCCACGTTTGCTTCTGAATTATAGATGTCCTGCTACATTCTCAGGCTACAAAAGGCTGTAAATAAATCCAAGGTCTTGTAGTATTTGGAAAGTTTACAAGCTCTAGGAGGTAGTCATATGGCGTCTGGTAATTCACTTAATTTTTAAAAACCTCAGCATCTTCTTTAAAAGTGAACAATAAGAAGATGCATATAAAAATAAGAAGGTATACAGATTATTTTTATCACCTGTGGAATTATATAAAGACTGTTATAAGTCAGGGTTTGTTAAAAAAAAAGAATTAGGTAACAAAATGCCTTAATAAAAGCAAACATTGCATAAGGAAAAAATACTACTGGTAATCCAGACTTCATGCTTTCTCCCTCAAAAGTCTTCAAAATCATGAAGGATTGGTTGTTTAGAAAAATACTGAATCAACTGGAGTTCTATAAGGGCAGACTAATCGGCACACTCCTTAATGTCTGTGTGTTGTCTCTCCCATTACTAAGAAGGCTTTGTGTATCTACGAAGCCTCATGTTCTCAAAAACCACATCACAAAAGCTACCTTTCAGTCAGGGTCTAAAGGGAAAGAAATTTAGAGTGTACAGATTATCAGACTCCTTTAAAAGCCAGCGGTGGGGGGCAGGGGCTTTTTTACATACAGGAAATGTTTAAGGTGTTCGCTACAGCTAGCTAAAAAAAAAAAAAAGTCAGACCATTTTACAGAACATACCCAAGGTTGAACATTCTCAGTTTTTGTTCGAGACTAACAGCAGTTTTTCTCACATCTTTTCTGACACACTCTTCACCACCTTTAAAACTCTTATTGTTGGGATATCAGCCTACTAGCAATTCCCACTTGCTGTTCCTGCACAGCCTTCCACAAGATAAAAACCAAATTCACAGTAAAGGAGGACCTGCTCACCGCTCCACTCCTTCAGACCTCTGGAACGTGAGGGACGCTGGCCCAGATCCCAGTCTGGGAGCGAAGCCCTCGCTTCCCATTTATTGGGTGTGTGGATGGCCGACCGTTCTCACTTGTGGTCATCTGCAGGAACTGCCTTGCCCTGAAGATCACCACCCCGTTCACTCACCCAATGACTGACCAGTTAAAGATGCGAAAGGCCTTAAAACTGGCCGAGACCTTTGTCGCCAGTGCGTTGTAGCTCGCAGGGCCCAATCCTGCTTCCTTCGTTTCTCCCTAGGTTTTGAACTCCTGCCCTCTCCAGTACATTTCCTGCCCCTGAATCAGTCTCAGATTCTGCTTTCCAAGAGCCCGGTGTGGTCCAAGGAAGCTGATTCGTAGAATTTTAATTAAGGATGAGCAGCTGGCCTGCTGGCCGTTAAGGATCCCCCTCACTGGTAGCAGGGGGAGCTCCGAAAACCGCTCACGAGATAACAGTGCAAACTTGTTAAACCCCTTACTCGTGGCCACCTGGGCCTGTTTACCGGTGGAAGGGGACATGGGAGCTGCTATAATATACCGGACAGTTGGACACCTGTTCCTGGGATCAACTGATGCTTTGCGGAAAGCCAATAAATAGCTGAGAGTAATTAACCACCAATTAAAATGTAAGTGTTTAAGCCAGGGGCCTCCTAAGCAGTATATAAAAAGACTCTTGGCACCCAGGTGACTCAGTGAGTTTGGGGACCGACTCTTGATTTCAGCTCAGGTCATGATCTCGTGATCCTGAGATCAAGTCCTGCCTTCAGGCTAGGTGTGGAACCTGCTTAAGATTCTCTTTATCCCTCTCCCTCTGCCCCTCTTCCCTCCCCCTTCATCCCAGGCCCATAAGCTTGTGCATGTGCTCGCTCGCGCTCTCTCTCTCTCTTTCTCTCTCTCCCTCCCTTCCTCTCCCTCTCTCCCTCTTAAAAAAAAAAAAAGACTCATGTTTTACAACCAGGAAATTTGAAAATATGAAAATGAAAAATGTGAAAATTTTAGGATTAGACCCAGAACTTATTTAAGAGTAGCAGAGCTCCAGGCAAGATGGTATTTTCCACCCTGCCCCATTCACTACTCCAAGGTCAGGGCCCTGATTCGGAAGTAATGGGAACCTAAAATATGGGATGGGGATGGTTGAGTTGACACATTAAAAACTCTTGACTCCTCACATCTTCCTAAGTCCTCCGGGCCTACAGCAGTTAGCCCACTCCTCCCTGTTAGAGGCTAGTGACAGACCTCCCTTTCTCAAAAGTTAAGGGTCTTCTGCCTAACACAATCACGCACCATTCTTGATCTGCTCCCACCTCCTGGCCACCAGACCCATGGAGCTAAGTCAAAATATACTCCCACTGAAGAGGTACTGGGTCTGCGAACAAAGCAGAGATTATACTTTAATATTGCTGCAGGACCCCAACATGTACCAGGAGGAACTGGAAGAGTGTGGGACCAAATTCTGAGAATAACTTTATCAATAGGAGCAGAAGGTACACTGGATTGGAAAGGGTCTCTGCTCCGGCAGCCCTCTTCTGTGATACAGAACTTAACACACCAGCAAGGATCCAGGGAGACTGCACAAAGACATTCCTACGGTGGCTCTTACTAAATGAACTGAAAAGCCAGAGCTATCGTGGCTAATAATGAAGGGATCAAAATACTTGAGAAGGGGGCATGCTAAAGTGGAATAAATAAATGGTAAGAATAAGTGAGTAAATGAACAAACGATTTACCTTTCCTTGGTAAGAGACAATTACACATGGCTGCCTGAATCATCTTTCTAAACCTCAAATCTGATCACATCATTCTTCATTACCACATTCCGAATAAAATTCAACTCCATTGTTTTCTATTTATTATATATTGATTAATTTTTATGGTGTGTTCCTGGCAGATATTGGTACTCAAAAAATATCTGTTGAATAAACGAATGGCCTTATAAGCTCTCAAGACTCAGCTCTTCTCATCGCCTTCTCTTCCAAATGCCTCTCATTTAAAAGGCCAGATGCAAAGACTTTCTCCCCACTCCCCAAATACAACAGCTCTTCACAGCCTCTGCCTTTGTATAAGCTGATTGCTTTGCCTCAAATGCTAGTTCAACATCCTTTTATTCACTCACCCCATGAATATTGATTGTGTGCCCCACACACTCACTGCCAACTCTTTGTGCCATCCTCTTTATGCCTTAAGTCATTCTAGTTTCTCCCAAGCCGAGTTGTGTTCTCTGGGCTGTGGCACTCTAGACCTCCCCCACTAGTACTCTCCCCTTTGGATTGCTATTTGTCAGCTTCCAGAATCTTCTCTACTTCACTAAGGGCCCTCAGAACAGAGAGACCACCAACTACCTCCCACCCTGGCAAATGGGAAGGTGGAGGGCAGATACCTATTGATTTTGTCTGCCTAGTTTCATCTTCAACATGCTTGTAGCAACACCCCTACTTCTTTGGGGGAACTACTGCTCTCCCCCTGCTCCCCACTCTGTGTGGTTCCACCTGTAATCACAACTGATTAGTCACAGATGTCACACATGCGCTTAGTCACAGAGCTTCGGCTAGCAGTGCCTCTCCTTGGACATGGTGCTTGGTCCAAGGATGGGCATGTGACTCAAGCCAGATCAATAAGAGTCCTTCTCTGGGGACATTATATATGGACCCTGTGAAGGGAGGAACCCCCTCTTCCCTCCGGGATCCACTAATTTAAAGTAGCCTGTGGCTGTGACCTCCTCCTCTCACTACATGGAGGAAATGCATCTGAAATAGGAAAAATGTGGCCAACCAGGAGAAAGAAGCAGAGTGGGGACAGTAGACCCAACAACATTATTTTAGTTTCTGAAATCCCTGAAGCCAGATATACCCCTAGCATTCAGGTAAATCATCAAAAAAAATTTGAGTGAACACAAATGAAATGAAAAAAACCTTCAAAATAGTGTTCATTATCAAAACTCAATTCAAACATATTCAACTACCCCATAAATTATCATTGAGCCTCTACTATGTGCTGGGCATTCTTTTAGATGTTGGCTGGCACAAACAAACACCTCTTTTCATAATATAATTCCATTTTACAATGCTATTTGAAACTAGCGCTTACCTCCAAAAAAGCAAACAAGCCCTTAGAATCTTACTAAATATTTGTTTTTGGGGGCGATAAACCCAACCTTTTTTTTAAAGATTGATTTTTTTATTTGAGCAGGGGAAGGGGCAGAGGGAGAGGGAGAGAGAATCTTCAGCAGACTCCCCGCTGAGCATGGAGCCTGATGAGGCTGGTTCTCACCTCCCCAAGATCATGACCTGAGCCTAAATCAAGAGTGGGACATTTACAGGCACCTGGGTGGCTCAGTTGGTTAAGTGACTGACTTCAGCTCAGGTCATGATCCCGGAGTCCTGGGATTGAGTCCACATTGGGCTCCCAGCTCCATGGGGAGTCTGCTGCTTCTCCCTCTGACCTCCTCCCCTCTCATTCTCTCTCTCTCTCTCTCTCTCAAATAAATAAATAAAATCTTTAAAAAAAAAACAAAAAAAAACCAGAGTGGGACATTTAACTGACTGAGCCACCCAGGGGCACCCAACCCTCTTTTACTGTATTTATATCCTTGGTTATTGGGGTAATTTCTACTGTAATGTGAAAACAGATAATACAAAAAAAAATTGGCATAGATATTAGATCAGTAATGTAAAAGTAATTGACCAGTACATAAAAATATATAAAGTTAGATCAGGATAAAAATGCATACTGTATATACTTACCTATAAAAACTAAGATTCAGTTAATTCTTGATAAATCTAGAGTTAGATAATATAAGAATCATATTGCTTTTCAAGGATCTCTCTAACCCTGTTACTCAAACTCACTGACAAATTTTCCTTAAGATAGATCAGCATGGAATCAATGTGCTAGATTTCAAATTCATGGGGTCAATGTTCCCATTGTAAAGCATGCAGCCCAAAACTTAACATCCCTAAAGATGGGAGGTAGCCCAAACAGAATACAGGATTCCTACCACCTCCCCACTGTAAATCTTGAATGTAGAACTTTGCCATTCAAGGACTAAATATTTGAGGTATAAACTCTTGTAGAATAACTCAAAACTGCGACGTGTACTTTTCTGAAGGGACCAAATGATGCAGCTGGTAGTTGAAGTGAATCACTCAACTAGAGCTATGTGTTTTTCCTAAATTGAGCTATGTATCAGAATCATAGCTTTTTAAAACCATAGCTATCTGGGTACTTACCTACTTGTCAGGCAGATTCTGAATCCATGGATCTGAGATAAACCCAGAGCAGCTATCCTTTTTTCAATTTCCAAGATCATAATGATGCAAAGCCAGACTTCAGATCAAGAAAATACCCGAGCACTCCCTTAAGAATGAATCTTTTTTTCTCTCTCTCATCATGCACACTCGACTCTTTTTAATGTCCATCAAGTGAGATGTAAAACTTCAGCTAATATTGAAGAGATGGTTAATTTGTATCATGAAGATATACTTAGGAAACATGATGTATTTCCATATACTAGAATTGGGGAATTCATGAGGATCGTAGAATATAACCCTTCCAAATATCGAGCGTCTACTGTATCTTATAAATTTTAAGATTGCGATGGCAGCCATATGATATTTAAATCATTGAATTTTAGAACTCAAATAGGCTTGGAACCTCATACTCCCTCATCTTACAGAAGAAAAATTAGAGCTTCTGATGTTAACATATTAACAGATTTCATGGGGCAAATGAACTCTGAAATGTATATTTTACTCTAAATTTTTCAAATTTTGCTTTGGTGAGCACAGCCATCTCCCAAGTCACTAAAGCCTTCAA
Organism: Nasua narica; assembly: GCA_028533885.1. NCBI lineage: Eukaryota > Metazoa > Chordata > Mammalia > Carnivora > Procyonidae > Nasua > Nasua narica. The sequence goes on from CM052810.1 coordinate 24,545,589, forward strand.
AAATACTGAAACTGATCCCTGGAGTCCATCACACTGGTGAGTCAGTAAATAAGGAGCTCATTTCATCTTTAAAAACTTCTCAGTTGGCGAGGGCACGTGGCTGGCTCAGTCAGTGGAGCATGCGACTCTTGATCTTGGGGTTGTAAGTTTAAACCCCTCTTTGGGTGTAGAGGTTACTTAAAAAAAAAAAAACTCTCTGAGTTGGCAACCATGACTTCTTTCCATCTGTTGAAATGGTCAGTTGACCTGATCATTTATAAAACCTCTCATTTGAAAAACAAAGAGCATTCTAGAAATGCATTCTAGAAATCAAGTTGAAAAGTCTTGATAGATCACTGTGTTTTGCTCTAAGATGGAGTATATTGTAAAACAGAGTAGATCATGACATAAGTTTGCGGTTCAGGTTTACTTTCAGGAAGCATTCAAGCCTTCTTGAATTTGGTTATGAATCTGAGCAGAACATGTAACTTTCTAATCATAACAAACAGTGTTCAAAAAGAACACTAGTTACTGGTTTTCAAGAGAATTCTATCTCAAGTGAAACTGATATAATATTTTTTGTAGATATGCATATACTGGTTCATTTGTATACCATGCCAGTTTTTATAACATTAAGATTAAAGATACCACAAAATGATACTAGTCCTTAAAAGTTATCTTTAAATGTTTAATGTCTGTCTCTGAGGCACCTGGGTGGCTTAGTTGGTTAAGTATCTGACTCTTGGTCTGGCTCAAGTCTCGATCTCAGGGTCATGAGTTCAAGCCCCACAGGAGAAAAAAAAAAAAAAGCTCAATGCCTGCCTAATTGAGGACATTTGTAACCTAATATGGCTTATAGTATGCCACTATTATATATAGCAACACTCCAAAGAAAACTGTCAAGTTTAGACTAAATTTGTGCAAGGCAAGATTCAGTACGCAACATATCCCAGATCACTTTGGACATTTTTAGCAAACATAGGTAGCTAGCCAGAGACAGAATGCTCAAAACAGACCTTCTACTCTAAGTCTGTAGGCTTGTGGTTTGGTTATAAAACCTGAAGGTCACATTTAGGTAGCATAAGTCATTGGTCAACTATGCTTCAGACTATGGGGGAAATATTCCTGAATAAGTCAGTGAACTTCTAATATGTACTGGATGGAGAGGAAGAATCAGATCTGAAAGGATCAATTTGAAGGGAGATTGTTTATATTGTTCATTAATTCATTTATCCAATAATCTTATATTAAGTACATTCATTACAAATACAAACTAGAAACTTAGATCAGGAACTTTCTGGTAATAAGTTAACAGGTTAACATAATGTAGTCTTGTCTGTCTGACATTTACTAACATGGAAAAAGAAAAGTTATTACTTGAGTCTGAAAATTGACTTAGAGAAAGAAAAAAGTATTCTCACTAATTGTTCATACTGTAGAAATTATTGAAATGATTATTTAGGAACTGTAGTGAGATGGTCCTTTGAGATTTTCTAAATAAGGAAAATAAATTGCCCTCTGAGTCTAGAGTCAGTACCAACAAATGCAACAAGTACAAAATAAATAAGGAATAGAAAATAAATAAATAAATAAATAAATAAATAAATAAATAAATAAATAAATAAATAAATGAGGAATAGATTACCCCATGTGTGAAAGAGATAAAAAAAAATCTTTTAGGTTGACATGATTCCAGAGACCATTCAATATATGACCAACTCTTGATTTTCAGGCAGTACCTAAGCCCATTGGAACATTTTGGGGTAGTAACTAACTCACCCTGGTTAACCATAGGGTCAGGTCTGGGGTATCAAACAGGAAGAGATCCCTGAGTATCATTTAATTTTTTTTTTTTTTTCATTTTAAAGACAAAAGCATCTTTTTATTATTAAGGTTTTTTTTAATTCCAGTACATACAGTGTTATATTCATTTCAAGTATATAATATAGTGGTTCAATAATGAGTATCATTTAATTTTAACAAGAGTAGCTCTTTCCAGGTTCTTTTATTCCCATCAGTTGTCCTAAATGAATTATATATAATATTAATTAATTTTCCACACAAGAGTAGTAGGTAAGAGTATGGAAATTTTTTTAAATAGTGACAGAAAACACTGTATATCCCTCCTATTACATACATACATACATTTGCTCATTCTGCCTTCCCCTGAACGCTCCAGCTAAACGTCACACCAGCCTCAAGTCCTTCTCTGTCCCATCATCACCTTGTTTGATTTTGGGCTTGGGACCAAGTCACCAAAACAGCCACCCCTTCTTTCTGATTCTTTCTAGAGCACTAGAAACAAAACCAATCAAATCAAAACAAACAAACAACAAGAAAAACACTTAGAGCTGGCCAAATTAACGGGCAGATAGTGGAGTGAGTTCCCATAATTATGAAGCATCAAATTTATTAAGAGCAGCCAGAGGCCCGCTTTTACCTGCTCATGGAACTCATGTCGACTTCTACCGCTACCACGGGAACTGACTGGACGCCGTGCAGACGAACAGCAGGAAAGAAGAACGTAGCAAATACATTTCAGGATGTTTCCCCAAATTAAACATCTGCACAAATTAATAAAGTTAATGGACCACCAAACTCGAATTTTCCATTCATCCCCAACGTATAATCAATTAAACATATACTTAAGAGAAGAAAGAAAAAAATGCTTGATCCCTAGAACACGTGTTGGCATGAGTGTTGCCGACGGGAACAGTTGCGAGTAAGAGGAGTACATCTCGGAGAAAACAGGTCCTTTTTAAAGCTTGAAGCAGTGAGGAATCCAGAAAGTTTGGTTACCCGTGAGAAGAAGTCCTTCACTTCATGGCAAGTCAGAGCACGCAGAAAAGTGAGAACTCTTTCATAAGATTTGCCCAGTGGTTCCTCACAAACTGAAAGGACCAGAATCTCCGTACTTCCCAAAACAGTGACACAAGTGAGTACGGCACATGCCCAACACGGATAAAGATGTTTTCCTTACTCAGGGAATTGACTTCAAAAAGCTTCAGGTTTCATTTGCAGAGGTGAAGACAAGATCTAAACCAGTAAATAAGTATGTGTTTAGGTTGTCCTTTTTGACTGTTGGCACGAGAGTGAGACTAGTTAGGAAATATTAATATGCTGATTGCCGCGCAGTTACCCGAACTGGGAGACCTGGCATTGCTACTGGCGTCCCGGGGCCACAGCAGAGCAAACTCATTCCTGGAAATACAGCCCCAGGCTTCGTTAGCAGGACTTTCCAAACAGTGCTGGGAAACGGCAAGGACGACGTCCGTTTCCGTTTCTCAGCCCAGTCACTTGGGACAAAAAACAGACTTGGTATTGCTAGGATTCATTTACCTGCTCTGCTTTTTTCCCCCCTATATATTGGCAATCACAAAACTGATGAGTGCCTTCAGGGAACAGTCTGACCAACTCCAAAGACCAAAAACCAAAAAAGAAAAAATTCAAATTTATACTTTTCCTAAACATGCCCTTTGGTAAAATGGTCAAATATCAACTGGGATTTTTCTAGGTTAGGTTATAAATGTAGCTTAATCATAATCATCATACACATAGAACATTTTAACTGGATAAACTGAACAGTTTTCTGGTTAATTTAAATAAAAATTTAAGGCTAAGACGGCAAAAATAACTACAACATTTCTGAAACAACAATGGATAATGAGGACTAGCCCTCCTTGATATCAAGTCAAATATAAAGCTCCGGTTATTCTAAACAATGTGGTTCTGTCATATGAATATACAAATAGATCAATAGAATGGAGTTGAAATTGCAGAAATAAATGTAAAAGAGCTTAATATTTGATAAGTAATACTTCAAATCAATGGAGAAAAAGTGTTTAATAAAACTATTGGATATAACCAGGTAGCAATCGAGGGAAAAAAATTTTGGATTCCTTACTTCATAACTTCCATTAAAATAAATCCCAGTTCAGATTTAAACATGAAAAGAAAATGTTAAGGACATTAAGAAGAAATATTGAAAAATTTAAGTAATCTTTGAGCAGGAAGATCTTTCTAATATCAATTAGAAGTCCAGAATTAAATTTGATGACATAACAATATTATAAATGTGTGTGTGTGTGTGTGTATAATAAATCAAGTCAAGATGGCCAAACACAAAACACAAACTGGGAATAATGTTTGCAATACATGCTTACCATAGGGAATAGTCTCTTCAATAGATGGTGTTGGGGAAACTGTGAACAGCCACAGGCAAAAGAATGAAACAGGACCACTACCTTCACCATATACAAAAATTAACTCAAAATTGATTAAAGACCTGAACCCACCAAATTCCCAGGAGAAAACATAGGCCGTAAGCTCCTCGACACAGGTTTTGGTGATGATTTTCTGACTCTGACACCAAAAGCAAAACAACAAAAGCAAAAATAAACAAGTGGGACCCATCAAACTAAAAAGCTTCTGCACAGCAAAGGAAAGCATCAACAAAATGAAAGGGCAGCCTAGTGAATAGGAGAAGATATTTGTAAACCCTATATATATCAGATAAGAGGTAAACATCCAAAATTTATAAAGAATCTATATAACTGGGGTGCCTAGATGGCTCAGTGGGTTAAAGCCTTTGCCTTCGGCTCAGATCATAATCTCAGGGTCCTGGGATCGAGTCCCATGTCAGGCTGTCTGCTCAGCAGGGAGCCTGCTTCTCTCTCTCTCTCTGCCTGCCTCTCTGCCTGCCTGTGATCTCTCTCGCTCTCTCTCTGTCAAATAAATAAATAAAATCTTTTAAAAAAAAGAATCTATATAACTTAATAGAAAAAACAATCTGATTTAGAAATGGACAGAAGATCTGAATAGACATTTCTCCAAAAAGAATACAGATGGCCGTTAGGTGTATGAAGAGATGCTCAACCTTACTCATCAGCCAGGAAATGCAAATCAAAACCCAATGAGATATCACTTCACACCTGTCAGAATGACTACCATCAAAAAGATAAGAAATAACAAGTGTTGGCAAGGATGTGAAGAAAAGGGAACCCTTGTGCACTTTCAGTGGGAATGTAAATTGGAGCAGCCACTCTGGAAAACTGTATAAGGCTCCTTAAAAAACTAAAAATAGATCTATCATAGGATCCAGCAATTCTGCTTCTGTGTATTTATACCAATTAACCAAAAACAGTAATTCAAAAAGATATATACATCCACATTTATTGTAGCTTTATTTATAATAGCCAAGATATGGAAGCAATCTAAGTGTTCATCAATGTATGAATGGATAAAGAAATCGTGGTATGTATATAATATATAATGAAATATTACTCAACCAAAAAAAAGAATGAAATCTTGCCATGTGGGACAACACAGATGGACCTCGAGAGTATCATGCTAAGCAAAATAAGAGAAAAACAAATGTGATCTAACTTATAAGTGGAATCTAAAATGAACAAATCAAACAAAAATCAAACTGAAACAAAAAGCTCATAGATACAGAAAACAGATTGGTGGTTGCTGGCGGAGGGGGCGGTTGTGAGAAATAAATGAGTAGAATATTAAGTATTAAAAAGGAAAGAAAAGTAGCATTCTTGGGATAGACTGCATACTTGTAACAGGTAGGGAGATAAAAACACTACATGTACATATTTATTATGTGATGTGATGTAAAATAGTTTGTGGAAAATGCTTTTGAGACACCATATCTACGGTGGTAAGGAACTCATTTTGGATCTAATCACTTAAATGTAACAAAGAAAAAGAATTATAGTCAAAGTTAAGTTACATAAAAATAATAAAGATTACTAAAATTAAAACAAAAATTTTTAAAACGCTATTAAGCTTTGCCTTGTAGAAACACAATTAGAGATCTTATAGATGGGTAAACATATATGTGGTTCACTGAAAATTTACAGCTATTCTGAAAATATTGCGCTATATATATTTTTAAAGAGTAGAGTTAAAGATTTTAATCTGTAGTCTGTCTAGTTAGTAATCAGAGAGGTAATATTTACACACACACACAAAAAAAAGCCAAAAACAAACTGGGAATAATACTTGCAATTCATTTTTAAAAAGGTGTAATTCTCTAGCACCAGGAACTTCCAGATAGCAATAAGAAAAGACCAATAAAAAGTAAGCAAAATTTAGAAACAGACAAGTCAAGAGAAAATACAAATGTCTCTTAAAAATATGAAAAGATCTTCAAATGAAGAATGATGTTTAAATGTTAATTAAAACTGTATTGAAATGCCATTTTTTACCCATCAGACTGGCAAAGTTCAAAAAGTCTGGTGAAGTACAACGACGGCAAATACATAATGGACCAGGAATTCTATTGCTGCTCGTGGGTGTGTAAATGAATCCAACCTTCATGGAGAGCAATTGGCAGTGTCTACCAAAATTTAAATGCACATATTTGTGACCCAGAAATTCTACCTCTAAGAATTTACTCGATGTAAATACTTGGGCTTGTGCAAAATGACGTTTCTATAAAGCTCTTCCCTGGAGCATTGTTTACACTAGCAAAAGTTTGGAAATTGCCATCAATTGCCATTGCTTAAGTAAGTGGCTGGTCATCTAAACCACGGGAGACACTCTCACTTATCTATCCACTGACCTTTCTCTAGCTTCTATTTTGCTATTAGGCCATAGTGTGCTATTTCTCTCCCCAACCCCAGGAAATTAATCTCGAAGAGCCTAAATCAATCGTGGTCATTTCATTCTCCTTGGAATATAATAAAATCTCCAGACCACTGTCTCTGAAGGAATCCAGTGGCTGGAAGATGGGGCCAAAAGGAGATTTATTTATTTTCTCAAAATACCCCTTTGAACTCCTTGGATTTGCAACAAGGACATGTATGTCTGAAAAATAAATAAATAAAAACATAAATTTTTGTAAATACATTCTCTTCCATTTTTAAATTTTAAAACCTGAGGCCTAAAAATTAAATTTTCACAGACTTTGAAAATTGTAGTAGAAATCCAACCCGAGTCTACTGTACTCTAGTCATAAACCACAGCAAGGCCCAGCCTTTCTGGAAGTGAAGTTTCCTGTTACTTGTTTTAATAGCATCTCTTCCCTCCCCAGTGAATATATAGAATGGTTTAGAGGCTGATGACTACAAAGTTAGGCAAGCAAGTTCAAATTCTGTCTCTACAACTCCTTACCAGCTCTATGACTTTAGTCAGATAATATCTGAACCTCGGTTGATCATCTTCAAACAGACTAACAATGAAACTTCAGGATTGTGAGAATTCAATTAGTTTAAGTGAGATAAACCAGATCAAGCCCCTGAGCCCTGTGCTGAGTTTCCATGGCTGCTACAGCGGGTGTTTGTAATGTGCTCACTGAATTGAAGGAGATTTAAGTGAACTTCCAGTTCAATATTTCAGGAATTTTTCAGCATTTCTCAAAATAATCAAAAACACCACATCAGCGGTCATAAGACTAAAATTGGGCTGACTTCTATTAAATTAGCAAAAGAAGAGTATCCTGGGCCATGTTTCTCATACTTCCAGTTTGCGAGAACATTAGAATCACCTGGCAGGTTTTGGAACGTTCTGTTGCCTGGGTTCTGTCTTTGGGGATTCTGGCTGCATTGGGTCGGGCTGCCATCCGGGCAGCAGAACTGGGGCAGGACTTTTGAGGAGCTCAAGGCTGAGAACCACTGACCTAGACTCTTCACTGAATAATCTGCTATTAATTCAGTCATTGCTATTCTCATCATGTCAGTAGAGGTTTTGAAGGTTTATGCATTTCCCCTCAATAGATGGGAAGTTTCATCAAAGCAAGAATGTTCTCTTCCTGTTCTCTTTCTTTTCTTTTTTACCTCTACCTTCTATCTTCCCTTTAGACTCGCTAAGAACCCAGCTGACTCTCAGTCTTCTCTGGTGATTGATCGCCTCTTAAAACTGGAAAAGTCTGACAGCAGCTAGAGGCCTCCCTCCCTCAGGGTCTTTCTCCTCAGGTGGGAAACTTGCTTAATAAGAAGGACAGTCAGGTGTGGCACATCGGCCCCACTGCCATTGCTCCTTCTACAAGTAATTATTTCAGAAACGGCTTCCATTCCCAGTCAAAACAGTCATGTTCCCAGTTGCTTTTCTTTTCTCCTCAATTATTTTCAACTTTTACTGGACTAAATAACCATGCACACAAAACCATGCCCAGAAGTAACCAACTACTTTGGTTTTGCTTTGAGATATTTAGGGAAGGACTGAGATACAGCAGAAGAACACTGGATTTGAGGTCAGGACATGGGTTCAAGTTCTGCCCGACCACTTACTGCTGGGGAGTCACTTTGCACCATAGGCAGACCTTGATTTTCTACTTTATGAGGCAGGTAATTTTTAGGAAAATGAGGTCATGTGGGTGAAAAGCACATCATAAAATATAAAGCCTTTTCCAAATATTATTATGATTGTGAAAGGAATATTTGAAAACCCTAAGCAACTGAAAATATAGATTGCATTTAACAATTATTTAGCATCCCCCATTTAGAACAGAAAAAAATTCCCCTTAGGTCTTTCCTTGTTTGCTTAACATCAGATTTCACATCCCTGTCTAAAATTTAACTTGGTTATTTTTATTCCCAGCGCTGTAATAGGACTAAAATGTGTCATCTAAACTCAAAACAGGTATGTTATTGTCGAGATAGTCCTTTTCTCCAGTGAACTCTTTAGAAGGAAGACACGATATAAAAGGCAAAGGGAAGGAAGCTGATAGGTACCGCTCCTTCATTCATTCTGCAGGACCCTGTTACTGAGAGCCTGCCAGGGATAGGGGCTGTGGGAGGATCCGTGGTTGAAATAAGGACCAGGATAGACACTGGTGGAGCCCCAGTCTGGCAGGGATACATGTGATAAATGTTACAACTGGGAAAGATGGCGATCATTAGCAGCATATTCCACAGAGTCAAAGGCTGTAAGAATAAAGCTTAAAGAATTCACCAGTCCAAACAGAGCTGGGCAGGACTGGTGCCCAGGCATGGAGAACAGGAAGTTCTGGGCGAGAGGGAGCATGGTTCGTTAGAATAACTGAAAGATGTTCAGTGTGGCTGGAATGTATGAGGGAAAGTGGTTGAGAGAAGAGCCTGGGAAGGTAAATATTACTCATAAGCCATGGAAGCCCTGTCAAGGAATTTGGATTTTATCCTAAGAGCACTGGGAAACCATTAAAAGACTTGAAACAGGAAAATGATATAATCAGATCCCTAGGGGGTTTGTTTGTGGGTTTTGCTTGGTTGCGATGCAGAGCATGCTTTTGAGGGAAGAAAGAAGGGGTCAAGGGGACCAGAGGAGAGGTGTTTGTGACCGGGTCTTACATGGTGACAGAGTCTGAGAGATGGAAGGGAGCAATCTTTGTAAAACTCAAATCTGGAGCCACCTGCGTGACTCAGACTGTTAAGCGTCTGCCTCTGGCTCAGGTCATGATCTCAGGGTCCTGGGATCGAGCCCCACATTGGGGGGGGTCCCTGCTCAGCAGGGAGCCTGCTTCTGCCCCTCCTCCCTGCTCATGCTCTCTCTCCATCTCTGTCTCTTAAATAAATAAAATCTTTAAAAAAAAATAAAAATAAATAAATCTCAAATCTGGTCATGTCACCCCCAGGCTTGAAACTCTTCAAACTTTTCCCATGGTTCTCAGAATAAAATTTCAAGAACTTTCAACGTGGCTTAAAGTGTGCTTTGTGTTTTGGCCTCCTTCCCCTTGCATGCTGAACTTCTGTGTTTCTTGTATGTATTAAGTTCTTTGGACCTGAGGGCCATCCTATACAACATGCCCAGAAACTTCTTACAGGCCATCATTGGTTCACTGAGCAATGAATGAAGTGGATGGTTTAGGGAATATGTAAGAAGTCAAATCAATAGGACTTGGAGGGGAGAAGGACATCAAGATAAAGCAAATTTTCCCGGCTTGAGTGACCGGTTGGTGTAGGGAATATTTGAAAAGGAGACACAGTAGATGGTTCAATATGGCTTACGCCAAGTTTGAGGTGGCTGCAAGATAACCGGAAGGGGATGCTAACGAAACATTTGGATGGCAGTACTTAGCACATGCCAGATTCCGTGCCAGGCACTTTCACGTGTATTAGCTCGTGTAATTAACCAAGGCCAAATGGAGATAAAAACAATTAACTATATGACCTAATTTTAAAGTAGACTGTACACTAATTATGTTAATCTGGACTATGAATAGCCTACAACCATTCATCTGAGGAAATGAGCATTTTATCCTGAAGGAGTTAAAAAAACTGTCTACTGATTGAATCTCTTCATTTCCAAAGTATCCCTATGGTATGATTATGGGAAGACTTACAAAAACAAAAACAAGCAGAGATGGACTGGTGAGTAATTTTATTCCCAATGAGCAGTTTTAGCCTGTCCTGGTCTTTTGCATGAGTAACCGGGGGGCCCAGTTTATTTTAAATAAGCCCAACAGAGGTAAAGAAGAAAATGTCCTACCACTTTCACCTCCGACAACACTCCTTATTCCACATTACCTGCTACACCAATTTCCGTAAGGGCTCCCCCTGCCTACTTGCGGCAAGATATTAAAAGCCAGACCTATCAAGTATTTCTTCCACCAGAGTTTATATTTTTGTGCCTCTGTGTTGTACGTCAGGTGTGCCCTGAGCATTCCAGAATACATATCCACCACCCCCTTCAAACCTTCAGACTCTGAGAGTTCCCCAGAAATGGAACTAAGCTCTTTGCTCCCTAATAGTTTAGAAAAATGTTTCTCAAAGTACAATCTGCAACACATTGGAATCAAGAGAGTTGTTTTCTTAAAATGTAAGCTTGGCCCCCGACCACCACTGCCCCACCCCCCGACCCCCCCCACCCACCATTTACTAAGTCAGCATTTCTCAAAATGGGGCCCAGAAGTCTGCATTTTTTAAAAAAAGCTGTCCAGGTGCTATTTTTTAAGACTAAAGTTTGAGAATGTGGAAAAACCTTTTAAGGATGGTAGGTAATGTTCATTACACATTACACATTTTGCTTCCACAAATAGTTAACGGAACATCTCTTCACAGAGAAGCGATATACTAGAACAATAAATACTTCAAATAAATACATTAAAATTTGAATCCTGAAGTAAAAGCAAGAGACTGTTTGAACACTCTGAATTAGACTCCATGAAAGAAGGCTTTAAAGGATTTTAGACACCTACTAGAGTAATTGGTGGAGAAAAGAGTTGTAAATATTTTACACAGGACACCTACCAGATAAGTATTCACCGATTACAAAAAAAATAATCTAATCAAAGGGGGTACTTTATAATTAAGATGTTATTGAGAGGAGGGAAGATTTATAGTACAGAGTAATTTCTAAGTTACGAGGTTTTTGTTATTAGATTGTTTTCTGTTTTGTTCATGTGTTTGCTCACTTTTGATTAGCACTTTTCAAAGAAGTTTCCAAAAGGAATGGCAGAATTGACTCCGTGAATTAAGCTCTCAATTATTGCTGACAAACTTTTATCCAATGTCTGTATCATTACTCACTGAAAGATCATGTGTGTGCTTACATATATACACATATGTTTAATATATACACATATATACAAAATACATAGAGATATTTTATATAATACTCAACCCAAATAGGGATAATTCAAGGTGGTTAAAACTCTTTTATTTTCCAAGGCAAATAAATACTGTTATTTGAAAGATGCTGAATAAATGGAGGTGTGAGACTAGATCTTTGCCTAATCTGTATGTCATAAATTTGAAAACAGAAGAAATATCATTTTTGTGAACTTTTTCGGTGACAGAGCTGCAGTCTTTTTGTTGTTCTTCAGATACTAAAAGGCTAATTTTTAAGTACTTTTCTTTTGCAAAATAAATAGAAAATTCTATTATCCATCAATTAAACATAGGTAAGAAGTAACAGCCATTGAACAGAAGAGAGATACATATTATGCATGCAAGGAAAATTAAAACTTGGATGTTGGGGAAGGGAGGCGTGTGCTTTGATGTACAAAAGAACCATTGTTCGTGTGGGACAAAACCTCCCCAGTATGGAACAGAGATAAAAAGGAGGGAGTTTCTAGCAGATCAAGGTCAACCAAGATCTATGAATAACATAAATGCTATTAATCTAGTACCAAATGAATCGAGGGAGTTCAGCAGGATATGGTTATGTGGCAGAGTTCGTGGCAGGAGTGTTTTATGTCACTTTGTATTAGATAATGAGCATATTCATCAAGATTCCTAAATACTATCCAAACTGGCATAGAAGAAGCTTTAAGGAGCTTGAGAGAACAAATCAAAGAACTTAGATCTGAGGCTCAGCAAGGTAATAGGGATGTTCAAACAGGGCAGCAAGTTTAGATATTTGCAGGCATCCGTACAATCTCACTCTGCAGGAAACAGCGTGAGAAAGGATTTCTTAGTTGGATGGCTAGCCGCTTGTTATGTATAATGTCGCCTCCCTCATTATGTCCTCGTTTATTAGTTAGAAGAGATGCAGACGGTAATACCTTAAAAGATTATATGCTGGAAAACACGGAATTCTTTTCGTCTTACGGCTAATTTAAAAAGCAAAATAAGCTGTGTCTCTTTTCTTCAGGGAAACATTAAAAAAATCACTAAGTAAGTATCATTCTCTTCTTCCAGATTAAGCTACCTGAACCCTTAGGATCCCTCTCATCTAAGTTATACTAAAATATACATTTGTTGAATATATTGAAATATATATTTATATAAAAAATAGACATATTTTACATTCCAGACCCATACCTTTTGAAAGCAGAATATGAGAATTTGAAAAAAAAGAGAAAAGACATAAAAAAGAAAGAGATTTGAGAAGAAAACAGAGGACTTGTAATGCATAATAATAAGGAATTCCTACAGAAAATGGGAAGAAAACGAAAGAAAAAGAAAAAAGAGACAAGACAAAGCAAAAGTAAAGAATTAATATAAAGATTAATTTTTGTAGACTACAACATAATGCAATTTTCACTAATGGATTGCATTTCCATCCACCCACCGAGGCATAGAGCTTATATAAATACATTGAAAACTCATAAAAAGCAAACACTTTAGAAGACTAGCCTGTGAATGACATCTTAATTTGAATGTAGCTGGCCATATGTATTGAGTTCCTACCATTTAGAACCTATTTTCCACCTTATTCATTCATTCACTTAACAAATATTAAATGCCTTGAATTAGGCATTGAGGATACTGCAGTGACCAAGACATGCATAATTATTGCCCTCATCAAATTTCTTGTTTGGTTGATTTTGGTGGTTACAGTGGGTTGACTAGTGTTCTCCAAAAATCCAAGCCTACCCAGAACCTCAGAATGTAGAAATAGGATCTTTGTAGATGTGACCAACGATTTCAAGATGAAGTCAAACTGGATTTAGGGTGGACCCGATATCCAGCATTTGGTGTCCTCATAGGAGGCACAGACACAGGGAGACACAGAAAGGCAGTGATGGGAAGATGGAGGCAGAGATTGGAACAGCATGGGGATAAGCCAAGGAATGCCTAGAATTGCCAGCAGCCACCAGAAACCAAGAGAGAAGCGTGAGATGGTTTTCCTTCAGAGCCTCCAGAAGGAACCAACCCCGCTGAAACCTTGATTTCAGATTTTCTGGCCTCCAAAACTATGACAATAAATTTGTTTTAAGCCACGAAGCCATTTGTTATGGCAAATCTGGGAAACCAAGACAGCGGTAATGGAAAAATCAGCTCACAGACTACAGTCTGTCTTAGCACAGTGTCACTGAGCATGGGAGTGGCCTGAGAAAATACCGCTGCAGACGGACACTGTCTTTAACAAACTCCTCAGTAAAGGGACCAAAGAATGAGGATGGGTTTGCTAACAGGTTCACAAGTAGGGTCTGAAGAAACTTTGGTATTGTCTAGAATCATCCTATTCGTTTTACAGCTGAAGAAACTGACGGGCTCTGTCTTTTGGCTTCCTTTCTCCTTTGCCTCAAGTGGGATGCAGATGGTCCTATCTCAGGCAGGAAATTTCTGTCTGGCTGGCACCCTGAATGATTCAGCTGGATTCCTGGAGTGAGAGAGGGGGGATTTCTTGCCAGTAAGATGGTAACTATAAAATTCATTTACTGGCCAGTTATTCTAGAGTACCTACTCTGTAAGTCACAATAGGAAAAGCCAAAAATACGCACTCCTGTCCTTGAGAAACACATACACAATCCCAAATATGAGCTACAACACATTTAAACTATAAGTAAAGTCAAACAAGTACCTTTTTGGTTCCCTGGGTTAAAATGAAAGACTCAAAACAAAGCAGAAAAAAAGGAAACTTTAGAACACTTTCCATCAGTGACATTTAAAACAAGGGCAGGACTTTGCTTTCTGGCTTAGAGCAGACTAACTCTACTTAGAAAAACCAGACACACACACACACACACACACACACACACACACACGTATACACACCCCTATTTAATGGTGTTAAAGAACTATGGAAGTAGCTACTTGAGGGGGTCAAGATCCTTGAAAGGAGAAAAGTTAATGAAGAGGGTGGGCAGAAAGTGACTACTGAGGTGCAGAGAAAAGAGCAAAACTTTTAGCAGTCTTATGGAACCAGAGAGTCAAAACTGGGAGTTCAGGGGCGCCTGGGTGGCTCAGTTGGTTAAGCAACTGCCTACGGCTCAGGTCATGATCCTGGAGTCCCGAGATCGAGTCCCGCGTCGGGCTCCCAGCTCCATGGGGAGTCCGCTTCTCACTCTGACCTTCTCCCTTCTCATGCTCTCTCTCACTCTCTCTCTTTAAAAAAAAAAAAAAAAAACTGGGAGTTCAGGATGATCGAGAAATCCAAGATACGAGAAGCCAGGATCCTGGAGAGAAGGGATCCACAGGAAAAAAAATTCCAATGGTCTGAGCCACGTTTCCTCTTGGACGTCCCTCCATTTGTCTGTGGTGCAGGCCATGGGAGAGTGATGCCGATCCAGAAAGCGCTTGCTAAGTGGCTAAAACACTAAGAAGAGCTATTGACAATCTCACTATGCTAAGGAGAAAAAATAGAGTTCAGGGTCGCCATAGTGGATGGAAGTGCCCCGGCAAACACTACAGGGTTTCATTTGAAACTTCCTACCCCTGAGAAGTAAGGGAAAACCCTAAAAAGTCATAGCCTTAGCGATGGAGACCCAGGCTCAAATTAGTGTCCCTCCAATGGGATAAAAGTAATTTGCTCCTCTACTAGGAAACGAAACAATATCCTCTCTGAAGAGGGTATCATCTAGACCCTCTACAATTTTGTCCAAACATTCCTTGGGCCATTATCACACACACCCACAGAGAGAACTAGGATTTAAATATCTTAATAGAATCAGACACAGTTGTGATTCAGGTATGGAAATGATGAGACCCAAATTTTAAGACAAAAGCTGACTTTTCCTGCCGCCCCCCCCCCCCACCACCACCACAGAAAGTTCACCGAGTGTCACAGACAAACTTGTCGTGCATGAAACTAGAATGGGACCTGGCTGGGAATCTTGGTAACTCAGAAAGGGGTTTCTCCTCTGAAGACGTTGTCAGTGTGGAGAGACCTGGAATAATAGGAGGGAAATCTGACTGCTGTCCCAGAGGCTCATCCATTACCCCTCAGTGATGACTCATGTGAGGCCAAGACCTCCCCACAACTCCTGCAGTCTTGAATTACTGCACAGTCTTTGAACTTTTCAAGTAAAGCTGAACTCTCTGTGAGGACAGGAGTTAGGGTGGCCTGGCTTAGTGGTCAGTGGAACACCGGGGGGCTCTGAATAACACCAGAGAGTTTCCCATGCAAGTAGGGATCAGACCGTGACACAGACTATAGGAAGGGAGAAAATGGAGGTCCTGCATAGCTTTAATTAAGATTCTTTTACTTTTATTCATCAGAGTCTAGGGGAGAACATGGAAGAGGGAGTTTGGAGAATGTTAGCGCCCTGCCCCTAACTTTTCCTGCCCCCACGCTAAGTCACAAACTGAAGAATGATAAAACTAAGACAAGCCTCGCCATTACTTAATCCAGTGTATTTTCTTTGTTTTTTTTTCCCCTCTCCTTTCTCCTTCTGCGTTCCTTCCGCGGACACTGCATTTTATCCCCTTCCCTTAAGGTGCCTTAAAGCTGGGCGCACCCCCCCCACCTTCCCCCTAAGCCCTGGCACAGGCCTGTACCTGAGGTAACAGCTTCTGGAACCGAGACAATCAAGCGGAAAGGAAACTGAGGGGGCGCCTGGCTCACTCCACTGGCCGCATCAAGCACGCTCAGGGGGAAGGTAGGGCTCGGGCCTGACATGTGCACACACAGGAGCGATCCACTCTCTCCCCTGTACCAGCACATGACAAGTTGTGCTCTGGTCACATCTGGGCTCTGTGTGTCCTGGCAAGCTCAACACAAAGGAGAGGGGGCTACCCCCTCTCTCTCCTTCCCATAATTACTTTTAGTGGTGAAGCAGTTAATGCGGTATTCCTGCTCTTGGCTCTGAGTTTTCATTCTTTCTTGGCACCGTTTTATCCCAGGAGACAATGGCAGATTGTTCCCGGGGTTTGTAGAAGGATCCTGTTCTGGCAGGCCGGCTTCCAGTCAGCGAGCTTGCCAGCCTCTGCGGAGAACGTGCGTGTGCCGTGTTTGAACCTGACTTTCAAGTGTCTTTTCTAAAGACAATCATCCTAATCACAACCTGCAACTGTGTTAGGAACGTGCACAAAACTGAAACCAAAAATACTCCTAAGAGAGTCTGAGGGAGAAGCAAAGAAAGAGAGGAAGCCCAAGAGAGTAGGCCAGGAGTACCAAGTAGGCTACTGAAATCCTTGGACCAAAATGCTCTGGACTGTCTTCGGGTTGCCTGGTTAGAAAAAGTCCTTCCCTTCCTCATACCTCTGACCTGGTGAGCAGCCTTAAAACAGCTATATTGGGTAATCTCAACCACAGCGATCACCCCAGATGAGGAGCTTTCCCGGCAGGAAGGGAAAGAGTGTCAGTAAAGCAAAGCAGAGCTCCCTACTGGGGCCTGTGGGTGTGTCCCGAGCCAGCAACTGCCCCCCTCCACCAGGCCACGGGTAACCCCCCATCCCCCTACCCACCACCAGCCAGTGGTCATTCTGAGAGCCAGGGGGAAAGCACCACATAAGATAATCTTCAGGAAAGGCTGTCCTGGGGGACAAGAAATCTGAACTTAGAGAAACAATGATCAAGACCTTCGTACAGTCACGGTTCATAAAGCACCAAGCATTTTGGCCTACTGTGTCTCAAAAATGTATGTGAAGAAGACAGATTTTAAAGACAAGGAAGCAAACTCATCAAGATAAAGTGACTTGCCAGAGGTCACATGGCTAACTAACAACAAAGCTAGCTATTAAACTTTCTAGGGGAGAGAAGACAAATCTATCATGCAGAAAAATTCCAAATAATTTACTGAAATGCTCTTCCTTCAAGGAGGTGGGACCTAACTCCCTGATCTTTAAGTGTGGGTTGTGCATAGTAATTTCTTCCCAAAGAGTAGAGTGTGGAACGGTGGTCTTCACAATGAAGAACCTAACAAACACAATGTCGGGCAAGTGATCAAGTCAATGCCAACAGCAATAAGTCAAGTTAATTACACGGACCCTAGATTTGATGTGATGAGAATGGCACCTGACCGCCATTGTCTTCCTCCCCCAAATCCATAACCCCAGTCTAATCATGAGAACAAAACACTAGACAAATCCTATTTAAGGGACCCTCTATAAACACCTGAACAGTAATCCTCAAAAATTTCCAGGTCATCAAACACAAGGAAAATCTGAGAAATCGTCACCACCTAAAGAAGCCTAAGGACACGTGATGACTAAATGTGATATGGTGTTCTAGATGGGATGATGGAACAGAGAGAGGACATTAGGTGAAAACTCAGGAAATCTGAATAAATCATGGATTTCAATGAAAATGTACCGATACTGGTACATTAATGGTAACAAATGTACCATAATAATGTAAGATGGTAATAACAGACACCCAGCTTGCTTTTGCTGGACATTAGACCCCCAAGTACCTCCCATACTGCCTGGCGTAATGTAGGTACTCAATAAATATCTGTGGAATGAATGAAACTACATCCAGGGGTGTTTAGAACTGGTTCGTCTAAACATATAGATTCAAGCATTCAATCCTAGGTCAGAAATATGGTAAAAATATGTAAGTCATCAAAATAAGAAAGCAAGACCCCAGAGCCCATTCTAATTGGTAAAGTGTTCATTCTGATGGTGGTGTTAAACATGGTCATTTAAGAACAACACACAAACGAGAGCAAAGTTACAATTATGACCTGAAACTCACGTCACAAAGGAGGGGAATAGAAGCGTCAATGAATCCTAAGATAAAAACAATGTGGCATCACATTAAAAATTAGGGTTATCAGTGTATACTCACAGTAGCACATTTGGAGCCCACACATTATCTCTTCACTCCTGTGGCTTCTTGGCTTTATTCAAAATGCTGTGTGGAAGTTGAGATTCCCTACAGAAACAAGACAAAATAATAAAATGATTACAGAATAGACCACAGTCCTATGAGGAAAAGTTTAAAAGTTGAGGAAGTTTAGCCAGAAAAGGGAAGAGCTAAAAAGTGACTTGGTAATAATTACTTAATATATAACAAGTTTTTGTAAGGAGAGAACTGAACATCATGTGGCTTGATAGAAAACCAGACAAGAGAAAAATGAGCTTAAACTGCCATGAGCCTTTATCGTCAAAAATGTCCTCTTACAACCTGGATAGATTTAAAATTAGAATGGTCATCCATCTGGTTGACACAATCTACAAGAAAGAAGGGTGCCCGTCAGGAAAATCTTTTATATCCTTGTCAATCTATGATTCTATTATCTGACTTAGTCTTCATTCTGCACATAAATGAAATATGGCTACAATGCTTTCTTCTATCACGGGCCAGACCACAACCATTGTGTTGGCAAAAACCACATCTGTTTTGTTCATGTCTCTCCTTAGCACCTAACTTTAGTGCCTAGCAATGAGTGCTCCATAAATATCTGCCAAGCAAAAAGTTAATAACCAAATCAACCTTGAACCATGAAAAAGATGACCAATTATATTCTGCATTTTTAGACTTAAGTGAATATGAAGCAAAGGAACAAGAACAAAAGAATGCCGCCATCACTGACCTCTACTCAAGCATCTGAAAGAACTTAGATACTCTAAAGAAAAGCCTAGAGAAAGGCATCAACACAGTGCCTGACACATTATAGGCTCTGTAGTAAATGGATTCTCCGAAGATGGCCACATTTGATGTGATCCATCCCACAGGTTCTTCTTACCAAGAAGACAAGACTGACACACCTCCACTGGGGTCTGTTTCCTTTTCTTGAATCTAGTCATAAATACCTTATGACTGTCCCACAAGTTGCCAAAATGGTGCTGTGTAACTTCTGAGGCTGTCATACAAGAAAATATATGGCTCCTACCTCTTTTTCTCTCTCTTTTATAGGATGCCTACCCTTGAAGCCCAGCCACCATATTGGGAAGAAGCCCAGGCCACGTGGAGAAGCCAGATGTGGTGACACCAACACCAAGCACTAGACATGTGAGTGAATGAGCCTTCAGATGATTCTAGTCCCCAGCTTTCAAGTCATCTGCCTGTGGCCCTAGTCAGCACGAAGCCCTCTTTCCTGTGCTAAGCCTGAATTTCTGATCCCGCAAAATTATAAACAGTAATATATGATTAGAATTGATTCAAAACACTAAGTTTGAGGTAATTTACTACACAGCAGTAGGTAATTAACTACTTACTTACTAATGTTAGCTTAATTGGTTTAATTGATATGAATATTCCCAGTTCAGCTGCACAGATTTCCTGAACAATCCTCCTATATGTCTGGCACAGTGTTGGACCCTCGGAACATACACAGTTAATGCCCCCCCCCTTCCACTAGCTTCCTGTAAGGGGATTAAACACAAAGTAAAAAGTTCATTTCAGATTAATATGATCTATACTATTTATCATACTAGTAGGTTCTTCCTGGCTGAAACTGGTATTTTAAATCAGGAAGCAATTCCCCTGTGCCCTGTGCCGAGGGGCATCTATTTACTTGAACTGAGTGGCATGTGAAAGGTTACATTTTCAGTGCCCTGAGGCTCCTCAGGAGAAAGGGAGGGATAGAGAATGGAGGCTGGAATCTGTTCCACAGCCTAGGCCCCACTGGGAGTCTCTCTGAGGGAGGAACAAATTGAGAAGTGGATAGAGTTAAGTAACTGAAAGATCTTTCAAGACCCCTCAACAAAGGCAGGGCTGTGTCCGCAGTGGTAAAGGCATAGTCTACAAGACTTCAGGTGTCATGTTACAGTGTTGGTGATTTGTCACTGAATTAAGACAAGTCTAGGTTTTTTGTTTTTTGTTTTTTAATTGTGGTAAGACAGAACGTAAAATTTACCATTTTAGGGGTGCCTGGATGACTCTGTTGGTTAAGCATCTGACTCTTGATCTCTGCTCATGTCTTGATATCAGGGTCGGGAGTTCAAGGCCCACGTTGGGCTTCATGCTGGGCGTGAAGCTTGTTTGTTTGTTTGTATTTTACCATTTCAGCCATTTTTAAGTGTACAGCTCAATGGCATGAAGTACATTCACAGTAATGTGCAATGATCACCACCATCCATCTGCAGAATGGAAACTCTGGACCCATTACACTGTGACTGTCCATCCCCACTCCCTCAGCCCACCCCCACCCCCCCAACCCCCGTACCTGCTATTCGACTTTCTGCCTCTACAAAACGGAACTGTTCTAGGTGTTGGCTTTTCAAACTCCAGAGCTTCCAGGTGAAATCGGAAACTGGTTTGGTGCAGGGAGTGGCAGGAGAGACGGAGGAAAACGGCAGACCCTTCCAGACGGCTAGGCGGCAGTTTTCAATAAACAAGGGAGCTGACTTAGGAATCTTGCCTTCAGCAGCCGGAAGACCAGCCCGGCTGCGCACCCGCCTATCAGAATCTTAAAGGTTTATAGAGGCCTTAGCGGGGTTCAGCCCCGTACGCCATCTGGATGGTCTAAACACCACACTGCGCTCTCAAGGCTGTGACCTCAAAAATGGCCCCCCCTGCGGGACTGTGGGCGAAAGGTACATTCCAAGGACAGGGGAGGGGTGGGCAACCTCGGATTGCCCAATCCAGCTCAGGGGCAACTAGTGGTCATGTCCTCTCCGTGACCTCCGGCTCCTCCAACCCTGCAGCCCTCCCCACCTGCTCGTGCAATCTCACATGCCCTCCCGGCCCGGAAGTGTGCCCGAGCCCTCAGCTAGGGGTTTTCTTTGCCTGGGGGTGGCTCCTTTGGGAGCTATCTGGAAGCACAGGGGGCAGATACCCCAGTAACAATGTAGGACCTGCAAGAGGAAACACCGACTACGATCGGGATTCCCAGAGTAGGTAAGGATTTATTCCATGAAGAGCCCTAGGATCTGAACTTTGGTTTATTAAGACCCCTAGGCTGGGGAATGGATCCCTCAGGGCATTTACTTGTGTTCTCGTGTAATTTAGTAAAGATGATTTATTAATCATCTATTTATTTATGATCATACATTAGTATGTGTGAACACACGGTATTGTTTGGGTTATGGCAGAGGTTCCTCCTTGCGAGGCGGAGTGTAATAAGGACTTGGACGTCGTGGAGGAGTTTTTCTCCTTAGAGACATTTCAGTGTTCAGTAAAGACTGGCTTTGCCGACTACTGTTGAGGGCTTATTAGGTGAATTTAATAAGGGCTCCTAGGTGTGGTATAATGTCCTCCACGGAGGGGACAAAGACAGTGGGCAAATGATCATACCAGTAACAAGCCCAACGTGCCCGTCTGGCCTTGAGGAGAGAGGTCGGCGATTTTTGTCACCATGGGGTGGATTCTCCCCTGTGTTCAGGGTGCAGTGGCTCAATCACCCAGGTGGAAGCAGGGCCAAACATTTGTGCACTACAATCACTGGGTCCCCTCTGGGGCCACTGATAAATACCTGGACGGCACGAGCCGTGCGTGCTGACCCAGTCGCTTTCCTTCAATGTGACAGAATGATTACACAGTTCTAGTGGCGTTCATCCCAAATTTCTGGTATAATTGGGTTGGTTCTGCTTTGAGTGATTTTTCTGTTTCCAACATCGGGATGCCCAGGTGCTCAAATGTCCGGGGTGAGCCCAGATCTGAGCATAGCCACCCATAGCTCTCATGGTGGTATTTTTCAGACCCTTCCAATTAGCCATTTGCTAGGGCTGCCTGTGTAGCTTGATTGACAGAAAAAGAACACCCAGGCTTAGGGGTATGGATAGTGTGTGCCACAGGCCAAGATTTTGATTCCTGGAATTAGTATCGCAAATATAGCCCGCAGCGGGATTGCGCTAGATGTTTGATCACTTGGATCCATTTTCAGAGGTTCCCTTAATTCTTCTGCATCTCCAACCTCTGCTCAAGGTCTCCCAGCAAAACGCTGCAGGGTCAGCCCTCGCTACCGCTGGCTGGGCTGCTGGGACAGATCTCACAACCACAAAGATTGGCTGGAGTACCCATGGAATACATCTCCAACCCATTAACTCTTCTATTGTCCTAGAACTCCATGGCCCACCATTTCAGCGGCTACCTGAAACCCTCACCACAGCCCTCAGGCCCCCACACCTTCCTGAGCTCTTTCCTCTCCCTTCACCTCTTATATGCAGGTTCCCCAAGCTCCATCATTCACAGGACACCTTCCTGACTTCTGCCTTCATCCTTAACTCCGGGACTATCACTGAATGTTTTTCTTTAAGACATTAAAATGTCTAATTTATGTATGAGCAATAACATCCAGAAGGTCTCAGCTGCGCTGTATGAGATTTTTTTCCTATAACACAACTATTAAAAATGTTCACCCACATACCACTTAAGATGATTGCCGTATGGAAGTATAGTGTAATTGGGGAAAACGGTGCTCTGTAAATGAGAAGATTAAAGGCACCTGCTCAGTCTCGCCAAGCTCGCTTGCAACCGTGGCCCTGAGATTCCACTACCTGGAATCTTCACTCTATCACCCGTTGTCCTACTAGGAAACTCGATCTAGCAGGAATCTCCTCTCTCCCCTAACCCGACCCCTTCCAGCTCTTCTGGCTCCTCCCGGGCTCATACTAGGACGTTGTCACCGGCCCCTGCTGCAGGCCCTAGACTCTTCTTTCGTTACACAGCACGTTGGACTGTGTGCCAGGCAACTCTCACCTGCCTGTGCTCTGACGTCTGTTCTCCCACCTGCTCAGGATCTTCTCTCTCTCTAGAATTCTTTCTCTCTACCTCCCCTCTCCACCGTTTCTTGTTAGCCTTTTTTTTAAAAAAAAGAAAGAAAGAAAGAAAGAAAGAAATTATGGACCTTAGGGAGGAGATTTTATTTCTCTTTACGATCTCCAATTTTAAATGGACACAGCATATGTAATTTTGCTCAGTTTTCCCATAATCCCACACTCCCAGCGGCTGCTCTTTTGTAGAGCTCTATTATCAATTTGTTTATATTATTTCCATTCTTGCATCAAAATGCCTTGTGGATTTATAAGATTGGCAATAACACTATTAAGCCCAAAAGCTCGGTTCTGAGCAAAAGGTAAAAGAAATGTGTAAAAAATGTCTTTTGCCACAATATAAAGTCACTCTCAGCAGATATAACATATATTTACAGGTAGCATAAATTAAATATGTAAATCCTGTCTTGCTGCTAAATAAAGTTCTGACTTCATCAAGAGATGAAAAACAATAAAAATATTTAGAAAGCTTATTATACTTAATATAATGATCTTGATTATCAATTAATAATTATAGAATTACTATATCTAATATAATGCTTTTAAGTTGCTCAAATTATTTGGCCAATGTAATCAGTCCTAGAAGACTTCAAATGGATGAATCCAGTCATAAAAGTTCTTGTTCAAGACAATATTTGCCAAAAAAAAAAAAAAAACAACTAAAATCTAAACTCAAAGCAGATTTTTAATATTATTCGACAATGTTTGTAAGGAAAGATACTCCTTTTTAAAAACCTAAGTGTCTTAAGTATCTTATGAAATCCTTTCCTAGTTTTCTTTTTCCTAAGTCACAAAGAACAGGAAATTTAGTCTACCAACTCAGCAAATCTAATAGAATGCCAGCAACTTTCTATTACAACATTAAAGCCCCAGGAATTATAGGGTCTTTCTTTCCTCTCATAGACTCTAGTTTCCACTGTATCCTAGATGGTGGTTGTTGAAATCAGGCACATTTCAAATACTGTTCTTTCAGAACATGCCTGTACAAATATTAATTTTAATGTTGTTCATAGTTATTCTTGAAAACTGCTAAGCTAGTAGGTACCAAACGTTTTATGCTCTAAGATTCTCAATCTAATAATGCCTTATATTTTTTTGTTTTTTCTTACATCATTTGTTTATCTTTTGCTTATCTTACATCATTTCATCTGCATCATAATCCTGGGAGGTAAGTAGGGTTGTGTGGCAAGTGTCCCCTTGCTCTTGTTCCACTTCTTTCTGAGAGAGGGTTGCCTTAGCCTGCATTTTGGGAGGCCGCATGCTTCAGGGGAAGTTGGATAGTTCCCCATCTTGTTAGCCTCAGCTGTGATAATTATATTGCTCTTGCCAGTGATTGGTTTAAGCATGGCAAAGAGATGTAAAGGAAGTTTCTGAGGGGCCTCTGGAGAGGTTTTAAAACACACCTGGAGGGAACCTCTCTCTTTTCCTGCCTCTGAATATTATAGTCACAGAGGAAGAAAGTGAACCCATGAAAGGTTGTTGGGCCCGAGACCCACATGGAAAGGGAAGTGAATAGGAGAGAAAAAACAGAAGGGAAAAATAGTTATGACCAGTGGACAGTATATATAAGATAAATATATATAAAACGTACATGAGTGTGTACAATAATAACAGGCTGACATAGATCCTTAATGACTCAACCAAAACTATAAAGCAATAACACACCTTAGCAAAAGAGGGACTAATGCCAAAAACATTAGAAAAAAAAAATCAAGAGATGAACTCTAACCACATACCTTACTATGGATGAATCTCAGCATGGATAAAAGCCATCTGCAGAAGAATCCACATAGGATGGTTACAATTACATAGTATTCAAAACCATGCAAAACTGAAAAAAATCTCTTTGTTATAAAGATGAAAAAAAGCTATAAAGAAAAGCAAGAGAATGATAAATACAAGTTCAGGAAAAGTTCCTTTGTGGTGCAGGTAGAAGGACAGGATCACGGAGTGTCCACAAGGCCTTCAAGGGCGTTGGGATTTTTCTGTTCTCAAGCTAGAGTTGGGAGACGGGTGTTCAGGGGCCCAGGTTACTGTTGTTCTTTATGCATTACAGGTTATAGGTATTCCTGCATAGTAATCAATATGTAATTTAAAAAAGAAACTATTTACAAAGAAAAGGAAATGTTATCAAGTTACCAGTTAGGACACTTGCAAATACTGGAATATTTTTATTTGGAGAACAGAGTTACTTTGACTCTATGAGAAGCGTAAGGCCTCCTACATTGACCTGAGGTGGTGGGATCAGATCCTGGGTCAAAGCAACTCAGAGTTTTTTGCTCATGTCTGGACGTGTGAGATTTCTAGTGTGAGGTTTCGTGTTTGCATAGAAGTCAGACTGTAGCTGCTGTTGTCAGAAGCTAAAATTACTTCTACCATCATTATTTTTGCCTCCCCTGTTGCCTTTTAGTTTCCCTAGACACTTCTTCGTACATTGGTTCTGAGGCTTACAGTCCTTCCTGTTGTAATCCCTGGTTATTATACAGGAGCGCAGTTTATGTGGCGGTAATGTGGGGGGGAGAGGGGAAGGGTTCTAATTAGTCCTGTGATTAGGTCTCAGTCTTTGAGTGAGCATGCCACTGGGATGTCATCTTCACAAGTGCTTCTCAACTTCTTTCCTGCCTAGTGAAACAGGAAGGCTGGGGACGCCTGGGTGGCTCAGTTGGTTGGGCATCTGTCTTTGGCTTGGGTCATGATCCCAGGGTCCTGGGATGGAGTCCTGGCTCAGTGGGGAGCCTGCTTCTCCCTCTCCTGCTCCCCCTGCTTGTGTGCTGTCTCCCTTTCTCTCTCTTTCTAAAAAAGAAGGAAGGCAGGAAGGCAGGAAGGAAGGAAGGGAGAGAGAAAAAGAGAGAAAGAGAAAGAAAGAGAGAGAGGAAAGAAAGAGAGGAAAGAAAGAAAGAAAGAAAGAAAGAAAGAAAGAAAGAAAGAAAGAAAGAAAGAAAGAAAGAAAGAAAGAAAAAGAAACAGGGAGCATAGAGGGGGCAAGAGTTGGGCATTCTTCCTCCCCCACACAGAAGGCTGGAGGAAGGTACAGCTGGATGTTTCCCTGCCCCTAAGTCAGGTAGGCTCTGGTCAACAATTTCTCTAGAATGCTCTGGGCAGATTTCAAAATGACCCCACCACACCCTGCCACCAGAAACACGAGATTTTTCTCTGATCTTCACCCAAAGAACTTGGTGGGAGCACTGGGAGATAATACTAACAAAAGCAGGGCAGACCCCCTAAGACGGAACTCCCTGGAGATTTTAACTCTCTGGCTCGTCTATGCTGACCCTCCAGCAACTCATCAATTAGTTGAAGCTTTTCTACCCTGGTCCTGCCTCCTGCATCCTTTAAACTATGATTTCCTGCATTCACCTGTCTCTCCAGTGCTTGAGGCAACATCTTACCTGGTGACCTCCATCACCTGAGAGATCTAAGCAATGTTCTTGATTTTCAGTTTCTTCAGCTTTTTCTTGTTGTGAGGACAAGAGAGATATGTAAGCTCTTTCCATGTCTGACAAGAAATGGGTAGATCACAATTCACTCTGTAGACTTCCGAATTTTAGAAATAAAACTTTGTAAGATACTTACAGTTTCCCCCTTCTATCTAAATAGTACACTCACAAAGGAAGAGGGAAGGGAGGCAACATCCAAAGTACTCAGATGGGCTGGGATGAGAGGTGTCCTCCAATGTCCAAGGCATTGGGCCACTGGTCCCCGATGGGCCACTCCGTGGGACAGAGCAGGGAGCCAAAGAGCACACCTGTGCAAAAGGATATGCTGGGCAGTAAGTGCTCTTCAATACCCGGTATTAATTTTTTAAATACCATTTGACAGAATTGGCAGAAATAAGCCCTAAAAGAGTACTTGATTTCACTTTGGAGCAGCAGCTCTAATATTTTCTCGTAAGGAAGCACATTAGCAGGTACAAATATTCTCTAGAACAGATTTAAAATGCTGGCAAGAACAGTTTCTCTAAAACACAAAGACAGATTTGGGAAATCTTCTTATCAAACAATGTACGCTATAAGGCAAGAAATATTTCTAGGGACAGATTTCTCAAATGATAAAGTGTCCCATTCACTATGTGCGCCATAACAAGTATAAAACTGTATGTCCAGGGACCCAGCTTCAGATTGTGTACAAACAAAAAACGGGTGGAATTACTGCAGCCCAGCCACCGTGGGGCCACAGGCTGGTATAAATTTTTGAGAGAAACACAGTCCTGCGTATCAGAGAATGCACAAATGACTCATTCAAATTAGTTTCACAACTTCAACATGAGATCGCACTCTATTTGTTTCCATAACGCCCTATTTTGTGAAGCTGAGTTGTCAGTGATTGCTGTGGTAAAATAAAATAATAACAATAAGCAAGTACAACTCGAAACATCAGTTTGGAACAGGACACAGGGACAGTGATGTCTAATCTGATTTCAAGGTTCGAGAAATTCCGTAGTAGCCAACAGGTGCACATATGCCATAGGTAAGTAAGTTATCTTGTAGTTATCCAAGAACAACTCAGATAAAAACACAAAATAATTTTTTTTCTCTTTAAAGAAGAAACCTCCAGGGACCAGGGCTAAGTTCTGCCGGGGCGGCTCAACCACCTTCGGGGGCTGAGTTCCGAAAGAACACTTTGTATAGTGTGTAGGTGTGTTCTTACATGTTTAAAGGAAGATGTGTAATCGGTCAGGGAAGAAGAGGCCAGCATCCGAGGCAAGACCTTCTGATTTCACCCAGGACGCTGTTGTAGGGCCTTGTTGCCTAAATAGTTTCTAGTAAATATGCAAGTAAGTAGGAGTTAAGACACTTTTGGTTTTATAGACCAGAAACCGATCTAATTAACCTAGGCAAAACTGATGGATTTTAGAAAAGCTGATGAGATCCAGGATTTGCTGAAAACCAAGCTTTCAGGACCCACTCAGGGCTGTTCTGGAAACCCACCACATGAGTTTACAGGGTCTCAGTTACCAAAAACTCCTAGCCCCTGTTTTTAAGTTCTGAATTTTCTAGAACAGAAAATCTGATTGGCCCAGCCCGGTCAATTGTGTACCTTTGGACAAATTACGTCTGTGGGACTGTAGAAACCCAATAGCTGGAGGAGCCCCTCCATGATCAAAGTGGAAAGCTCTTCTCAAAGAACCAGATACAGGGGCACCTGGGTGGCTCGGTGGGTTAAAGCCTCTGCCTTCGGCTCAGGTC
The DNA here is from genome assembly GCA_028533885.1 of Nasua narica. Classification (NCBI taxonomy): domain Eukaryota; kingdom Metazoa; phylum Chordata; class Mammalia; order Carnivora; family Procyonidae; genus Nasua; species Nasua narica. Next base: position 24,573,952 of record CM052810.1, read on the forward strand.
ATGATCTCAGGGTCCTGGGATCGGCCCCCGCATCGGGCTCTCTGCTCAGCAGGGAGCCTGCTTTCCCCTCTCTCTCTGCCTGCCTCTCTGCCTACTTGTGATCTCTCTCTCTCTCTCTGTGTCAGATAGATAGATAGATAGATAGATAGATAGATAGATAGATAGATAGATAGATAGAATGAACCAGATACAGAATCAGCTTAATAGGGACCCAGTATTTGGGATACACATTTTTCTGCAAAGGGAGAAAAAGCACAGTTCTAACCTATTGGCTCCTGTGAATCAAAGTCCTCGTTTAAACTTAGTTTTATGTTACAATATTTTTTTTTTCTCCACAAAGGAAACTACTGTAACAGCCCTGACATTTATGTCATAAGAACGCTGTGGAAACTGAGCGGGATCCCCTTCCAAAGGCATTAAATCTTGACGGAATGAATTTATAAAATGAAAATCTCCCTCCAAGGGTTGATATTTAACCTTTTATATGTGATTTTAAGATATTTTAAGATACTTCATTTTATTTGGATGTGTAAGGTTCTGATATAAATTTTTGACTAAGTCTTTATACTAATGATTATGCATTAAATCTCATAGCCTGCGAGTTCAGGTTGGCAAAAAATATTGGTTTTTCTATAACTCAACTTACTTTCTTCTTCGAGCCCTCGTTTCATAGATGACATAAAATGAATGCTAGTCAAGCAGAATTTCCTTGGCCAATTCAAACGCTTTTCCCATCTCCTTCTATTTCTCCAAGATTGCCTCAAAGATACAGAAATATCTTTGACGTCCAGTCATAGGCAACCAGGGGTCCTGTTGTCACCAGCCCAAGCTGGCATTTCCTGCTGGTCCTCAGGCTCACTGGCCTCTAGTGTGGTGCGTCTACATGGTCCACACCCCATGGCCATAGTCCCATCACTCTTGTCTTGACTGTGGGGAGGCATAGGTGCGGTGGCCCACTCTGCCTGCTTCTGTGCCCATCTTAGGGATGGGGTAAGCGTTGCAGATGTTCTCCATGCCACTTTGTCTAGACAGCAGGACCCGCACCACCACGTAGGAGAAATCTGGAACCTCCCCCCTCTCCAAGCTCCCACCAAGGAAACCAAGCAGAGTTGCAATGCCCTCCTGGAGCTTCAAGCATGTGCACGGCGTGCGTCCTCCATTCCCTCATACCGTCCCCTAATCACGGCTCTCCTCGGCTACGCTGTTCTTCCCCCAGACAGCGAGAACTTTGTCTGGTCTTGGCAGGTGGGCTCCTGGTCTGTGGAAGAGCCTGCTGTACCTCCAGCTTGTGGCATGGTATTACACTTCAGTTCTTCGGGGTTCTGATTTTTGCCACTAATTTTCTTACAACTCAAAACCTTTTTCTTTTCAACTGCTACTCCTCTCATGAATGTCAAGTGTGTTTTTGGGAACGTGAAATGGAACGTTGACTTTTTTTTAAGTCAAGACCCTTACATGTTGGTCCTTGCATTGCTGTGCTAAGAACCGCACACTGAGAAGTGTTAGTCTTACCTCCCTTGCCGCCTGAGTGAGGAGCGTGTGGCAGTGGTCACAGGAGGGGTCACCAGAGAGACGCAAAAAAGAAGCATAGATTAATATTTTAGGCAATGGTCTCATTGCAAGAAAACATTTTGCAATTACTTTTAATGTTTCATTTAAAAATAAGTATGACATTGAAAATGTAAGACATTTGGGGCTGCTGGGTGGCTCAGTTGGTTAAGCCTCTGACTCTTGGGTTCACTCAGGCCATGATCTCAGGGTTATGAGATTGGGCCCCATGTTGGGCTCCATACTGGACGTGGAGCCTGCTTGGGATTCTTTCTCTCTCCTCTCCCTCTGCCCCTCCCCACCTCTAAGAAAAAAATAAGACATTTTCTTCTAACTTATCATGAATATGTGAAATAGAACATTTTTGAGTGATTGTCAACAAACAGAAAACCTATTCATGAAAACCCCAACCTATTTTTATTTTTGTTTAATTTTTACAGGTATCGAGGGCCCTTTGTTAAATTAAAATGTTTCTTAAATAGATTTCCAATGGGATAAATGCGCCCAAGGAAAAGAAAAGTCCCAACTTGACCTGTCCAATTTGCCCTCCCTGTACGGATACAGGTCAGCACCCAAGGATGCCGTGGGCATCCGCCATGACCTTGGCTCTTTCCACTGAAGGAGCAGTTGCCGTTTGCTCTGGGAGCTGGATAATCTGACTTGTGTGGGACCAGCCCCCCACAGGCTGCCTGCCTCCAACACTTCGCTGAAGTCTGCCCCGTCCCTCCACGCCATTGCTTGGCCGACCAGCTTCCCTTCCTTTATTCTGGTTTCCTGAGCCAGGTGACCTAAGTCAGTTCAGCACATTAGTCCCTCCTTCTATAAAAACCTGAGGGGAAAGAATAGCATCTAGAACTTCTCAACTCATCCCTGCTTGTGGCCCTGCCAAATCTGGGGATGTAGTTCCCTTTGGGGCTAAATGCCAACGAATGGTTGAACCATCCTCGGGCCTCCCTTACTCGTTAGTCTTCTCCTCACGTTCTGTCTGTCGGGTAAGACTTTTTGCCTGACAGAACACAGGCGGCAGCACAGAAATATGGCTCAGCCTACTGTGACAGTCGGCCTGACCATCAGAGTCCCCGGAGCTGACCAAGACTGACGTCATATTCCATACAGTGGAATGGTATGATTCCATATGATTCCATAAATCATACAGCCATGATTTACCATTGCTGGACAATGATCGTAGTCGTTATTTAACTATTATATTATTCACTAATATAATATTATTAGATGATCATTATTTTATGTATTTAGTTTATTATATCTAAGGGTGTCATGAACATCTTTATAAAAGATTTTTTATTTGCTGAAGTCTTTCTGTGTGAGAAATTCCCATAAATGAGATTATTAAAACTATCACAAACCTTAATTATGACAACTGTATAAAAATAGACGTCAGGGTAAAATATTGTGAAAGAAAAAGAGAACACGATTTGCCTGAAAAATAGTAACAACTGCAAGGGGTCAAGACCTGGAAAAAAATGAGCCAAAATGAAATTGTATCAAGATAATGAGATTAGAAGTGATTTTTTTTTTTCTCTAAAATTTACAATGTTAACTTTGGCTGGAATTTTTTTAGAAAGACCACTGAAGTTTTCTGATTTTAGGGACACATGAGTTTTTCACTGAAAAAGCATTTATCTTTATTGTTTAGAGAGTACATGAAAAAAGAACGTCGTTTCTTCAGAGCATTATAGTTTTTCAAGGACATGGACATAATCAGCCTTGTATTGTTTGCATTGTTTACTGGTGTTTCAGTGTTTGAAAAGTATCCAACGAACAATAACAAAAAAAAAACAGTCTCAAAGTTCCCTGTTTTTATTGTCCTGCTCTTAGAAATATGCACATTTGAGGGCTTGCAATAAGGGCTGATTTACTAATTAAACATAACTGAATAAAAATTTTTTCATATCTTAGTCTTCATTCATTTGGATTTAAATATAATTCACATTTTGTATGTACATTCCAGAGGAAAGACAGAATAAACATAAGAAGAAATAATACTGAGGGTTAAGCTTTGTTTGGACAGGTAAATAAAGCATTTTCTCTATTTGTAAAATTGTCTTAAAAGAGGGCTAATAGCATTAATGCATTCTAGTTGCTCACTTTATTTTAAGATTTTATTTATTTATTTGAGAGAGAGAAGCAGAAAAGAAAGCACGAGTTGGGGGGATGGGGGAAGGGAGAGGGAGAAGCAGGCTCCCCACTGAGCAGGGAGCCCAACGGGGGGCTGGATCCCAGGACCCTGGGATCATGACCTGAGCCAAAGGCAGATGCTTCACTGACTGAGCCACCCAGGTGCCGCTCTAATTGCTTACTTTAAGTCAAAATATAAAAGATTCCAATCCTTTCTTACTTTTGTTCCCAGGTATCATTATATTCACTTTATCCCTCAATAATGAGATAGGTTCTAGCATTTAATAAGAAGCTTTTGTTTTATGTCTAAAGACTTCCACATAGGCTAAAGCAGATAATTTTTTTTTATGAAAATGCCTAGCACATCACCCCTTTTTAAATCCTTTTTTTTTCTTTTCCAGCTTTAGTGAGATGTAATTGACAAATAACACCAGATTAGCAGTAGGTGTATGACATGATGAGTCGACATCATTTCACTCTGAAATCACAGTATAAAAATGCTATAGACTACTATTGTAAACATTGGGTGTGGTTTTTCCCCCCTTTGGCTGATAAGTGTACTCAGTGTGATGTGTGTGATTCCTGCCTTGGTAAGGCTCAGCAGGGAAATACAAGGAAAGGGAAGTCACAAGAAAAAAAGTGTCAGAGTCCCCTATCAACTTGCATTTGCCAATCCAGAAGGGAGTTTTGCATATAGGGAACTCGTTAAAAGTTTATATGGTAAATTCAGGAAGGCTGAACCTGAGGAGAGCAAGACTGAAGGTTTTATAGAGAGAGCATTCTGGGTGGGCATAAGCATTGGGCAGAACCCAAAGTTTACATAAACCATTTCTCTGATACTGATCTAGCCACTCAATAAGCATTCAGTTATTACTTACCCGTAAGTCAACACATCCGATCTTTGTCTCCCCCTTCTTCTCAGGCATTAAAAGAAGACAAACTTGGTTATACAATTAAACAGGTTGTTCATTCCTTATACCCTTTTCACAGATATGTGAGTGCTAAAGATTGCCAGACCTAGGGGATGGGAGTGGTACAAAATAAATTATTTAAAGAATTAGCAGTGTTTTTTTTTTTTCACTTAAGAATGTCACCTTTTCCATTTTTTGAAAAAAGTTCCAAGTTCACCCAGAAATCTGGGGAATAATCAACAACAATATACATGGAGATGGAAATTTTTAAGATTTTAAAAAGCATTTTTAATTTTTACTGACTTGAGCAACCAACTAGACGATCTCCTTACTTAGGAAAACATAAAATACTTCTCCAGTAAAAGCAAAACCATATGCCTACTTCCAAGAATCTTCCTGGCTTTATTTTCTAGATACTTCCAGAAAAAGTCCCCAGTATATAGATCCCAGTGTACATCTCGGGGCTTTAGTCTTATAATTCAAGACCACTGCTTCATGGCTCTCTAGATAATCTTGTTCCTTTCATCCCGTTCTCCTTTCTAGCTCTCATCTCGATCTCATCTCATCTAGCTCTATCTTTCCTATGTGCAGTCGGCATCAAGCTCAGGGCATAAGGGCTATAAGGCTTCACCTGCTTCTGTCTAATCACTTGGATTTCTAATCTGAGTTACTCAGGATTAAATACTTACTTTAACAGTCACATGAGCATTTTTTTAAAGCTTTTATTTATTTATTTGACAGAGAGAAAGAGATCACAAGTAGGCTGAGAGGCAGGCAGAGAGAGAGGGGGAAGCAGGTTCCCCGCTGAGCAGAGAGCCCGATGCGGGGCTCGATCCCAGGACCCTGAGATCATGACCTGAGCTGAAGGCAGAGGCTTAACCCACTGAGCCACCCAGGGGGCCCATCACATGAGCATTTCTTAACATTTTTTTCCTGGTTTAGATTTTACTAAGTGTACAGTTGAAATCCTTGTTACGATGAATGATTTTCAAATGAAACCTGGACATTTTGTATTAAGTTATGAGACTCTGGACCTTATTGGAATCTCTGTTGTCGCTGACTGTCTCTGGCCGGGAAGAGAGTTGCTGCTTCGTTCCTTCCACGCAGAATAAAGTCCAGGTCCCTGCTCAGTCTACACTGACACCCAAGGAGCAGCCTCCTCCCCATTACTGCTGAGGAAGGAAGGGCCTTCCAGCTCCACACAGGGTGGCGCTGGACGACAAAAGTCCTGCCTCCCGCTAGGCTTCCTCTGACCCCCAAGTGCAAGCTCCTTCCCTGGCCTTCTCAGCCCAGTGGAGGGCGGAGTGCCTTGTTTCCGCCTGCCGAGTGTTGAAGTCTAGACTCCCCCACTTCATTGGTTGAGGTTGGATGAGAACATGGTGTTTTCCTGTGGTGTTGGCTACAGCACAGTGGCTGTTGTCCAGAAGTTTTCTGTCTTTTTAGGTTGCCCCTTTCGTGGTCCTGTGGGTAGAGAGATCAGAGTTTTGCTGGGGCCTTTCTGTGTCTGCGCCCTTTGGAATTTCCAGGTTGCTTCATCTTCGGCTCCATGTCTGGGATATATGAGGCAAAAGAAAACTCCGGAACTCCCCCCAGTGTTGTTTCCCAGGTCCTGGCCCTAGAAGAAAGGTCTCTCCACCTTTTTTCCTAGGTCTGTTTTATACAATGTTTGGGGTTTTTAGTTGTACTCAGTGGGAGGAAGAGACAAAGTGTGTCTACTCCAGCTTCCTAGTAGCACAGGTCCTCAGGTAAAATCCTTTCACCAGTCTTACTTTACCTAGAACAAAATCTGGAAAAACTGTACCATTATGACAGAACCACAATTTTCCCTCAAACTCGCATTTGTGTTTAAGCCTGAAAATTTAGCTTCCAAATCAGTTGTGACCAAATATGTGAAAGTTCGTCCTAGGTTGAGGGATCCTCCGGTTTGGTCATATTCCTAGGGGCGTGCAGTATACTAAAGATGCCAATAATTATCTTCGCATGTCTGAGCAAGAACCTGCTTCAGATACAAGCAAACCTGACCCTGCCCTTCCCCAGCGCCCGACGGTGCTGTGGGCGAGAACCATGGAGGGGCAGTGGCCAGGTGCCGGGGAGAGAGGCACACGAAGTTGTGTCTCCTAGGAGTTTGAGGTTGAGGCACAGAGAGACTTCATAAGCTGGCTTCTGGGAAGTTCAAGGTCAGGCATTTGGAGATGACTATTATGAGCTAGGCACGAGAAGGATAAACTGAAGAAATCAATCTGTAGAAAGAAAAATAATAAGCAGACACACAGAAGGAGACAAGAAAGCCACGGGGTGGGTCCCAGAGAAGATTTGTGTGAATGTGATTCTGAGTTGACTCCTGCTCACTATTCAGTGCCTGGTTCCAGGTCCTTTTGCATATAAGCTGCATTTCCTGCCCTTAGGTTTCTTGAGTCCCCATATCCTTCTGTCCTAATAGCTTTCCCGAGCTTGGCAACTCGGGAGTCTGCGTGTGGAGTTTGGATGAGCTTGGGCCTTTGGTCCCGCTGCTGTGAGTTTCCACATGGAGCCTGTTTCCTACCACAGCTCCAGAGAGACACTCTACAGCCCAGTTATCTGCACAATACAGGTTCCTCTCCTACACATGTGCCGTCTTGTCTGCAGCCGCGCAACCCCAAAGGCCTCAATCTCATCTACATGTCTGCCTTCTCTCCTTCCACTCGCCCTGCGAGCTTTCCTGCCACGTTCCTTTGCTCACTTCCTCCTCTGTTCTTCAACATAACTGCTGAAATTTCAGAAGGAGAAGACAGTTGGTGGGAATACAAAGAATAAAAAGGAGCTGCAACTGGCCAAGAGTTGCCAACAGGCCATCAAAGAAGACAAGTTAACGCCAGAAATAACCAAAGCACATGGGGGAAAAAAAATAAAGCATTTTCTAAAGGAAGGTCCAACAGCTATGGAAGTTCAAACAAGACAGATACTAGCTCAGATTTCTTTTTGCTACATCATGAGACTGCCCGCAAGAAGGACTGTTAGAACTTGTCTGGCATCAATGACCGACTGAAAATGGGCACTGTGGAAGATACTGACTATTGGGAGTCCTCGATCCAAATGATGGTGCAAAAATCATACAACCAAAAAAATAGTTAACTTATGGGAGGGGACCATAGCTTATTTTTAAGAGGATAAATCTAATATTGTCTGAGCTTTCTCTATACAATCCCAGTGATGTCTGTTCAATCTTGCAAAAAGCAAAATCCTCTTTTTTTGCACGAATATTCCACAGTTGATTTATTCATTCACCTACTAAAGCACGTCTTGGTTACTTTTAAGTTTTAGCAATTATGAATAAGCTGCTATAAACATCTGTGTGCAGGTTTTGGTGTAGACATAAGTTTCCAGCTCCTTTAGGTAAATACCAAGGAGTGCCATTGCTGGATCCTGGAGTAAGAGGATGTTTAGCTTCGTAAGAAACTGCCAAGCTGTCTTCCAAGGTGACTGTACCATTTTGCATTCTAATCAGCAATGAATGAGAATTTCTGCTATTCCGCAGCCTTATCGGAATTTGCTATTGTCAGTGTTTCAGATTTTGACCACGCTAATAGGTTTGTAGTGGTATTTCATTGTTGTTGTAATTTTAATTTCCCTGATGACATAGGATGTGGAATACCTCTTCATATGCTTATTGGCCATCTGTATATCTTCCTTGGTGAGATGTCAAGTTTTCTTTGGCCTTTTATTTATTTAGCCCATTTTTTTTTTTAATTCAGGTTGTTTGCTTTCTTATTGTTGAATTTTAAGAGTTCCTTGTATATTTTGGATTATAGTCCTTTATCAGATACGTCTCTTACAAATATGTTATCCCACTCTGTGACTTGTCTTCTCATTCTCTGGTCCTTCACAGAGAAGAAGTTTTTAGTTTTCATGAAGTTCAGCTCATCAATTATTTCTTTCTTGGATTGGGAGTTGTATCTTAAAAGAGTCATATGATACCCGAGGTCATCCCAGTTTTCTCCCGTGTTACTTTCTAAGGTTTTTACAGTTTTGCATTTTACATTTAGGTCTATCATCCATTTTGAGTTACTTTCTGTGAAGGGCGTAGGGAAGGTCTTCTAGGTTCTTTTTTTTTTTTTTTTTTTTTTCATGTGGATGGCCAGTTGTTCCAATACCACTTGTTGAAAGACTACCTTTGCTCCTTTGTCAGAGATCAGTTGACAGTATTTATTTAGGTCTATTTCTGGGCTCTCGATTCTGTTCCATTGATCTATTTGTTTCTTCTTTCACCGAGACCACACTGATTTGATTTCTGTAGCTCTGTAGTAAGTCATGAAGTCAGGTCATGTCAGTTCTCCAACTTTGTTCTCCTTCAATACTGTGTTGGCTATTTTGGTTCTTTTGCTTCTCCTTATAAACTTTAGAATCAGACTGTTGACACCCACAAAATAACTTGCTGGAATTTTGATTGGGATTGCATTAAATCTATAGATCAAATTGGGAAGAACTGACCTCTTAACAGTATTGAGTCTTCCTATCTCTGAATATAGACTATCTCTCCATTTAGTTCTTTAATTTTATTCATCAGTTTTGTAATTTTCTTCATAGATCTTATATATATTTTGTTCAATTTATACCTAACTATTTCATTTGGGGGAGGTGTTAATGTAAATGGTATAGTGTTTTTAATTTCAAATTCCACTTGTTCAATGCTGATATAAGGGAAAGCGATTGATTTTTTATTTAACCTTTATCATTTTATTAACCCTGTATCCTTTAACCTTGCTATAATTGCTTATTAGTTCCAGGAATTTCTTTGTTCATTCATCTCCACTGTGAAAAAAGTCTTATTTCTTCCTTCCCAATCCGTATACCTTTTATTTCCTTTTCTTGCGTGATTACATTACCATGGACTTTGTTGAAAAGAGGTGGCGAAAGGGGAAATCTTTGCTTTGTACCTGGTCTTTGTGGGAAAATTTGGGACTTTTCAGCATTAAGGATGATGTTAGCTCTAGGTTTTTGGAGACAGTCTTTATCAAGTTGAGGAAGTTCTCTATTCCTAGTTTACTGAGTGTTATCATGAATAGATGATGAATTTTGTCAAATGTTTTGTCTTCATCTATTGATGTAATAAATTCTTCATTTTTAGTTTGTTGATGTAATGGATTATATTAAGTGATTTTTAAATTTTATGCACTGTTGGATTTGATTTGCTAATATTTTTTGAGGATTTTTGTGTTTATGGTCACAGAAGATACTGGTCTATGGTTTTCTTTTTTTGTAAAGTCTTTGTTATTAGGGTAATGCTGGCCTCATAAAATGAGTTAGGAAGTATTCCTTTGGCTTCTGTCTTCTGAAAGAAATTGTAGAGAATTGGTACAATTTCTTCCTTAAATGTTTGGTAGAATTCACCAGTGAATCCACCTGGCTTGGTGCTTTCTGTTTTGGGAAGTTATTAATTATTGATTTAATAGACATAGGCCTACTCATATCATCTATTCTTCTTGTGTGAGTTTGGCAAATTATGTTTTTCAAGGAATTGGTCTATTTTATGTAGGGGATTTGATAACCTACATAAATTTGGGGATTTGATAACCTACATAATTCATTATATTACTTTATTATCTTTCTAATGTCCTTGGGATTTGTAATGATGCCTCTCTTTCCTTCCCATATTAGTAATTTGTGTTCTTTTTTTCTTAGCCTGACTATAGGCTTATCAATTTTATTAATCATTTCAAAGAACTAGCTGTTGGTTTCATTGATTCTCTCAATTGATTTCCTTTTTCCAATACCATTGATTTCTACTCTAGTTATTTCTTCCATTTACTTTGGGTTTAATTCCCTCTTCTTTTATAGTTTAATAAGGTGGAAACTTAAAATTATTGATTTTACTTCTTTCTTTTCTAATATGTGTATTGTCATAAATTTCCCTCTAAGCACTGCTTTCACTACTAAATTTGAAAGGTTGTGTTTTCATTTTCATTTAGTTCTAAATATTTTTAAATTTCTCCTGAGATTCCTCATTTGACTCATGGGTTTAGAAGTATGTTGTTTAAAGCTTCACAAATTTTGGGACTGTTAGCTTTCTGTTACTGATATCTATTTAGTTCCATTGTGATCTGAGAGCAGACATAGTGTGATTCCTATTCTTTCAAATTGTTAAGGTGTACCTCGTGGCCCAGAACATAGTCTATCTTGGTGAATGGTCCATTTGAACTTGAGAATAAATGTGTATTCTGTTGTTGGGTGAAGTAGTCCATACATGTCAGTTATATCCAGTTGATCAGTGGTGTTGAGTTCAGTGTGTCCTTACTGATTTTGTCTGCCGGATCTGTTCAAATATCCTCCTCTAAAAGACTTCATAAGCAAGGCTCTTGCTATGATGAGCACTGGGTGTTACATAAGTGATGAATCACTAAATTCTACTCCAGAAACCAATATTACACCATATGTTAACTAGAATTTAAATAAAAATTTGAAAGTAAAATAAAATAGGTAGCAATATAAAAAAGGCAGCAAATAAATGACTTCAAATATAAGAATTCAGAGAGTCTTGCACTTCAGTCTTGTATATGGAAGATGGCTAATGAGACATCTAGTCAACAGCTGGTCCAATGGAAGGTATGTTGTGAGTTTCTGACAATCCCAGGGAAGTACTTTTCTTTCCCACCTTATATATATAAGCTACAAAAGAGTAGCACACCAATTACAGGTTTCTCCCGCTCTCCGGAAGCAGGGCATTGCTATGAAACCTTCATCAGCCAAAGAGTACAAAGTGAAGAAGTGATCAATATGTATTGATCTATATGAAAGCAATTATCATTAAATTTATTATCATTTATTTCTGAGCATTCCTAGACCCCCAAAATCATCTCTCAGGCTTTTCCAACACCTCAGGACACAAATGCTCAATCAGGTTAAGACACAGATGCTCCCAGATGCAGCTCAGAGCTCTGGGGCTCGATGCCGAGATACTTCAGGGCAGGTCAGGGGAAGAAGCTTGGGGTGCCCACCGCCCCTGTAATAGCTCGCTGCGAAACAAAAGCTGAAAGCTTTTCACCATTTTTGCTTTTCACCTTTTCTCATTAAAGCAAAAATCTTCTTTGGATTTCTTCCAGTTAGCGAAAACAAGAACCAATATAGGTCTCTCCTAAAAGTGAAGTGGCATAGTTTCAAAAAGCAGGGGATACCCGTGAAAAGTAACATCATCCCAATTCAGTGAAGCTCTGAGGGGCTGGTTTTGGGGCCTCCACACTTAGGCCTGGAAAGTTCTGTGTGAGCTACCATACTCCCCACTAGCTGGGATGCTTTATTACTTGTCAAACAGGCAACTCCCTTCCTCTTTGCATGATTGTGTCCCTTAAAATCAGTTGTCACCTAAGAAACTTGCTGTGATTCCACTTGCTGCAGAGAAGATAGAAGGAACCAACACAAGGTCAGGACGATGCTATTATAATCATCCCTCTCTGCTGGTGCAAGGCGCACATCAGGCAGGGCCTTATTTCACATCCTTGAGGCATCTACTGACATAGGCAGTCTGGTCAGGGAACACACTGAGCAAAGATGTCTGAATGCCTCTTTTGCATAATTCTCACCTAACCTTCCCAACATACTGTGCGCTTCCCAACAAACAGGGAGGAAACTGAGGCTTTGGTTAAGCAAATGGTCTGTGCTTGCATGGAAGTTGATACTGGAGTTCAGGGTTAGTTAACCTGGCTCCAAAACCCAGTCTTCCTGTTGCATAAAGCTGCTTCTCTTAATAATCCAGAGGTTCCCCAACGATAGAGGATGGGAGGTGCTAGTGGAAAGAAGTTACATTTCTCGAGGCAGGAAATATCAACTATGTGAAAATTAATCCAATTCTGCTCGTTTTACAGGATTTCAGAGAAAACAACCAACACTTCTATTCTGTCCCAACACTCCCACACTGCCCTGCAGAGCAGGTTGTGTGGATAAAGGCCTGAAAACCAGAAAGGCTCTCATTCAGAGAAGTCATAAAGAACTCAAGAAATGCTCATTAACTCTTTAAGATGTTTTATGTACTTTTCCCTTTCCCTGCAAGAAGTCTGATACATTGAGCCTAACATGGTAACTATCTAGCTACAGGGAGCACACAATGATGAAAAAGCAAAGGAGTGGATTCCTACTAGACCAAGATCCCAGAACTTCAAACACTTAGGGAAGGAAATGTGCCATCACAGGGCAGGTGCATTGCATTGGATCCTCCGGTAATGGAGGCTAGAATGTTAATTTCCCTCTAACTTCCCGTTGATTATAAAGCACCATTTTGAATAACAATCCCAGCTCTAAAGAGAGGCCGGTTCTAAGAATCATTCAATCAAGAGTTCATCCCTGGAGGGGCCCCTGGGTGGCTCAGTCAGTTAAGCATCTGACTCTTGATTTTGACTTTTGATTTTGGCTGGGGTCATGATCTCAGGATTGTGGGATCGAGCTAAGGGCTCCATGCTGGGCATAGAGCCTGCTCGGAATTCTCTCTCTCCCTACGCCCCTCCTCTCCCTAAAACAACAAAAAAAAACCCCAATAAGTAAAAAAAAAATTCATCCCTGGAGATCCCACTGGATTAAGGAAATGTTAAGACTCGCTTTTCATTTAAAAGTTTGTAACTCTCAATGAACTGATCCTGTTTTCCATAGTCCACTGGTCATTTTAAAAGCTGGATTTAGGAAGTGATACTTCACACTTGTCCATCACCAATGCTTACTAGCACTTTTAGGTCTTGGGGTGCCTGGCTGGTTCAGTTGGTAGAGCACATGAGTCTTGATCTCAGTCAGGGTCAGGAGTTCAAGCCTCATGTTGGGCATGGAGCCTACTTAATAAAAAAAGAAGTCTTTAGGTCTTATCTCTGAATAAGATGAAAATTAAAATTTTAGAGCCCAAATCCCATAAATTGCATAGGTAAACCAAATCACCATGCAGGAATTCAGATGGCTGAGAAACTAAGTTTGATGGGAAAGAAATGATAAATTTATTTCCACACTAAGGATTTATGTACAAGTACTGTTCTTGAATCTCTGAAGATTCAGATAAGCTCTGAAGAGCTAATACTTTCCAATAAGGTTATCTGCTACTTTTCATAATCTACGTGCATAGGCTCCTCCAGATTTCTTCTAAGCTTTAAACTTTTGTTTTAGTTGCTGGTTTTGCTATGTTTCTGGTAAAGCTAAAAGACGATACGATGCTATAAGGGTAACCTATATCCCTTCTTGTATCACTAAAGGTAAAATGCTGACCTAAGTAAAACAAACACAAAAGGGAGTGGAAAAGTAGTAAGGTGGACTCTTCCTGCAAGTGTGAGACAGAGAAGCTACCTCTGGAAATCAAAAGTGTCTGATTTTGGCTTGCCCTAACCTCAACTGCTACAAAAGTAATAATACTTTTGTATTATTAGGGGAGGGCTAGGGGAGCCTGGGTGACTCAGTTGGTTGGGGATCCGACTCTTAGTTTCAGCTCAGGTCATGATCTCAGGGTCATAAGATGGAGCCTAGCACTGGGCTCTGCACTCAGCGGGGAGTCTGCTTGAGATTTTCTCTCCCTCTCTTCTGCCCCTCCCCCACTCTCTCTCTCAAATAATCTTTAAAAAAAGCAATACTTTATTTAGCTACTGGATTTTTTTTACGGTTTTCATGAAAATCAAGTGGGTTTGAAAAACTCAATCTCTCAAAACAAAAAAATGAAAGCTAAGCTGAAAACATCAAGAAAGAAAAGTTAAGGGCGCCTAGGTGGCTCAGTTAAGCATCTGCCTTCTGCTCAGGTCATGATCCCAGGGTCCTAGGATGAGTCCTACATCAGGCTCCCTGCTCATCGAGAAGCCTGCTTATCCCTCTGCCTGCTGCTCTCTTTGACAACTAAATAAAATCTTTGGGGGATAAAAAGGTTAAACCAACCAAGCATGTTGAGTTCAAAATAAACATCTTTAAAAACTTTTATCAAGTATGGAATGAGCTTTCTGATTTTCTTCTAAATAATTTGAAGCTTTTGCATTCTAAGTCTTATGTCCTAAATGAAAATACAAGCCCAAAGGGAGTTCTGACCTATGGTTACCACTGATATTCTGCAAAGTAGCAATGATTTTTGGCATGTACTAAATGCCAATCATCTCCTAACATCAAATTGTGACAAGTTTAATATTGTTCCGCACTCTAACCTAATTCCATGCCAGTTATCATCTCAAATAAGGTCTACCATATAAACATTTTGTGAAGTTCAGATGGCAATATGTTGTGAATATTATACTGATTTTCAAAAGGATGCACAGGTTCACATTTCCACATCTATAGAACTTTATTAATAAGCAAAACACATGTCAGCACGTTTTATATATGGGCAAGGACATTCCTATAATAATAATTGGCACATTATCATCTAACAGTTGAACTTTATCAAGAAAGAGGTTTTAAAAATAATATACTAACATTTCATATGACTATTTGAAGAATAAACAATTAAAATAACATTTAACAGCAGTTTTAAAATATAAAAGCTCATCATTTACTATTTACCAGAAGCTGGAATCATTCCAATACAATTTGTATTTAAAAAAAAAAAAAAAGATACTGTGCATATTCTACAGGCCAGACAAACGGGTTGGCTAGGAAAGGCTGTGACAATACTTAGCTCCTGCCCTAATACTCCAGTTCCTTTTCTCAAAGGGCAGTGGGTTTAGGCAGTCACTTCTCAGTAAAAGACAGTTATATATAGGGTGATCATGTAATTTATTTTCCAAGTTAGGACACTTTCGAGAGAGGAGGCACTATTTAAGCTGAGAAAACAGAAATAATCAGGACTGTTTCTAAGCAAACTCAGGACATACGTCACTCCAGTTAAATACAGTATCAGATGCACTCTCGTTACTTTTGTGCTTTGGGGGACTACAGACCAGTTGAAAAGAAAAATGTTAAATTAAGAAATCCTGATTTTTTTTTTCTCCAGCTGGACTTTTTGGATTTCACTTTTCCTGTTGTGGGTGGTTCTGCTGGAAATATTAGTGATTACTGTCTTAACAGGTTAAAACTTCTGAACCACCTCAAAGGCATGGGAGATATCTCACAGACTCAAAAGGCTAGAGATTAGTGTTTTTTCTACTAAACAGAAATTTTTATTTTAACTGAGTATAATTAAATTTGTCTTTTAATTTTAAATTTCTAACTTCAATCCTGAATGCAATACAGAAAAATGTATTTTTACCTTAAATTCAGTTGATTTCATAGACATAAAAATGGATTATTCTACCCCTAACTAGCTTATTCAAATATAATAGAAATAATCTAATATTTGCATTAACTTCCAAGCCCATCACATTCATTCAAAAAATTATTCAGACACCCTAACAAAGACTAATTTGCAAACACTAAGACAGAGTGCAAAGGCAGTTAAGCATCCCCCAAGCACAATAGCAGCTATTTTATCCAAGCTCACAGGAAATGAGGGGAAGTATGCAGAATTTGATAGATCTGGAGGAGAATGTTAAAGTTTTAAAACTAAGATTCTATGCCCCTGACTGGATGATGAGATTTAAGGCTACCACTGAATTGTACCAACTATAGGGGATCAGGTAACATGCACACTTGATTGGAGGGGGAGAAAAATGAACACAAAAAGTGAAGTTTTGATGTTGAATCAAAAGTGACACATCCATATTCAGAAACCAAGGATAAACACCACAAAAACTAAAATAATACATTTTAATAAAGTGATGTGATAGCTCATCTGGTAATCTACAATTACCATGTATGATAGCTTAATTTCATTTAAAAATTATCACAAAAAACAAAGTACGGGTTGAAAGAAACTTAATATGAGATAGAGAAGAGATCTAGCATGAGATTCCATTTCTTATAAGTACATTCTAATTTTAACTTCCAAATCAGGCAACTAAATTAAATATTTTTTCTTTACCCCATGCTAGTTTGATTTCAAGGGATATAACACAGGTACTTCAATCAACAATAAAAATTCTATGTAGGGAAGGAGAATGAGTGAGAGAAAACAAAAAATAGGAGGCTCAATTAGCAAAACAAAACTTTATGTTTTATTTATCAAAGACAATGAAATAAATCAGAAAATACAGAGAAATACAAAAGAAGTTATAAAGCATAATTTATTTTTTCAGAAACGGAAAAATGTCCCTGAATAGTTTTAGATTTATCTTTTAATAGTAGTCAGTGTCTAATAATAAACAAGCAACCAATTTTATATGTTCTCTATAGCTGTATTAAATGATTTTTAAGTTTAAAAGATGATATAATTCCCATCATTTTTAATGTTGGCATTCAAAACCAAAAATATAACTGAAAAGAAAACAAATGACACATAAAATGATTTGCAAAATGTAGTAGCTGATGAATGTAGACTCCAGTTGTAGTAATGGTCACAAACACACATACTCTTGCAACACACACACACACATACCACAGCCCCGTATTCCAGACACATTTCTGTAACTTGAAAACAGATTATTTTGCATATCTTAATTCAAGATATGATTATATAGGTTAATTCTACAATCATAAAGCAAGAAGCTATTAGTACAAGTTCTGATTTGTTTCATTTAACAAACTAAACATCTCAAAAAAATTATTACAATGAAAATTGAAAGATACTTTTATTGGTTTTTTAAAAGACAAATGCAAATGAGAATATCTTACTCAGAAAATTAATTTTCAAAAGTGTCTTAAATGAAATAAATATAATATCTAATACAATCTCTTCCTGCAAGACTCGCTAAGATGGCGATGCTAAAAACCAAGCTTCTCGACTGAGAATCCCTAAACCTGGCATGTCCCTTAAAAAGAAAACAACAAAAAGATGTTCTTATAAAGGACATGTGAAATACCCACATCTTTTGAAAATCTGTCCTAAAACAAACTATCTTTAACACCCAGATTTTCTCTATATATTAAGTTCACTTAATTTTAAATTAATTGAAAAGATATCCAGACACAGTTTCTAAGAAAACAATGCAGAAAGTAATTTATGCATGGTTATTTACAGAAAGAGTTTGCTAAAGAATAATGTAAATATCATGTTCAAAAATCTGACAAAGCTTTTCTATAATCAGCACTGCAGGTTTCAAAAACTATATATAACAAAGGCTGTTTCATGTGTAGAGTTACTAGATGAATCTAGGAGCCAGAAACTAAAGCATTTGACATGGTTAATAATTTCATTTTTATTATACTAAATGTCAGATCAGAAGTCAATGGCATTTACATGCTGGAAGACTGTTTCTCACTCACCTCTTTCAATTATATCAAACACTGATTAACCAAATATGACTGGACTTTACTGCTATAACTTTATGGTTTCTTTCAGGTATACGCAAATCTTTTACATGGGCACGTATGCAAATGTGCCAAACAAATGAAATACAAATATTTAAAGAGAATGAACAGAAATGGCTTTTAAGCATAAACCATCCTGCCATTCAATTTTGAAGATCTATCTTTTCTTCACTAATTTGTCTTCTGTTTTTAGTAGTCTTCTATTAAAGTTGTAGGTTAACAGATGATCTGGAAATTTCACATTGGTTTAAGAAAAGAATGTCTGGTCGATGCAGTCTAAGGACAAAGAAAGAATTAGTCTTAAATAATATTAAGTTGCAATTGTCTACATGATAATACAATAAAAAACGTTTTATAGCAGTATTACATCAAGGTTCTTTTGGTAAAGATAATATAAAACAACATATATAAGAATATATTCCAAAGTTTAAGCTTCTAAAGGAAACCATCTAGAAAATATTTACATTAAATTTTAAGCTCTTGAAAATGCAAACAAGAAAATTACACCAAATACCACAGAAAATTACTTTGCCTTTTATCTTACATACTGATATACTCTTACTATGACTGCTTGCAAAAACATTTTAGTGGTTAAAGAGAAAATATGACACCTTCTAGGTAGAGGTAAAAGAACATTTAAAAGGATACTTTAATATTTTTCAGAAATACAACTATATTCACTGTACTCTTCAGTAGAAATAAGTAAATTATATTATGTAAAACTCCTATGTTATAAAGGTTAAGCAATCAAACCCCAAACTGTACGACTTATTTATAAAAAGAATAGTTACAGTAAGTTTGAAATATTTTGTACTCGTAGATACATCTACAAGTTAAGTGTTTTAGCAGACACTTTGCTTATACATTTCAAATACTTTAAAAGTTCAAATCATTTATAGGCATAAAGTATATGGCACTTGCTTTAAAAACAATATAGAGGGAAGAGATATTTCTAAGTCATACATCCAGTAAAGAGTTAATATCTAAAACAGTTAAAGAACTCATACAACTCAATAACTAAAAAACCAAACAAGCCAATTAAAAAATGGATCAGAAGAGACCATTTTCCAAAGACATACAGATAGCCAGTAAGCACAGGAAAAGAAGTTAAACATCCCTAAACATGAGGGAAATGCATAGGAAAAACACAATGAGACGATCACACCACACCTGTCAGAACGGCTGTTAAGTAAAAAGATAAGAAACAAGTGTTAGTGAGGACACGAAGAAATGAGAAACCTTGTGAACTCTTGCTGGGAACGTAAATTGAGGCCACCACTCTGGAAAACAATACGGAGGTTCCTCAAAACATTAAAAATAGAACTACCCTATGATCCAGCAATTCCACTTCTAGCTATCTATCTGAAGAAAATAAAAACACTAATTCAAAAAGTTAGACGCACCCTGTTAACTGCAACATTATTTACAACAGTCAACATATGGAAAACAACCTAAGCGCCCATCAATGTTCCATATATATATATATATATATATCATATATATGATTTATATATGATGGAATACTACCCAGCCACAAAAAAGATCTTGCCATTTGTGACAATATGGATGGACCTTGAGGATATTATGCTAAATGAAATAAGTCAGAGAAAGACAAATACTGCATGATTTCACTTACAAGTTCAACAACAACAACAAAACAATAACAACATAAAACAACACCTATACTCACAGATACCAAGAACAGAGTGGTGGCTATCAAAGGGAAAGGAGTTTGGGGATGGGGGGCCAAGATGGGTGAAGGGGATCAAGAGGTACAAATTTCTAGTTACAAAACAAGTCAGTCATGAAGACATAAATTACAGCATGGGGAATACAGTCAGTAATATTCTATTTGTATTAACTTTGTATGGTTACAGATGGTAACTAGATTTATTGGGGTGAGTTCATAAAATACACAAATGTCAAATCACTATGTGGTACACATGAAGCTAATATAATACTGTATGTTAACTGTATTTCAATAACAAAAAGAGTCTATTATAGAAAATAGAGATATGAGGCCTCCTCATGTGAAGAAACGACTAGCGAGCTGCATGCAGCCTCAACTCACTGGATAACTAGTAAGACAATCTCTGTTCATTTCTTTATTCCCATTTATTCAAGTTGAAGCCTTCATTGTTGATACAAACTGACAGACATTAAGGAAACTATCACAGCTCCTACTTTCTTCACACAACTTTTATTCTTTGATCCAGTTTTTTTTAAGATCAGTGCATGGAAAATTTCCTTTCAACCACAATTTTTTTTAACCACACGTCTGTGGATTTCACATTGTTTTATACAAAAATGCCCATCCCTTCTGTGTAAGTGCTTTGTTGTATTTTGTTTTTCAAACCTTTAAACTGTGCGCTAATGGTTATTTATATCCCGGGGTTAATCTTTAAAAAAAAGTCTAGAAAGTCTGACCTAAAGTTTTTTTATTCATTACCTATTTTAAAAATTAAAATTTATGAAATTCAATTTTTAAAAATCTTAAAAAGTTCACAACTTACTAAATCTTAATTAGTTGACTGTTAACAGTATAATAATATATTAAATATACTACGTTTAAGTAAACAACAAGAGTATACATAATATTTATCTGGTGAATATGCATACAGGAAGGGAATAGAGTTTATATATATCTCTTACCTCTATAATAAGAAGAAATATCTTGTTCTATGAGCAGCTGCCATACTTTCAGACATGTTTCTGACTTTTAGATAATTAACAAATCCTCTGAAGAAAAGAAGCAGGCCTGAAACAGTTAAATTAGTACAGATTCATTATGTTCTTATTCAGAGAGGGCATTAATTTAAAATAGACAATTATAAATAAGATCCACTTGGGTTAAGGAATTTAATCTGTAAAATTCTACACATTCCATAATATATTTTAAACTATAATGATAACACCATCGTGAAAAAATATAATAAAAGTTTACTGCCTCCCCAAATTCTTTCAATTGGTTAAGTCCAGATGTGTCTAAGTAAAAATTAAAGTAAAGCAAATCTAGCCATGAAAATCCAGGATTACACAAAAATATACATTCAATCCATGATTTCTTTAAATAGAAAAGTTACCTAATGCATTGAAGCTGATTCAACTCAGAGAAATCCATTTTTATATGAAACTTTTCAATGAACACAACTACTAAGCAAACTAAGACATATTTACTAATATAAGTTATTCAAGAAAGAATATATGCAAGTAATTTGCTAACAATTGTGGGATAAAACCAGTAAGCCTGTCTAGCAATATCAAGTGCCTGTCATCTGTGAAATCTATTTTTGAAGACATGTGTTACGTAAATAAAAATTTAACTATTAAAATAGTTAGTTCTTATTTTCAAGTAATAATAAAAGACTAATTTGTAATACAAATTTAGATAAGAATCAAGAAGGCATCGGGAAGCAACTACTCTAGTGATTTCTTAAATGATGTGGGATAGGTCTATCTATCTCAGTATTCTCTGTAACAGGATTTTTAACTAACAACCATTTACGTAACAGATATCCTTAGTAATTAATAAAACGATGCCTCTGAAATTCTTCAAAGTTTCAGAGGAAAAATATTAGCTAAGTATAAAAAGCATTAGCGTTAGTAGTAAATTCTTTGATATACTAATTATTAAGCACAGAATTCTAAGGGAAACATTACCAACTTCAGTAAATTTTTAACTAGGTAATGGGTAGGGGCAAAACAAAAACAGAAAAACAAAAGATATACATGCATGTAACTTTCCTCATCAAGTGGAGGAGTCTGTTGATTTAAAATGCAAACTCCCAAACTAAATTTGTACCCCAAAGCTAAGACAGTAACCAAAGCACTAAAAAAAGAAGCATGGTTATAATAAAGAGAAATGATAGACGATATACAAATAATGACTTAGCAAGTGGTATAAATTTCAGCTAAAGCTGAGCCCATCTGCTTCCCATATCTTAACTCCTTCCATTTGTGACTCCCACTCTGAATTCCACCTTCATGTCCTTCCAGATGCTATTCAGAGATAACAGCATCGCGATCCAAATGTAAAAGTATTATTGAAAAATATAAATCAAAATTATTTGTGAAATCCCTATTTTGTCTATGAAAACTGCTGCTTCTAAGACTATTTTGTCCTGCTCAGGCATTTTCTAAAATAAGCCAGTTCTCATCTAGAAACCAATCACTCAGCAGCTATTGTTTCTCAGTGCTCTGTAATGTATTCAACATTCTTCTGACTATATGTGACAGCAACCTTTTTACCACGGATTAAATTTTCACAATTCCCTAAATGCTAGATTGTGGTTCTGATGTGGAAATGGGGTGGTCCTCTGCATTTCATTGGGCCGTAGAATTGTCCTCCTAACATTCAATCCTTAAAATATTTAGAAGCAAATATATTCATTTAATATGCTTAAATACCTAAAAGACTTTTTATATTTTTTCACTTTTAAATAAGAAACTCAGTAACAAGCATAAAATTCAGGCAGTCAGAACACAATTAACAATATAAAAAACTGCCTAAACCCTTTTAAGAGTCTGGCTTCCTAACAAAATCACAAAACTAGAATAATTTCACTATAACTGTTAAAAGAAAGAATACAGGATCTTTAGTGACTTTAACTGACCACTAAGAATTTGTTTTCCTAAAGATCCTAAAGATCCAAATCAGGACTGAACAAAAACTCAATGAGAACACTGCCACCTACTGAAATGCTATTATTTTCTGGTACAATTACTAAAGAAATGTGGGCTTTTAAACCTAAGTAGAGAGGATATTCTTCATGTCAGTAAATAAATCTGAAATGTGGATTGAAGGTATTACATGAATTTGAGATTAACTTATCATACATCTAAAGTGAAAATCACCAGGGAACAAAAATTGGAAATCCACAAAATTCATCAATATTAATAAAAAGACATGCCTTGTAAAAAGAAAACTCAACAGAAGTACTGGGATCCTTGGGCATGAAGCCTTTCCTTATGACTGGCTAATTAATGATTAATGCAGGGTACATTTCAAAAGTATAAAGAATGTTTCAATGTTCCGAAAATAAGGAAATGCACTGAACATCCAACTACCGTACTCTCAACATATCCTCAACATATCCATTAAAAGAAATTATGCATGTCTATTTTCCAAAATAAATGCTGAAGACAATTTTTTAAATCATTTTAGGATTTTCAAGTTTTGTGATACTCAATTATCATCCAACCACTGATTTTTTAAATTGACGGGCTCTGGATTTTCAATCAGAAATCTAGAGTGTAATGTATAATTAATTATCCAAATAGCTGAGATGATATTAAGTATTCGGATATGAGAATTTTACAGTAGAAAAATTATTTCCACATAAGTTTCAACACAGTGTATTTACATTTTACAATTTGGGGAAATATCAAAGTCAAACTAAATGCAAATTAAAAGCTGAAATGCATTAGAAATAAACTTACCAAGTACAAGAAATATCCACCAAAGCCAATACTGTCCATTGAAATATCCAGTAAAATAATCAGAAAACTATGGAGTGAACATAAATATATTAACCATATTTATGTACCTAAATTTGATAACCTCAGTTTCAGAACAATTTATTTCAAATCATCTCTTGCACTTAAAACAACACAAAAAGGAAAAAAAATGCTTAATGACATATGTAATAATTTGAGGAAACAAACTCTTTAAAACCTTGGGTACGATAACTAACAAACTTATACAAAATGTTTTAGAAACAAAAACCGGTTTCAAAATTATAAGAAAGGTAAATTCTATGCATCTGAATCCAACTTTCTCATTAGAGAGTTCACATGTCAGTTCTTTTTTCATAATCTCTCAAAGCCACAACTACCATCCCAAACACACTAGAGCAACCCGCTGCTTTAGATATTAACACCAAAAGCCACATTAGTTTAATCTTATCAGATGGGGATGTTCGGCTGACCTCTAAAAAGAAGAGCTTTTGACCTTCTGTACACCCCCTACTGTTAATCACTGCCAAGAATACTAGGCACATAAAGACCCCCAACTCATTAGAGTCCTTTTATTTTCAAACTAGATGCTCCAGTATTCAGTTCCCAACAGTGAGCTGAGAACAGCTAAATGAACCTTGAAGTGGCATTTCAACAGCTCCTATTAGTGACCATGGTAGACAGTTTTATATTCTCGAGAATATAAACAGGCAGATGGAAGGCAGAGTTTGATGATACTGAACATAGGTGTCTATTCCTTGATTAGCCTCTGGATGTCATGATTTATTTAAAAAGTTTTTTTTAAAGTCAATCTAATTTTCTTCAGTTACTTCAGACAATCCTTCCCTATTACCCTTAAGTGTCTAAACAATGTTCCAAATAGTTATTTTTTGAAAGTGTTTAATATAACCTAGTCTAAAACTACTAAAAATTACTTTATTTACTCTGTTTCCATTCAATGGCCTCTAAACTGAATCCAAATTAACTAAAAATTATTTTGTCAAATGGAGATTTGTCCTCAAATCTGAAATTAAAAGTATCTCAAACTTTATTTTGGTAATTATTTCCAACGATTTGTTGTAACTTCCACAAAGGTTTAAAAATCGTATAGATTTGTAATAACGAAAGTACTTACAAATTGTAAATAATGTCCCTATTAAGGAAGCATATGTACTAATGATTAAGTGTTTTTTAAAACTTTTAAAGTATTTCTACAGGAAGTATTTATAATTAATGAAACATAATCTAAATTTTCAGCTTAGGGTTTTAGAAATTTCAAAGATTAAAATTTTTAAAGTACCATTATAGATGCAGATCCCGCACACTCCTACATCTTTAAAATATGTACAAGAGAGAACTAAACAATTGGGGAAATACAGCTGGAATAAAAATAAAAGTAGACTGCACTACATACTTTAATCAAGTGATCAATAATTAGAAATAAAAGATTTTCATATAGGCTTTAGAGTCTATAAGAACAAAAAGAAATAACCAAGGCAATACATTTTTAACTTTCTGATTTTTAAATATATTATAGAAAATATTTATTAAACAATAGTACCTGGCAAGAGGTAACCATTCTTTACCAAAAGTATTTGCTAAAGCCAGACTTTATTTACTCCCAAATGAAAAAATATAATCACTTTCACCTTGAAGTCAAAGAAAGACTCACTATGTACAACGGATAACCTAATAAGCTTTTGGGCTCATTACTGAGTGAGCAAAAATGTTTTAAAATAACAGGAGTCAGAAAGCTGAGCCAAGTTGGGGTTTTTTAATGACTAAATCAATCATGCTGACTGGCCAATCACAGGATGCAAAAATCAAATTTTGGAAAATAAATTAACTTACACCAAGAACTTATCTAATTTTATTTTATTAATATTACACCAGTAGTTTATTATTTACATTCTGTCTACTTTCAAAAAGAGTTGTTAGTTTTTAACAAAACACATATTCATTTTTAAATAAACAATAAAAACATCAAAAGCCTTAGACAGAAATAATAATACCGGAATCAGCTAAAGATACTTACATTAAATCTGAGTGTCATGGCAACTCAGAAACAAAAAGCACAGTACCACTTACAAATTACTGTCTAATAAAATAAAACATCAGGCTTTTAGGAGAAAACCTTTCTCTCAGCACTCCACAGGGCATTTACCACTTCGAGCATTGTATAGAAGTCAAAGTATAGTGTCACAGAGGCAGGATAGAATTAGAACAGGCAGTGAATTGAGACCAAGCTAGATTCTAATCTATCAAACTGTGGGATATCAAGCAAGTTATTTGACTTTTTTATTCTCAGCTTTATCATCAATAAAGTAGCTGGATTATCATGAGCATCACTGATACAAACAGTAATCAAGAATTTGGTGTTTGTAACATATTATGCTTGAAATACAGTAGGTACTCAATGAAAGGCAGCTATTATTATTTGATACAAAAGATTCTTAAAAATCTTTTTTTTATATCAGTCCCCCAATATATACTAAAGGCATAATATTAACCTTAACCCAGTGGCAGTATTTTATTTACTTTTTTTTTTTAAGATTTTTTTTTTATTTACTTATTTGACAGAGGAGAGAGACCACAAGTAGGCAGAGAGACAGGCAGAGAGAGAGGGGGGGAAGCAGGCTCTCTGCTGAGAAGAGAGCCTGATGTGGGGCTTGATCCCAGGACCTCAAGATCATGACCTGAGCCGAAGGCAGAGGCTTTAACCCACTGAGCCACCCAGGCACCCCTGTATTTACTTTTTTTTAAAGGCACATTTTATGTGCGGTTTTTTCTGAAAGTTTATTTTTTTTTTTAGTAATCTCTACACACAACATTAGGCTCAAACTCACAACCCCAAGATAGAGAGTCACAGGCTCTTCAGACTGAGCCAGCCATGTGCCCCTCAGGAGTATTTTTTTTTTTAAGATCTTATTTATTTATTTGACAGAGAGAGAGAGAGATAACAAGTAGGCAGAGAGGCAGACAGAGAGAGAGGGGGAAGCAGACTCCCCGCTGAGCAGAGAGCCTGATGTGGGGCTTGATCCCAGCACCCTGAGATCATGACCGGAGCTGAAGGCAGAGGCTTTAACCCACTGAGCCACCCAGGAGCCCCATACTTGGTAGTGGCATTTCTTTAAAAGGAAACAAAACAGTTCTGGTGATGAAACTTGATGCTAATATATATATATATATATATATATATATATATATATATATACACACACACACACACACACACACACATACACACACACATACACACACCCCTTAGTCTTTGAATTTAAGTTCCCCATCTTATCACATTAGCTGGAGTTAATTACTAGATAAAACAATCGCCTCTCGACTGGGGGTACTATAAAGGAATTAGGCCCTAATACCCTGAAAGCACAGGTTGCATATAATGGACTGGACTTTTTTTTTTAATGACTATAGAATACTCAAACTTCTTAAGTTTAGGAGAGTTGAGAAAACAGTCCTCAAATCATTTACTATGTTCTGTGACTAAGATGAGAGATCCATTTGAATAGTAATTAATTCTATTACTAACATAATAATAACCATTGGAGACATCTAGCTTCCACTCTTCTGAGGTTTTTCTAGTAATCACTTCTGCAAGGGCAGGGATTGTGCTTTATCTTTGTATGGTCCCTAACACCTTAACAGATTTATGCTCACGGTAGGTAATCCACCTAACATTTTTAAAAATGAAATTGAATCTGCCAGGGGGCTATTCTTATACTGGCTCAGATTCTGATCATCTGAGAAGAAGCAAGTCATAGGTACTACCCAAGAATCAATGGATTAATAACCAAAACCTATAATCTGTTCTGAACAGAAATAAGGTCTGGTAAGAGTACTAACACTCTGGGAAGCGGTTAAGTTCAAAAACAATGAAGAAACACATTAAGTCTACAGTTTTTTTAAATCAATGTGATGATGTAGGTGCATAACTGAAGTGTCTGCAGCACTTAAGCAAAGCTAACATTTTAGTATGTGATTCTGAGTATTTTAGGAGGATGTGACTCACTCAGTTAGAAATCAATGTTTAAATAAATATGATTTGTAGAAATTATGCATTTTATCAACTGTATAATAGCACTGAAATTTGTGGGTTATGTTTAAGAAAACTTATTAAAACAATAAATAAAACCACCTTTTTTATTTACGTGACAGTGTCATGTAGTGTAGTGTAGGGATCTCTACGGTGTGGGCCCCAATGCAGGGCATGGAGCCCAGTGTTGGGCTTGAACTCCTGACCCTGAGATCAAGACCTGAACTGAAATCAAGAGTTGGATGCTTAACCTACTGAGCCAGCTAGGTGCCCCAAAACCACTCTTGATCATTCTCCTAGGCCTTATCCTAAAGAAACTAGGGACAAGGCTTTGTAAAAAGAAGCCAAAAAGGGCCTTTGAGAGGCAAAAGTAAAGAGCTGGGGAAAGACTATGCTAACAATACTACTGCCAATGGAATGGTTATGGAAAATTATTTTGGGACAAGCTGCAGAGAAGGGAAAAAGAAAAGGACTTAGCATTATCTCCTTACATACCATCTTGTAAGTGATAAGAAGTAGACAGAGGGTAAATTCCAAGAACAACAGGAAAGGTGGAGAAGGAACTTAAGGGAAAAAAAGGTGAGTTCTGAGAGCCACCTCAGAGGTCTTGGTTAATTTTTGAGCTCTTAATGTTATAAAAAGGAAAGAGAAGATAACTAAGTCCTTGAGAATTTCACTAACCAACAGAAAACGTTCTGTTTTAAAAGACAGTAGGCACGCATGCGCTGTATCACAAGAGCTGCAGCCCCGGTTTACTAAGCACCTGCATTTGTGCAGCAACTGGACACATGCTTTAATTATATTCCCTCTAAATCTCACAGATATCCTAATGGGCAGTATTACCAGCTTATTAGGAAGAAATGCTCACGACAATTTAAAAACATAAAGTTAAGGGGCGCCTGGGTGGCTCAGTCGTTAGGCATCTGCCTTTGGCTCAGGTCATGATCCCAGGGTCCTGGGATCGAGCCCCGCATCAGGCTCCCTGCTCCATGGAAAGCCTGCTTCTCCCTCTCTCCCTCCCTCCTCTTGCTTGTGTACCCTCTCTTACTGTGTCTCTCTCTGTCAAATAAATAAATAAAATCTTTAAAAAAAAAACAAAACAAAGTTAAAACACTGATATAAAGATTCAAATTCAAATTTTTGACTTCAAAGCTCTTTCCATGTAGTTACGAGCTCTCATATAATAAAGTTACAAAATGTTCACACCACAGAGATCATTATAGTAATAAGTATAAAAGGTAAGAATAAGTCTCAAAATAATTGATTCATATATGTGAAATGAACATTTATGAACCACACAAGAAATTTCATGTATTTTAATTTTAGAGAGAGAAGTAGAGGCTATTAAAACACTCACCCTTACAATAAGAATCCATTTGATCAACGAAAGTCCAAATCCACAGATGGCACCATACCTTCCAGCTATGGTATTGGTGATACAGAAGGATAAACAAAATCCAAGCCAGTTGAAAATAAATGCCACTAAAAGCAAGAGAAACAGTTCTTTTAAAGACCACACTTTGGAAACAAGTTAGCAGAAACATAATATTAACAGTACTTCATTGCACAATGGAAATAACAATTCCCTTTCTTTTGACTCTGTACCAATTAAATCTACTTTATAGACTAGTTTACCTTTTGCAAACATATTAAATATACAGGTATTAAATAAACAGGTATTAAATATACCTGTTTACTAACAGGTAAGCTTGGTTTCTTGTTGGTTTGGTCAATAGGAATCAATTCCTAAAAACTTATCATCAATAGGTGAAACCGCATTGTTAAACCACCTAATAAATACAAGGCACAAGGTAGCTCCCATGTGATTCCACCCAAGAATTCTAACCTAAGTAATCAACCAACCAAACTGGATTTTTTTTAAAGCAATATTAAAGATGAGCCGAATAAATTATAAAATATTCCCTTCCTCCTCTTCCTTCTATCTGCCTTTCCTGCTGCTTTTCAGGATCCCACCCACCTACAGAGTATTTTAAGGAAGGCTGGACCCCATACTTAATCCCAAAAGGCGGGTCCTGCCTGAATAGTCTAGGAAAATCACAGGAGGCCAAAACTCCCTGCCATTTTTTTTTCTTTTGAAATAGGACTTGTCAACAGCATTCTTTGGTTCTTAAAAACACATCAAGGAGCCAGAGGATGGAATATAGGTTAAATAACAGTGGCTCTAAATTGATTATTGGCGAAACTTAGTGATAAATACACAGAGGTTATTCGTCTTGCCTAGTTTGAGAATTTCTACATTTTTTTTTTAAACTCCTTATCCACTGGATGTCGGTTTGGATGTGACATCTGGAACTGCTGCAGGAATTCTGCTATCAGCATGAGGATTAACGGGTAACTCCACATGGGTTAGGGAGTGAAGAAAATCAAAGAAAAGCAGAGCCCCAGAACTGATACTTGCTGTGGCTGAGGTCTGCTTAGCTATCTGCTTATCTGTGGATTTTGTTTTGTGAGATAATCTCCTAATTATTTAAAACAGCCAAGTAAGGGTTTTCTATTACTTGTAGCAGAAACCATTCTGACACAGGTCCTTGAGCTATAATCAGAGCGCCTTATCTGTGTCCAAGATATTAACGTTATCAAAATAATAGTAACGACGATAAAACTGAAGATTAATTTGAGCAGAACTTTGGTCCTGTTCAGTGTTCATCCTCTTACCCTCAATATCTCTAACCAACCCTCGAGGAAAACAAAGTAAATTACCTAAAGATATGCTGATTTTTCAGAATTATGAAGACAAAGAGAAAACATTTTAGGATAAGTTTAAGTGAAATCGCTATTTCTTCAAAGCAATGCCCCTACTCTGGTAATTTTCTTCTTCCTCATGGCTTCTGGGCACAGCTTTCTTGATCATTTTATGATAAGCTATGTTAAGTGGTACAATAGTCAGGAGAACAAATTTTGAAACAAGAGACTTGCGCTTGAGTCAGTGTGACATATATCACTCACTAGACTCACTGCGGACTTCTGTGAGCCATAGTTCTCTGAGCCGCAGGACCGGCTTCACAAGTCTGGGAAGGGGATTAAGTGAGAAATGAACCTGGCACTTGGTGACTGCTAAGAAATGTTAACCATTATTACTACCCATACAAAATGATATTTTTAGAGAATAGGTTGTATCTTTTCCACAAAAAAAAAAATTCAGGAGACACTACTGGAAATAAAACTCGCTTACATTCCACATCTTTTTTGTAAACCTAGATACTGATCAGTGTTCGGCTATCCTCTATATTTGTGCTATCTAATGCCACCAGCCACACTGCTTTTTCTACTTGTTCCAGGAACCCACACTACCCTACAAAGGGGCTATTTAAATTTTAATTAATTAAAACTAAATGAAATTTAAAATTTAGTCCCTCAGTCGCACTAACCACATTTCAAGCGCTCAATTGCCACATTTAGCTTGTAGTTATCATACTGGACATCGGAGGTAGAGAATATTTCCATGGTCATAGAATACGCTATTAGATACAGCTACTCTACATCTAATTGATTAATACTTGTGTTACCTGTGGAGAAAAACATGTAACAGCTGATCAAAAAATAATTTGATATTTAAAGCAATGTACATTAATGAACAGCAGCAGAGATACCCAAAGAGGTGTGCCATATATGTGCTTAGTGACAGGCTGAGAGAGCTACTCTCCTCCTCCTCAGCAGGCAGGTGAGACCTGGGGCAGGCACAGATGGTCATGAGCCCTGGGCACCTTATTCTGCATCCCAGTGTGCTATAAAGATTCTATAAACCATCTATCATTTTGTAAGCATGTCATGTTGTTAAAACATAGGAAGCACTGATGGAGAAAATATAAAACAGCAAAATGTTGCAGAAGTGCATTTTGACCTCTGGGTATGTGTATGTTTAGTTTTGGGGAAAATTAATTCAAACACTGTTTTCCTCAAAACAGATTTACCAATATCTACTATACATATAATTGTACTCACATCAGAAATAAGATACAGAGGGGGGAATGAGGAATTATTCAACGACTCTACAGGTTCAGTTATGCAGGACGAATACATTCCAGACATCTATGGTATGATACAACATTATGCCTAAAGTTAATAATACTGTATTGTGCACGTAAACAAATTTAAAGAGTACTTCCCACGTAAACTGCTCTTAACACCCCCCCACACACACACACACACACCCTCAGAGAAAAGAGACACGATGAACTTTTGGAGGGTGATAGATACGTTTATTACTTTGATTTAGATAGTGGTTTCACAGGTGTATGCCCAAACTTATCAAATTGTGTACATGAAATATGCGCAGTTTTTATGTATTATACCTCAATATAGCTCTTAATTAAAAAAAAAAAAAGAAAGAAGATACAAAAGAACAAAAAAGTACCTACTGAGTCACTGTGTTTTCTTTTTGCTCTCTGCCAGCAGTATGGATTCTTAGAAGCTGTGCTCATGCTCATAATGTGTTATGGACTGAACTGTGTCTCCTCAAAATTCACAAACTGAAGCTCTAACCCCCAGTGTGACTGTATTTAGAGACAGGGCCTTTAGGAAGATAACTAGGGTTTATAAAGGCAGAGCCCTAATCCACTAGGATTGGTGTCCTTATAGGAAGAGAAGAGATACCAGAGAGTTCTCTCTCCACCCACATGTAGAAAAGAGACCATATGAGGACATGGCGAGAAGACGGCTGTCCACATGCCAGGAAGAGAGCCCTCACCAGAAATCGAATTTTCCAGCACTTTGGACTTTTCTAGTCTCCAAAACTAGGAGAAAATAAAGTTCCACTGTTTAAACCATCCAGTTGGTGGTATTTGTCATGGCAGTTCTAAGAGACTAATATATAACTTTATATATACTGTAACTGGTTTAAACACTGGGAAAACAGTGAAGCTGCTAACTACTTAATCATAGATAGCTTCACTTTTTATGCTCCTTAGCCTGTAAGATAGCAAATAAAGCTGAACAGGTCTTTAAAATACAGAAGGGGGGGTACCTAAGTGGCTCAGTGGGTTAAGCCTCTGCCTTCAGCTCAGGTCATGATCTCAGGGTCCTATGATCAAGCCCCGCATCGGGCTCTCTGCTCAGCAGGGAGCCTGCTTCCCCCTCTCCCTGCCTCTCTGCCTACTTATGATCTCTTTCTGTCAAGTAAATAAATAAAATCTTTAAAAAAATAAAATAAAATACAGGAAGGGCAGAAACATTCAATTCTAAATCCTCTATGACATGCCTGAGTTGGAAAAAAAGAATTTAATAAATGTATGGTAAACCTTAACTGTATAAAATCCATAAAATTAGGAACAACACACAGTAGAAGCAGGGAAACATATACATGCCTAGAAAAAAAGACAAGAACAGTTTTCTCTTAGCTCTACTTCATTCACGCCATGTTTCCCTGGAAACCTAAGACAAATTAGGACACTTAAAAGGTATAAAGCATCTATTCCCCACACAGCAAGGCCCAACATGGAATCCAAAGAAGCAAAAGGCTTATAGCCTATATTCGTTAGAAAAAGTAAGATTTGGGGTAGCAAGCGACAGGAAGCAGGGCAATTAACTCAGAAAAGTGAGTAAAAAGAATGCTTAGTGTTGCTCCAATTACACTTTCCACATTCACTTTCCGAGTGCGCTTCTTTTTAAGAAAATGAGTCAGACAGGTTACTGACATTTGAAAGAAGGCTTTCTTTCTTTCTAAAGGTGAATGCTCAAGTAAGGACAGGGAAGGAGAACATTACTACTACCTTAACCTAACAGCACTCTGTAATTTATGACATTTCACATATTTTAACTTAATTGATCCTCACATTAGTCTTTTAAGAAGAGCAAGGTCAGAATTAATTCCACTTACAGAAGGACAAATTGAGACTTAAAACAGTAAAGTGCCACATAAACTCACAAAGCAAGAGATATAGGTCAGACACGAGCATCCAAGCCTTTTACCTCTCATATCCAGTGATCTTTTTATTATACCACCCATCCATATAAAGAGGGTAGCAGGATAACCTAGAAGGCAGTATTAAATACTACAGTTTATCTTTTAACTAATAAGACTTTACTTTTAAATTTCCAAAAGCCACAAGATACTTATTAATTACAAAGGGGAAAACTTTATAGTGAAGAAAGCTGGCAGACACCACCTTAACCTGATGAGAGTTGACATCACCACCATAAGACATAACTAGATCACTGCCTCCTGATATGATGCGCTGAGAAGGGCACATCATTTCTATGGCATTCTTACAAAAAAAAAAGGAGGTGGTGGCGAGGAGGAAAGAAGATATGCATAACCTGAATCTAATCACGAGGAAATATTAGGTAAATCCAAATTGAGAGACACTGAACAAAACAATGGGTCCATGTTCTTCAAAAGAATCAAAGTTGGGGCACCTGCATGGCTCAGTTGGTTAATCGTCTGCCTTCAGCTCAGGTCATGATCCCAGGGCCTGGGATGGAGCCTGAATCAGGCTCCCTGCTCAGCGGGAAGTCTGCTTCTCCCTCTCCCTCTGCTTGCTGCTCTGCCTACTTGTGCTCTCTCTGAATCTCTCTGTCAAACAAATAAATAAAATCTTAAAAAAAAAAAAAAAAGAATCAAAGTCATAAGAAACAAAGAAAAACTAACAAATAATTTTCAATTAAGAGAAGACTAAGGCCAGACTAAAGCAAAATGGCAATGAAATACCATATATAATCCTAGACTATAATAAGGACATCAGCGAAACAACTGGTAAAATTTGAATAATGTCTGTAAACTAGTTAGTACTATTTCATAATGTTAATTTCCTAATGTTGACCATTGCGCTCATGTTATATAAAATGTTAACACTTGAGAAATCCAGGTGAAAACTTACATGGCAACTGTATTATTTTTGCAAATTTTTCCCAAGTTTTAAATTATTTAAAGATGAAAAGTTTAAAAAGTTTTAAATTTTTAAAAATCTGATATTTGTTTTGAAAATAAACAAATGAAAATCATAAATGAATATACATATAATACTAATGATGAGCATTTATTTCTTCAATCACAGAAAAATTCTCAATACATATAAATGCACCACGTTTCAAAGACATCAAATTCCTAGACAAGGAATCGATTTCACTGAACTTAATTCTGAACTGCATACAGGTAAACTTTTCTCTTAACCTCAAGTAATTCTCATTTAAACAATCAGCCATTAAGAAAAAAATTTTTTGTTTTCTAACAATTTTTTTGTTTTAAGACATTTCAGCTAAATTTAAGCAATGAGATGACCGAAACAAATTTTTTTCTTATAAACAAAATAAGTTTAATACTTCACAAATATTATATGACTTTTTTAAGGTACGATTACAATTTTTTTTAAAAGATTTTTATTTATTTGAGAGAAAGAGAGAATGTGTGTGTGTGTGCACTAGCCAGGGGAGAGACGGAGAGAAGAAGTAGACTCCCCACTGAGCAGAGAGCCTAATGTGGGGCTTGATCTCAAGACCTTGGGATCATGAGCTGAGGCAAAGGCAGATGCTTAACTGACTGAGTCAACCAGGTGCCCTATAGTTACCACTCTTAAGTGTTCCCTTTCTGGATTCGCTTACCATATACAACATCACCTAAAAGCTACATAATTATAAGCATAGCTTTATCTATACACAACAAGTCACCAATGTATTGTTTTTCAGTATGTGTCATACCCAGACAACCTCTTTAAGACTTGTAACTTTTATGACTTGCCCATGGTAGGTGCTCAAAACTGCTTATTAGTGAATACAGATGCTCACTATCATCAGTCCTTGGGGAAATGCAAATTGAACCACAATGAGATATTACCACACATCCATTAGAACAGCTAAAATTTTAAAAATTGTCAATACCTCATGCTAATGAAGATCGGAGCAACAGAAACTCACTCACCGCTGGTGGGAATGTAGAGTGGTACAACCACTTTTAAGACAGTTTGGCAATTTCTTACAATACAGAATTCACATTTCAAAACAATATTCTAATTCCTTTTAAAAATACAATTTAATATGTCTTTAACTGTGTTTCCCTCGAATCTCAGAGATGAGATGCTACTCTAGTGGCTGTTCTTCATATTACAGCTTGCTGTATTTTTTTTTTTTTAAAGATTTTATTTATTTATTTGAGAGACAGAGAAAGTCAGAGAGAGCATGAGAGGAGAGAAGGTTAGAGGAAGAAGCAGACTCCCCATGGAGCTGGGAGCCCGATGTGGGACTCGATCCCGGAACTCAAGGACCATGACCTGAGCCAAAGGCTGTTACTCAACCAACTGAGCCACCCAGGCACCCCACAGCTTGCTGTATTTTTCATGCTTCAACTATCTAATAGCTATTATTTAGATTTTATTGTTTTCTATTTCTGTGGTTCAGGAATATAAAGAGTAGCATAAATACTACTTCCTTTAATGGTTATGTCTTTTAAAAATTTTAATTGGAAAGGGAAAGTTATATTGTACTATATGTAGAATAATAATAATATATTATTATTATTAATTATTTAATTTAATTTAATGCTCAGTTAGACATCTGACTTGTGATTCTGGCTCAGGTCATGATCTTAGGGGTTGTGGGATCTAGCCCCATGTGGAGCTTTGTGCTCAGCAGGGAGTCTACTTAAGACTCTCTCTGTCCCTCTCCCTCTGTCCCCACTTTCCCACTTATGCTCTCTATCCAATAAATCAACACATCTTTAAAAAAATAAAAATAAAATTAAAACTAAAATGGGAATCATACCAATTTTTACTGTACATATTATATGTATATATAAGTAATAGTTAGTTTTTACTATAACACACATATGTGAAGATTCACATATGGTACAAAAGGCTAAACCTTAGAAGAAAAGTTTTCTAAACAGAGTCCATTACATTTTTAAGGATTATACTTCAAGGTCATTTCCACAGACTTATCAATTATCCAACGGACTAAATCTTAATTTCTAGCTTTTAACTAACAAATAATTGACTCCCATTCCATTCTCTAAAAACTTGTAAAAATAAGATCAGATACAAGCAGATTAGGCATGTATAAGGCATTCTGCTGTGACGCTCCAAGGAATTATGAGAAGCAAAAAATTATCAAGAGATATATCTATTTCTTTGCATTTCTAAACATCTACATGCACTTATTTTTACCAAATTTATGTGTAAACTTTGTAGGATTACATGTGGTAAGAGAGTGAAATGTGGATGCTATAAGAGAGAAGGGAAGAATTAAACCATCAAAAAGTTCTGATTTGAAATATTTTTATTGATATTCACTGTAGTTTTATTCACCCAACTTATATCACTTGAAATGTTTAAGTTATAAACCACATTAAAGAAAATGTTTCCGACAAGAAGTGCTGGTGAGGATGTGGAGAAAAAGGAACCCGCATGCAGTGTCTGTGTGGGGTGGGAATACACACTGGTGCAGTCACTGTGGAAAACAGTATGGAGGTTCCTCAAAAAGTTAAAAATAGAACTACCCTATGATACCCTATGAATCACACTACTGGGTATCGACCACAAGAATAAGAAAACACTAGTTCAAAAGAATATATGCACCCTT
The DNA here is from genome assembly GCA_028533885.1 of Nasua narica. Classification (NCBI taxonomy): domain Eukaryota; kingdom Metazoa; phylum Chordata; class Mammalia; order Carnivora; family Procyonidae; genus Nasua; species Nasua narica. The sequence continues at coordinate 24,610,840 of CM052810.1, forward strand.
ATGTTTACACCTTATTTACAACAGCCAAACTACTGAAATAGCCCCTAGTGTCCATCCACAGATGGAGGGATAAAAAAGTGTGTGTGTGTATACACACACACACACACACACACACACACAGTAATATTATTCAGCCATTAAAAAGAATGAAATTTTGCCATCTGCAACAACATGGACAGAGCTAGGTGAAATGCCAGAGAAAGACCAATATACTATATGATTTCACTTGTATGTGGAATTTAAGAAACAAAACAAAAAGCAAAGGAAAAAAAAAAAAAGGTGGGGGGGGGGAGAGATAAACCAAGAAATAGACTACAGAGAACAAACTGATGGTTACCAGAGGGGAGGTGGGTTGGGGGATGGCTGAAATAGGTGAAGAGGATTTAAAAGTACACTTACCATGATGAGCACTGAGCAATGTACAGAACTGCTAAATCACTATACTATATTGTACACCTGAAACTAATATAACACCATATTAACTATACTGAAATTAAATTTAAAAACTTAAAAAAAATTTAAGAAAATATATTTCTGAACCACAGAAATAGAAAACAGAATAGAATCTAAATAATAACTATTAGATAGTTGAAGCATGAAAAATACAGCAAGCTGTAATATGAAGAACAGCCACTAGATGGTAGTGATGACAAATAAACCTATGCTTATCAAAGCAAGTAAGCTCAAACACTGGGCTATATACCCTACCAGAAAAAAATGTATCAGGAAATGAAGCCCAAAATTAATTTATAATTTTACTCTTATAATATTGGTGCAATATTTGTAGAATAGGGAGCATAAAAAAATAAGTTATAAAGACATCATTTAGTAAAAATGTAGTAAAAGCAGGTAATTTACCCTGAATATATGATACATAAATATGTATTTACATTAATATACCAACACAGGCCAAAAATAAAGGCATCTAAGTGTGTTGGTTACCAAACATTTGCAACACTTTTTTTAAAATTTAATTTATTTATTTGACAGAGAGAGAGAAATCACAAGTAGGCAGAGAGGCAGGCAGAGAGAGAGAGAGGAGAAAGCAGGCTCCCCGCTGAGCAGAGAGCCTGATGCGTGGCTTGATCCCAGGACCCTGAGATCATGACCGGAGCCAAAGGCAGAGGCTTTAACCCACTGAGCCACTCAGGCGCCCCTGCAACACTGTTTTTATCATCAAAATGTTTTCAAGTCTAAAAAAAAAAAAGGTTAAAAAGAAGATCGTAGGATTAAGTGAAATGTAGAAATGGAGAAATAATTACTAAGCTCTGAGTCATATAGATGGTATCAAATCACATTTTTATACGTAAGAAACAGGTATTTATTCTACATATAGTACAATAAATTTAACTTTCCCTTTCCAATTAAGGTCTTTAAAAGACATAACCATTAAAGGAATTACTATTTATGCTACTCTTTTTATTAACAAAATATGTGGGAAGACTGTTATTAATAATAAAGGGTTACCCGTTGAACTAAAACTAAGAAAAAAATTAACATTTACAAGACTAATAGTATAAAACAATAGTTATTTGTAGTCAAAGTGTTCATTTCCCTTCCATGGTACCTACCATCATATCTAACTACAAATTTTAACTAAAGCCACAAGATTTAAATACTGCATATACATTAGCTGGTTGCCAAGCATAACATAATTTACTAAATTTAAAGAGAAAAATGTAACTGCTTTCCCACTCACTGACCCACTTCTGAGTGGTTATTTACTTCTATACTTCAGAAGTAATGAAAGAAGGAAAAGAAGCAACAAGAAACTGTTTCAAAATGGAGGATTAGTGATTTCACAGACTCAAAAGTAACTCAACTCAAGGTATGTACTTTCCTTATTTTCTATTTTTAAAGTACTTAAATTAGTAATTTCTCAGTTTTAAAATTTTATACTAAAATGAATTAAATCAGCATTCTATGAGTGCTTGACCATTTAATCAGATTGAGGACAGAAATTTATCATATCTAGTGTAATAAATTTACTTCTATGAATATTGGATTTCAAAAACTTAATTTTAGCAATTAAACAATTCAAATGTCATAATATGTACTGAGTATACCATCTGCCAATCCCTGTGAACTGAAATAAAAGACTATAAGACAGTCTTCCCTCAAAGTATAACATCCATTTTATAAATTCAGATTTTTAAGAATTCTGCAACATGTTAAAAAAATCATACTTAAGTTTCTGATCTTCTAATTCCTTACCACTCCCCCCGGACAAGATATGTTTGCATTCTTTTGTGTCTCAAATCACTTTGTTCCAGTTGCCCAGAATATTTCCTTTCCCAACCCTCCTTCCTGCTTGAAGACACTCAAATGGAAGTCCTTTGCTCCAAAAGCAGGATTTATAGTTTCATCTGCATGTTCCTACATCACCGCATGGACATGAAACATTTCTCATGCAAAAACATACTTAGCTTAAACATACTTACATAATTCCACAGAGTCAGCATTTAGCACAATGACTGCAATACAGTTATGAGTATACTAAAAACTAGGATTTTTATTGCATATGATCACATAGTTCAATATCAGGAACAATTTACATTTTAAACAAAGTAAACACACATTAATAATATTTGCCTTTCTTCACTAGGTTACTTTAAATACACACACTTAGTATATGCAAAAAAACAATTTGGAAATGAAAAATCACTTACTAAAAAACGCCAGCATGAAAATCCCATCATTACCCACTCTGAGCTGGTCTGCATCACTAAAGTCATCTCTTGGTTGGCACTCTTCCTCCTGAATCTGTAAAATACATAACATTAGAACTGGTCACTAAAAAACTAATTATAACTTTATTAAGTATAAAGATAAGAATTTAAATAAAATCAGATATTCTCAATCTGTTGTACAGACAAAATGATAGAATTAGTACAATGTCTGGCACAAAGTATTTTGTGCTAAATTCTAAATGTGCTAAAAACATTAGCAAATACTAATTTTTTCATGGGCTCCCTTGAAAAGAATAACTTTAAAAGAAAACACAAAAAAGATAAAAACTGTACATTAGATTAATGAAAATTGTATCAAGAAAGATGTGACTGACACATTTGCATTGAACGGGAAAGAGAAATTTTCATAATCAGTGGTGGAATCTAAACTGGTATGATCTCTATGGCTGGCAATTTGGCAACATTTACCAAAAATAAAAATGTACAACCCACAACCATATGGTCAATTAATCTTCAACAATGTAGGAAAGAATATCCAGTGGGAAAAAGACAGTCTCTTTAACAAATGGTGTTGGGAAAACTGGACAGCAACACGCAAAAGAATGAAACTGGATCACTTTCTTATATACCATACACAAAACAAATTCAAAATGAATTAAAGACCTAAATATAAGATAGAAAACCATTAAAATCCTAGAGGAGAACACAGGAAGTAACCTCCTTAACATCAACCATAGCAACTTTTACTACATATGTCTCCTGAGGCAAGGGAAACAAAAGCAAAAATGTTACCGGGATTTTATCAAAATAAAAAGCTTCTGTACAGTGAAGCGAAGAATCGAAAAAACTAAAAGGCAAACTATGGAATGGGAAAAGCTATTTGCAAATGACCTATCTGATAAAGGCTTAGTACCCAAAACATATGAAGAACTTAAAAACTCAACACCCAAAAAATGAATAATGCAATTAAAAAATGGACAGAGGACATGAAAGACATTTTTCAAAGAAGACATCAGATGGCCAACACACATGAAAAGATGCCCAACATCACTCATCATCAAGATTCCCTGAAAACTACAATAAGATATCACCTTACAACTGTCAGAATGGCTAAAATCAACAACACACGATACAACGGGTGCTGGCAAGGAACCCTCTTGCAATGTTCATGGGAATGGAAACTAGTACAGCCACTCTGGAAAACAGTATGGAAGAAGGTTCCTCAAAATGTTAAAAATAAAACTACCTTTCAACCCAGCAACTGCACTACTAGGGATTTACCCAAAGAATACAACAAAACTAATTCGAAAGGGATATATGCACCTCAATGTTTACAACTGCATTATCTACAAAAGCCAAATTTTGGAAATAGCCTGAGTGTCCATCAATTGATGAATGGACAAAGAAGATGTGTGTATATATACACTGAAATACTACTTAGCCATTAAATAAAAATGAAATCTTGCCATTTGCATGACATGGATGAGCTAGCGATTATTATGCTAAGCAAAATAAGTCAAAGAAAGACAAATACCATATGATTTCACTTATATGTGGAATTTAAGAAAAAAAAAACCCCAAATGATCATAGGGGTAAAAGAGGCGGGGGCAAACCAAGAAACAGACTCTTAACTACAAAGAACAAACCGACGGTTACCAGAGGGAAGGGGGTTAAAAAGGTGATGGGGATTAAGGAGTGCACTTGTGAAGAGCACCGGGTTTTGTATATAAATGTTGAATTACTAAAAAGTACACCTGAAACTAATATTACAGTGTATGTTAACTAGAATTTAAAAAAGACTTTTAAAAAAGAAAAAAAATGTACACACCCAACAATTTCACCTCTTGAAATATATTGTAGAAATATACAATATATTCCCACTTACAAGAAATGATGTATTAAAGATAATTCATTGCAGCAATTTTTTTGAGTTTGTTTATTTGCTTGCTTTTTAGAGAGAGGGAGAGGGAGAGAATCTTAAGCAGGCTCCATGCCTAGCACAGAGCCCGACACAGGGCTTGATATCACAACCCTGAGATCATGACCTGAGCTGAAATCGAGAGTCAGACACTTTCTTAACAGAGTAAGCCACCCAGGTGCCCTGCAGCAATAATAATAAGAACCAAGATTAGACACAATCTAAATGCCCATTAATAGTGGGCTTTAGTCAGGAGGTAATTCTCCACGAGTCCTTCATTTTTCTATACGTCTTCCAGGTAGAGGCACTGGCTGCCCTTCTTTCGTACTATCCTTTCAAGGTTGTTTATATTGCAGACAGCTTTGGAAGAGAGAGACAGTCTCTCTCTCCAGAGCAAAGGTGTGGGTATGTTTAATGACCATTAGAAAATACTGGGTTTGGGAAGGTCATGATCTCAGGGTCCTGGGATTGAGCCCCAGGTGGCGGGCTCTGTGCTCAGAGAGGAGTCTGCTTGAAGATTCTCTTCCTCTGCCCCTCCCCCCACTCTAGTGCACATTGCACTGGTGCACACGCTCTAATGAATAAATCTTTTTAAAAAAAGGCGTTCCTAATAATCTATTTAACCATCCCATAATTTACACCTAATCCTGCACATTGGAAACAGGAAATGGTAGAAAACAGTATTGTTTCCATGTGTCTTGGCTACTACCTATATTCTCCCAATGAGCATGAATTTAAGAAATAAGTTTTCACCTCACCCAGGTGGATTCATTTACAACTGAATGCATACTCAAATGTTAATTAGACCAGTTTTCTATCTGAATCAGGTATAGAAACCCATACTCAATCATCTTTTGCCAAAGAGGGTGCTGGAGCACTGGGTTAGAAACTGATGAATTTAAGAGTCCTTACAAGGACCCAAGTAAGTCTCTTCTGTTCAATTATATTTTGCTTTCCATGAAATTTTCTACAATCTTCACAAGCTGGTGTTACAATGGTATCAGAAGCAGTTGAAAACGAAATACTTTTCTTCTAGACATGTTCCAATTCAGACTGGGATCAAATTACTTTCTAAAAACAAGACACTGGAAATGATGACAATGAAAGGTTGGAGTAGAAACATTTCAGAGCTTTCTCTCCAAAAGGTAAAATCACCTTTATTCTTTTACCAAAGCAGAGAGCAAGACAATGCTTGCTTCTTTCTCTTCAGAGTTCTATAGTGTGGAAGTTAGGGCAGTAGAGGTCCCAAGGTCAAGTAACATCCTTTAAGGACTGTTGCCATTTCCAAGGTCTCTAGAAAAGACACTCCCTAAGAAAAGGAGTTACGCCCTTCTTGTTCATGGAGAGTGCATGCATGTAGATAATGCATGTACAACCACGTATGTGCTAAGCAACCTAAAACTGATTTTGACAGAAACTCCACTCTACAGATCTATGCCCCTTCTCCATGATTCTCTCCTCCAAGTATCAAAAATCCTTACTGACTGAGCTAATATTTTATGCCACTATCGTAACAAAGACTTACTTTCACCCTCTGAGGGAAATGGCATAAATAATAAGTTTGAGGATTACTGTCTTTACTTATGTGCCCAAAGCGATTTATGCTGACATTTAGCTCTGTATGTGTTGGAATACGGGAGTGGACCAGTCATGGAAAGGGACGTACCGACCAAAAAAACCCTTCTAGGAAAAAAACACTCACCTCTCAGATAGTGTACTTGCTGGGCTCTGGCCTAATGGCAGTAAAAGAATGCTGTACATAGAATCACCTTTCTCTCCCCCTTTGTCCCTTACCTGAGTCTAGCTTTCTAGGTAAAGTAATTTTTGTCTTGTTTTAAGATTTTATTTATTTATTTGACAGATAGAAGAGAGAGAGAGATCACAAGTAGGCAGAGAGGCAGGTGGGGGGTGAGGGGGGGAAGCAGACTCCCCGCTGAGCAGAGAGCCTGATGCGGGGCTCAGTTCCGGGACCCTGAGATCATGACCTGAGCCGAAGGCAGAGACTTTAGCCCACTGAACCACCCAGGCATCCCTGGTGTCTTTTCTTAAACAACATGGGATGAACCTAGGAATCTGAAATGATATCTGTAAAGTTTGAGGCAAGATTAGGGCATCAAGTTCTAGCCCTGCTTGCAGCTACATGTAATGTAAAAAATGGGGTGCCTGGGTGGCTCAGTTGGTTAAGCATCTACCTTCGGCTTAGGTCATAATCTCAGGGTCCTGGGATGGAGCCACTCGTCAGGCTCTCTGCTCAGCTGGGAGTCTGATTCTCCCTCTCTTCCTATGTGGTCTCTCGTTCTCACTCACTCTCACGTAAATAAATAAAATCATTTAAAATAAATAAATAAAATGTAAATAACTTCCACCTTTTATCTGACTGTAGAACAGTGTACACGTATCTCATTGATTCTCCACTCCTGAGACAGTTACTCCTTTTACCAGAACAAGAAGTAATATACATGTGTATCACTGACTCTATTACTGAAAAAGAGATGACAGAAAGGACAGGTGGAATCCTTGACCATCATTCTAAAATTCTAGGGTGGGATGTGTAAAAGGATACACACACACACACACACACACACACAAAGTGAATTGACAAACATAATTTCAAAACTTGTAATTTATTTCTCTGTGCTTTTTAACCTACTACATTGAATTCATTCATGGAGTTACACCAGACTGGCTCTAATACACAAATGAATAGAGAAAAAAGATAATTTATGATTATAATTATGGGTTACAGAATGTTTTAAACTATATGAGGAGGAAGATAAAAACATCAACAGAGAGCAGGTCGATGGGGTAGAGTATCTACAATGAGGAAGTCAGAGGATGAGGGGGTAAAGCATATGAGAGGAGAGAAATCAAGACTTAGGAAATGTACTGGTAAAGATAAGGACGAGAAGTCCCACAAATTAAGATGGGCTACAAAGGAAGATCAGAAGAAACAGAAATAAATGGAAATAGAAACAGAAATGAGGAGGTAAAGGAAGGATAAGAATGCCAATTTCACCAAAAAATGACAACACACATAAACAGTAATAGAGAAGATACTAAAAAACCATCTACATGCACATTCTCAAACTCAAGAGAACTATTTTTGACATTACTGAGTGTACTGAAAATCACTAAAGACGATATTCTCAAAAGGGAGCAATCAGTTGCCTTACTCTCTGAGCTGTCTCTGCTGCTGCGGCTGCCATGGCGGCAGCTTTGGCCTTCTCAGCTTCATCGTATGTAGGAAGGGAGGTAGCAACACTGTAGGGAGGTGGCACAGGATAAAACTCACTGTAAACTTCTGTATCTGAAGAAAGGGATTAAAAAAGAATAACCATTAAACTATTTAATAAAATTTTTACAGCCAAAAACATAATTTAATAATTTACAACAGGCCACTAAAGACTTACTGCTTTTTGTACTCCCATTTTATAAGCTATGTAACATAAATTACTACTACAACTGTGTATGTTAGTTTAATGATTTTTATTTATTTATTTGACAGAGAGAAAGTGAGAGAGCACAAGTAGGCAGAATGGCAGGCAGAGGGAGAGGAAGAAGGAGGCTCTCTGCTAAGCAGGGAGCCCTATACGGGGCTCGATCCCAGGACCTTGGGATCATGACCCAAGCCAAAGGCAGCTGCTCAACCGACTGAGCCACCCAGGAGCCCCTGTATATGTTAGTTTAGCCCCCTATTTATTATAAAGGGAAAAGACTGATAAATATAGCCTATAGGCCAATATACAAAAATATCAAGAAGGAAATTCTAAAAATCTGTGTACAAGGGAAATGAGAAATTCACTACATATGAGCATCCTCTGTACCTATTGCTATGCTCAAAGAATTTAATTTACTTGCTCATAATCTCACAGCCAAAAGAGTAGAAGTATCAAGAATAATAACACATATTATTTATCATTTAAGATACCACTTCTATTTACATTAATCTTAGCAACTCTGAGGTTTAGAGAAGTAAGTTGCCCAGTATGATACAACCAATAAGTAGCAGAACCCAGGGATTTCCTGAATCCCAGTATCTGTTCTGATAACATGTGAGGTTCATTTTTCTACGTGTCAGTTTTAGAAACTGCCTGAATCTCTTCAGCAAACTCAGTATTTCTCTTTGCTAAAAAAAAAAGAAACCTGAAGATTTTTAGCTCTTTTTTACTCTTGTCCCTGTCTTCCCATTTTCTCCCTGTATCTATCTAGTTTTTTAGATTTTCGTTTTATGAAGAATTTCTCCCCCTCAACTTTTAATTTTTGAAATATGATCTCCAGAAATATTAACACAGTAGTGAGTGAAGAATGCTAATTAAAAAAAAAAAAAACCAAAAAACCCTGCATCACTTATCACCAACTTGAGCGGTACAAGTAAAATGATACATACAGGTCAATAAACTCATTAGACTTATGCTAGAATCATTGCCATGAAAAACAGGTAGGTTCTCATAGCAGTCCATACTGTTTGACATCACTTCTGTGATTTCCTCATTGTACCTATACTATTTGTAATATCTTCTCAATCAGAGCTTTTTGCATTTCCAACACAAAAACACATTTCACTCTAGCAATATTTTTCCTCTTGTATTTTAATGGATATTGACTTTAAAGTAAGTTTTTTTAATGCTATCAATAAAAGCTAAGGATCTGAAGCTGGGCAATTTTTATTCCAATGCTAGTAGCAGTGCAATACTGAACATTATCCACCAAAAAGGCACAAGAGTCATAAATTCTTAGAAATTACTTGTTATTCAGATGTAAAAACACAACACACAGTCAAGTAAATAGATTTCTTTAGGTCTAAAGACTAAAATAGAAGAAAAATTTAAGTGAAAGCAATGTTTATGAATTTTAAGGCACTAACATTAAATTAGAAATTTAAAAACTAGAACAATGACATACATTATCCAAGAAGAGAGATCTTTCACATTAACAATAGATATGTGAGTTTTCAAAAAGTTCTAGCTCCCACGACAGACAAAAATATCCTATCCAAGTAACAGATGAAACTGGGGAAGGAGCACGATTTTGCTACCGCTTTAATTTTTACTGGTTAATTTTACTTATTTTCTGTCTATCCTTTAAGGCAGCGGTTCTCAACCAGAAAATTTAACATCTGGGGAGCCCCAGTCCCAGCTCCTTAAGTTGTATGACCCCAAGCAAACCACTTAAGCACTTTATGAAGCTCTACTTTCTCATCCATAAAACTGAACCAACAAGGCTATTACTTGATATTATATGACAGAATTTAAGAGTATTCAAGAGGACTCTGTACACTGTAAAGTATTATACAAATGTCAACTATTATTTTTGATGCTGCTCAGACCTATAAGAGCAGTCAGAAAGTGACCTACTGAAAAAAACATAATCTCAGAAAACTGGTACTGCCGATGCTTCGAACAGAGCACTAAGAGAAGCTGAAGAAAAACAATATCGATGGTTTTCATTAAAGAGACGCAAACTTCTAGAACGACTTTCTTATGCTCAATTACAGTCATTTTAGTACAGATGTAAAAATAAAATTTTGAGACCAGGAATAACAGAGATTATAAGAATAACTGAACACTCAGGTAGCAAGCTCCACTTGTCTTACAATTGAAAATTATCTAACCTTTAAATATGGCATGCTCCATCAGCAAAACTAATCTAGAGCAGAGAAAAATGAGAAGCTTCTCAATTCATGCTATGTTGCTTCCATAATATTAATACTAAAGCCATAAGGATAGTACATAAAGATCCCATAATAAAACTGTAAAACTGCTTTAAAAAATTAACAAATCTAAATCCAAAAGACATTAGAACACGTGACAATTTATTCTAGGAATACAGAAGTTGACTGGCTTAAAGAAGTCTACTAATAGCATACTTCATTACATCAAAAGTTACAGGAGAAAAAACACAATTTTGTGATAAGGTCCCAAAAAGATGACTTCAAGGTTTCTGGCCTCCTGGAGCCATTTACAGAAATGAAGAAGAGTGACAAAGGGAAAGGTCTGGTGATGAGGGAAAAGGCAGTAGACCGTTGTGACAGTACTGAAACGTACTCTATTCTTTGAAACTCTTCCCACCAAGAGGCAGAGACTAATTCCTTTACTATCCTGAATAAAGATAAAACTTGGTGACTCACTTCTAACAAACGAAATGTGGCATATGTGACACTGTGTGACTTCTGAAGCAATGCTACAACAGGTGATATAATTTCTATCTGGCTTTCAAACTGCTGTTCTTGGAACCCAGCCTCCATACAGTGAGGAAGCGCAGGCCACAAGAAGAGGCCACATAGAGGTGTTCTAGCCAACAGTCCCAGCTGAGGCCCTAACTAAAGCCTGCCATCGGCTGCCAAATATGTTAATAAGGAAGCCATCAAGATAACTTGAGTGTCACGTCACCAAAAGACGATAATCACATGAGATCCTGGGAGAAAACTGCATAATTGAGCCTAGCCCACCACAAAAACCATAAGAACTAATAAAAATGGTTGCTATTGTACTTCATTTGCCTTGTTACGTAGAAGTGGCAATGGTGGCCACAACAAAAAAATTACAATTTCAATCTTAGCATCTTCCATCATTCAAACACAGATAAGCATCAGGAAAACAACTAATTTTCTTCTTTAAGACTACCATCAGTAGTTTTATTTTTGTTTGTTTTGTTTTTAATCTAGGGTAGAAAATTCACTGAACTGTATTCTGGAAACTCACAGAATAATGAAGAAAATTTAGCCCATAATAAATTTTAGTAAGAACCAATCCAGCTATTAAATCCTAAGACAAATAAAACTGCTATAAATCAATATAAAACCTGTCAAACTGGGCACTAAACAAGCATACTGATCAAATAAACATTATATGTAAATAAAAGGAGTGAGCATCTAATTTATTAGTGAGAATACCTTCACATAGAAGATGATTTTCAGTAACTCCATTTTATTGTAAATGAAAAAAGTAAATGGTTTGGTCTTTTTACACAACCTATATGGTCTAGATAAAATCTACAGTAACCAGAGAAAGCTGGAAAGAGTTTAAGAGAAGTAATGATACTAATTACAGAATAGCAAATAAGAAAGATGAAATACTCTAGTGAAGGGTTTTTTAATATTAAAGCATTTTTTATAACAGATTTAAAAAATGTTTCATAATGAATATATAAAATATTTAGAAATATTCCTGGGATCAAGCCCCATACTGGGTTCTCTGCTCAGTGGAGAACCTGCTTCTCCCTCTCCCTCTGCTGCTTCTCCTGCTTGTGCTCTCTTTTTTGCTTTCAAATAAATACAATCTTTAAAAAAAAAAAAGACTACCCAATCCCGTAATCACATTACTGGGTATTTACCCAAAGAATAGGAAAACATCAAATCAAAAGGATATATACACCCCGGTATTTACTGTAACATTATTTATAATAGTCAAATTATGGAAGAGGCCCTAGTGTCCCATCGACAGATAAGTGGATAAAGAAGACACACACACACACACACACAAAGGAATATCACTCAGCTTTTTTTTTTTTTTTTAAAGATTTTATTTATTCATTTAACAGAGAGACAACACAAGCAGGCAGAGAGGCAGGCAGAGGCAGAGAGAGAGGAGCAGGCTCCCTGCCAAGCAAGGAGCCCGATGCGGGACTTGATCCCAGGACGCTGGGATCATGACCTGAGCCGAAGGCAGCTGCTCAACCAACTGAGCCACCGAGGCGTCCCTATCACTCAGCTTTTTAAAAAAGAATGAAATCTTGCCATTTGCAACAACATGGATGGACTATATAATGCTATATATATATATATATATATATATATATATATAGTGCTATATATATATAACTATATAATGCTAAGTGAAATAAGTCAGTCAAAGATAAAATACCAGAGAATTTCACTCATATGAGGAATTTAAGAAACAAAACAAAGGAGAAAACAGAGACAAAGCAAAAAAAAAGACTATTAACCATAGAGAATAAACAAAATGGTTAGCAGAGGGGATGTGAGTAGAGGGATGAGTGAAATAGGAAGGAAATAAAGAATACATTTATTATGATGAGCACTAAGTAAAATACAGAACTTTTAAATCGCTATGTTGTATGCCTGAAATCAATATAACAGGAATAAAAGTAAAAAATAAAAAATTAATTATATGATGATTAACTTTGCATTACTGGGGAAAATATAAATTGTGGCCAGAGAAATAAATTAGGGTAGTTCTTCAGAATGACTGGAAAGGATAAAATGAATAGTAGGAAGCAGGAAACACTGCCTTGTGTCCAAGAATTATTACCACGTGTATATGGTTATCTTATGTACACCCTTCACCTCCATTCACACATACCACATTTCCGCTCACACCTTATTTATAACTATGTAGGTAGGTATACACAAACACAAATATATGTGTGTGTCTGTATATATATACACATACACACACACGCATAATCTATATAGAGAAACATATATCTATATATACACATAAATTCATATACATATATACACATTTATTTATTTCTTCCAAAAGGAATATGCCACTCCATTGGAAACAGATGCTAGTAAGCACAAGAAAGTTTACACTTTCAATTTTTTTGAAAACAACAATATGAGGCAAGTAATAGATGAGTTAATATTTTATAAACTATCCTTTGGAAAACCTTTTTTGTAAAAATATCATAAAACCAGGAAGACTTTAAGAGACTCTATAATTAAATAAAACCATACTGGTTTAAAAAAAACACTGAGTTACTAAAAATATTACTAATTGTCTCATACTAAAAATAATACCTGAAGTTGAAGGTACTTCCACAGTAATACTACTGTAAGGTGGAGGAGAAGAGTCCGTTTCAAGTACTGATGCTGAAGGAGCAGTCTGAACGCTCTGCGGTGTTGGGTTTGAAGTTGATGGTTGCTCTATAGCAGATGACTCTGAATTATCCTCTTCATTGTGAAGCTAAGAGAACAAAGAAAAAGAAACATTAATGTCATTCTGATTATTATTTTTAAAAATTTTAAGTGAATTTCTAAAGATTATTTCAGGCAAAGGATCACCTTTTAGCTAAAATCAAACTAAAATAACATTTAAAAAGATAAACAGGGGCGCCTGGGTGGCTCAGTGGGTTAAAGCCTCTGCCTTCAGCTCAGGTCATGATCTCAGGTCCTAGGATCGAGCCCCACATCGGGCTCTCTGCCCAGCAAGGGAGCCCCCTTCCCCCTCTCTCTGCCTGCCTCTCTGCCTACTTGTGATCTCTCTCTGTCAAATGAATGAATAAAATCTTAAAAAAAAAAAAAGATGAACAAAATGTGTTAAGAGACTGAAGCAGTCATTAAGAAATTTAGGTTTTGGTAGTTTCTTTACAATAAAAAAGGAAATTCAAATTAAGAATTTGTAAAGAAAAAATTATGACTATAAACATTCAAATTCATTCAATCCTACAGTAAATATTGACTACCATGTATTAATCACTGTGTACTACAAAGAAAAGTAAAGCATCTAATAATTAAACCACCATACCATTTCTGTTACACTAGTATCTAGAATAATTGAAAATATAACCTGAATTAATAAAATGAAATAATAATAAACATCCCAAAAATGTAAAGTACTCTAAGGAGGTCTTCTCAAGTACCAAAAGAGTTACTTATAAAGCAAGATGAATCAATGTGTATATAAAATTCTGGAAGATGTTCTATTTATTGAAATTTATTGAAAGCTCAGGAAGTACAAGATAATATGCTGGATCTGCAATCATTTAACTCATTTAATCCTCACAAAAAATCTATGAAATAGAGAATGTTAGCCCTATTTGACAGATTAAAATGGGGGTGGGGTGGAAACAACCTCAAAAATATAGACACCTAAAATAACTTCCAGACATCAAAACAGCTAGGAAGGGTAATGCCAAGAATCAAACCTAAGTGGTAGAGCTATAGACTTCTTACTTTATTTATAAGTAATCTTTTAAATGCTCATTTGTTAGGCAGTGATAATAACTACAAGCTAACTGTAGGTCAACCAAAAGCTTTAAATACTTTAAAAAGTGACTCATCAAAAAGGTACTATAATTGATCCTTAGATATATTTGGAGAAGAGTTCTCATTACATTTTTTAAGACATCTTTAAATCCACCAGAATCTTGGCTTGGAGAAACACTACAAGCCTTCAACATTATTCAATTTTCATATTTTAATTTATTCTTGTACTTTAAGAAATTCAATGTTAAAAATAATCCCCCAAATAAATTTTGTTACAGACCAAATCTGTATACACACGAATCTGAGTTTTGTAATGTAGTGAAAAAAAAAAGAGCATGCAAATTCTTGCTCTGCCTTTTAGGAGCTTTGATAAACCTCTTCTCTGTCCCTCAGTGTCTTCAAGTATGAGTTCTAAATGCTGCCAAAATCCTCACAGAATTGTAAAAATAATATTTGGAAAGCATCTAGCATTAACACCTAGCACACAGAATAAATACTAGTTTCCTCCTTCTTCCCCTTTAGTATGCTTTATTTCGTGGCCTGAAATAATTTGGTGCTATCAGTCCAATAGAAGTCATTCATTTGCCTCTAACTACATGCAAAGTAAAATTTACTTCATTGCTGTTTGCATGTGTCTTGGTAAGTGATCACACAAGCACAATACTTCTGTGAGTTCATAAATTTTAACAGAGCTGCCATAAACATACCTAAAATCATTTCTCAAGTTAATAAGACAGGTTTTTTTTTCCATAGCACCAAAGTTTAGGTAATAAAATTCACTCACAGAAACCGAATTGTAAGGTCAAACAATCATAAAGTGAATTTTCTATGAGCTTTATATTTATTTGCCACAGTTTTCTAAGTTGGCACTACATGACCACCCTCCTGACTAGCTGCATTTTGTCTCAGCGTCACCAAGCATCTTCCACGTTTCCTACAACAAAGTACCCAGGAGAATTCCAAAAACTTAGTCATCTCTGATCATATTTCAAAGAGCAAAAACCTTAGATGAGCAAGTTACGGCAAATAAAAGTAAAGTATAGACATATACTTAGCATTATCAACTAAACAATTAACAGTGATGGTGTCAAAAAGAAAAGGAAACCACTGTTTCATCTCTACCCTTAATGTTACAAATGTGGATGAACTGTAATAAAGAAAGAGATCCTTTACAGCAAAATAACTCTCCTCTGGTTCCTCACAAAAAATACTCCCTACCATAACAAATACATTAATGTGCTCCCCAGAATGACCAACTCATTTTTAAAACCTATCAAAATGTTTTCAGGGGCACTTGGTGGCTCAATTGGGTAAGTGGCTAACTCCTGATTTCACCTCAGGTAATGATATCAGGGTCCTGGGATGGAGCCCCCCCTCCCCATTGGGGTCAGTGGGGAGTCAGCTTGAGGATTCTCTCTCTCTCTCTCTCTCTCTCTCTCTCTCTCTCTCTCTCCTCCTCTGCCCCTCCCCTTGCTTGTGAGCTCTCTTTCTAAAATAAATAAATATTTTTTTAAATGTATTCAAATAACTGCAATAAAAAGAGTAATTACAGAGGGGTGCCTGGGTGGCTCAGACAGTTAAGCGTCTGCCTTCGGCTCAGGTTGTAATCCTGGGTTCCTGGAATCAAGCCCCGCTACAGGCTCCCGGTTCATCAGGGAGTCTGCTTCTCCCTCTTCTCTGTTCCCCGGCTCATGCTCTCTCTCAGATAAATAAACAAAATCTTTAAAAACAAACAAAAAAGAGTAACTATGGGTACTTTTACATATGAGCTCAGAAGTAAAGCTTTGGAACTTGCAAAACACACCCTAAATTATTTCAAATGCCCTACCTCACACTTCACAGTTTTATTTTTACAAAATTATAATATACAGTGGCGCCTGAGTGGCTCAGTGGGTTAAAGCCTCTGCCTTCAGCTCAGGTCATGATATCCGGGTCCTGGGATCGAGCCCCGCATCGGGCTCTCCGCTCAGCAGGGAGCCTGCTTTCCCCTCTCTCTCTGCTTGCCTCTCTGCCTCCTTGTGATCTCTCTCCCTCTGTCAAATAAATAAATAAAATCTTTAAAAAAAATTATAATATACAGTGAACATTTGTCATGTATCAACAGTAAAATCCAGTAACTCAGTCAATAATCTCTACCTATTATAACAGAGAACTTCCAAAATTCAACTTTTTAATTTTGATCTCTTTGGTGCCTCTATAAATTAACCTACTCTGGTTGCCTTTTAACTAAATTCATTCAAAAGTTAAAAATCAAACTACATGTTCACCAAATTAATGCCATTTGTGGAAATTTTTCCTTAATCATGCTGTCCAATGGTTCTATTTTACATTCTTTCAGGATTATCATAAATACCAAAAATGGGGCGAGATAAGTGGGGTGGGAACTACATATACACAATAATGAACCAGGCTCTATGTCTTTTGATAAAGGTTAGTAGAAATGAAAACTCTAGGAAAACAAACTGTATTGGAGAAAGGAAATAAAACAGTACTACGTGAGGAATAAAAATTATTCATTTATAAAAGAAAATATCCCTAATAATGAAGACAGCAAATACTGTCCGTTAGAAAGGATGGAGTTGGGATTCAAACTACTAAGAGCATGAATTCATTCAACTGCCCTGAAGAGCAATGTGGCAATTCCTAGTAAGGCTGAAGGAGTGTAGGATACAATAATTCTACTTCCAGATATCAACACTGGAAAACGCTCACACTTGGACATTAAGATACATGTATAAGAATGCTCACAGAAGTACTATTTGTAATAGTGAGATACCAAAAATAACTGTCTGCCAGTAGGAAATGAGTATTATTCCATGACTTTACAACACAATTCAATATTTCAAATGGTAAATCAGATGTGTATGAAGAATCTGCTAGATGAATAAAGCAAGCTGGGGAAGAATAAACAGCAAATACAAATGTATTTCCAATACGTATTTCAATTTTCAATATGTATTTCAATTTTCAAAATGTAACAAATACATTTTCACATAAGCTAAAACTAAAGTATCTATTTTATGTAGTAAAAAGATTCACAAAAATTATATAAATCAATTTCAAGATAGCATACGAGGAAGAAGGGAGAGGCATGAATGTAAGGCTTTAAAATTATCTTTCTTTTAAAATAAAGGGAAAAATATTCAAAATACATATGGCAAAATCCTATCATCCCCATTTGCCATTATCTCCACAGTGGATATAAAAGTATCTTTACATTACTTTCTGTACTTTTCTTTATATTTGAAATGTTTCATAATATTTATTTATTCATTCATTCATTCATTCATTCATTCATTTATTCATTCATTTATTCATTCATTTATTCATTCATTTATTCATTCATTCATTCATTCATTCATTTATTTGACAGAGAGACAAAGCAAACAGCGACAGAGGAAACACAAGCAAGGGAGTGGGAGAAGGAGAGGTAGGCTTCCTGCCAAGCAAGGAGCCCGATGTGGGGCTAGATCCCAGGACTCTGGGATCATGACCTGAGCTGATGGCAGTTGCTTAACGGCTAAGCCATCCAGGCGCCCCTGAAATGCTTCATAATTTTAATGTTTACATTAAAAAAAAAAGTTGAGCTAGACAAGTCGTCTTCCATGTATAAAGTATTTACAACACTTATGACTCCTCGAAAAAAAAAATTACTTCATAATGAAAACCAGGCAATAAGAAAATGAATCAAAGAAAAAGAAAAGATACTGTGGCTGTATTTAAGAATCCTCTTAAATACAGAACAATGCGAAATATAGAGCTAAAGACTCAAAAACTACTGGCAAACAGAAAGGAAACATACACCCTGAAAAAGTAAAAATATATGCAACATAAAAATCAAGAAATGGGGAAAAGAAAAGAGAGAAAGTATTAGTATCACTCACTTCATCTATTACAGCAGGGATTTACTCTCTAATATCTAAAATTAAAACATACTGTTTTTTAAATTACCCCAAGTTCTTACTGGTTTTGTATTTTTCTTAATTTTAGTGAAATCTTACATAACCTAATAGCTCTGTGTTAAAGAAACCTTTATGTAGAACTTAGCGATTCTTTAAGATGTTTTTCCTTGGTATTAAATTCAAACAAAATCATATTTCATGTTTTCATTTTTTAAAACAGCATAAATAGCATTACCCTGTTTTTATAACATTGTTCCTTTCTATGACCACAAATGAAATTATGATCACCAAATGCTAACCTAAGTTATTTCTGGCTGGTAAGGTATGGATGTCTAGATTGCTTCTTTCTTTGTACTTATACTGCCTATATTTTTAAAAATAAGTATACATCACTTTTTATAAAAATTTAAAAAAGATCATTACAAAAACACATTTATTTTAAGACTACACCCAAACAAACTAATCAGAAACTTAGAACAGGACTCTTTATAAAACTGGTCACCACTTCAATCTCAGTACTAGATATTAGTCTATTCAGGTTGTCAATTTCTTCCTGTTTCAGTCTTGGAAGATTATGGGTTTCCAGGAATGCATCCATTTCTTCTAGGTTGTTTAACTTATTGGCATATAGCTGTTGATTATAATAATTTTTGACGATTGTTTCTATTTCCTTTGGAAAAAGAGTCGTGATCTCTTCCTTTTCATTCATAATTTTGTTAATGAGGGTCCTCTCTCTTTTCTTTTGGATTAGTTTGGCCAGTGGCTTATAAATCTTATTGATTCTTTCAAAAAATCAACTTCTGGATTCACTGATAAGTTCTACTGTTCTTCTAGTTTCTAACTCGTTGATCTCTGCAAGAAGTCTTGATTTTATCCCTTCTTGTGCATGGGGTTGGCTTAACTTTTTGTTGATTTTCCAGTTCTTTAAGGTGTAAAGAGAGCTGGTGTATTTGAGATTTTTCAATTTTTTTGAGTGAAGCTTGGATGGCTCTGTATTTCCCCTGTAGGACTGCCTTTGCTGTGTCCCATAGGTTTTGCATCGATGTGTCTTCATTCTCATTGGTCTCCATGGATCGTTCAAGTTCATCTTTGATTTCCTAGTTGATCCCAGCATTCTTGAGCAGGTTGATCTTTAGCCTCCAAGTGTTTGAATTCCTTCCAAACTTTTTCTTGTGGTTGAGTTCCAGTTTCAAAGCATTATGGTCTGAGAAAATGCAGGCAATCATCTCAATCTTTTGGTATCGGTTGAGTTCTGATTTGTGACCCAGTATGTAGTCCATTCGGGAGAAAGTTTCATGTGCACTCGAGAAGAATGAGTATTCTGTTGTTTTAGGGTGGAATGTTCTGTATATATCTATGAGGTCCATCTGGTCCAGTGTGTCATTCAAAGCTCTTGTTTCTTTATTAATTTTCTGTTTAGATGATCTGTCTGTTACCGAGAGTGGCATATTAAGGTCTCCTACTATTAATGTATTCATATCAATACGACTCTTTATTTTGCTTAACAGTTGGCTTATGTAGTTGGCTGCTCCTATATTGGGGGCATAAATGTTTACAATTGTTAGATTTTCTTAGAGGATAGACCCTTAAAGAATGATGCAGCAACGTTCTGTATCTCTGACTACAGTCTTTAGCTTAAAATCTAATTTATCTGATATGAGAATTGCTACCCCAGCTTTCAAGGCCCGTTGGCATATCTAGTACTGAGATAGAAGCAGTGATCAAAACCCTCCCAAAAAACAAGAGTCCAGGACCTGACGGATTCCCTGGGGAATTCTACCAAACATTCGAAGAAGAAATAATACCTATTTTCCTGAAACTGTTTCAAAAATTAGAAGGAAAACTTCCAGACTCTTTCTATGAAGCCAGCATTACCCTGATCCCCAAACCAGGCAAAGACCCCATCAAAAAGGAGAATTTCAGACCAACATCCCTGAAGAATATGGATGCCAAGATTCTCAACAAGATCCTAGCTAATAGGATCCAACAGCACATTAAAAAGATTATTCATCATGACCAGGTGGGATTTATCCTTGGGATGCAAGGGTGGTTCAACATTCGCAAATGAATCCAGGTGATACAGAACAAATCAATAAGAGAAGAGAGAAGAACCACATGGTCCTCTCAATGGATGCAGAAAAAGCACTGTACAAAATTCAGCATCCGTTCCTGATTAAAACTCTTCAAAGTATAGGGATAGAAGGAACACTCCTCAACATCATAAAGTCTATTTATGAAAAGCCCACAGCAAATATCATTCTCACTGGGGGAAAGCTGACAGCCTTCCCTTTGAGATCAGGAACACGACAAGGATGCCCACTCTCACCACTCTTGTTTAACATAGTTGGACATTGCTGTCCTAGCGACAGCAATCAGACAACAAAAAGAAATAAAAGGTATTCAAATTGGCAATGAAGAAGTCAAACTCTCTCTCTTCACAGATGACATGATACTTCATATGGAAAACCCAAAACCCTTCACCCCCAAACTACTAGAACTCATACAGCAATTCAGTAATGTGTCAGGATACAAAATCAATGCACAGAAATCAGCTGCTTTCCTATACACTAACAATAAAAATATGGAAAGGGAAATTAGATTCCATTTACTATAGCACCAAGAACCTAAGATACCTGGGAATATACCTAACCGAAGAGGTAAAGGATCTGTACTCGAGGAACTACAGAACACTCATGAAAGAAATTGAAGAAGACACAAAACGGTGGAAAAGCTTTCCATGCTCATGGATCGGAAGAACAAACATTGTTAAAATGTCTATACTGCCCAGAGCAATCTATACTTTCAATGCCATCCTGATCAAAATTCCACTGGTTTTTTTCAAAGGGCTGGAACAATCAATCCTAAAATTTGTATGGAACCAGAAAAGACCCCGAATTGCCAAGGAAATGTTGAAAAAGAAAAACAAAGCTGGGGGCATTACATTGCCTGATTTCAAGCTTTACTACAAAGCGGTGATCACCAAGACAGCAGGGTACTGGCACAAAAACAGACACATAGACCAGTGGAACAGAATAGAGAGTCCAGAGATGGACCCACAACTCTACGGTCAAATCATCTTTGACAAAACAGGAAAAAATACCCAGTGGAAAAAAGACAGTCTCTTCAATAAATGGTGCTGGGAAAACTGGACAGCTATATGTAGAAGAATGAAACTTGACCATTCTCTTACACCATACACGAAGATAAACTCGAAATGGATAAAAGACCTCAACGTGAGGCAGGAGTCTATCAAAACCCTAGAGAAGAACATAGGCAGTAACCTCTTCGACATCAGCCACAGCAACTTCTTTCAGGACATGTCTCCAAAGGCAAAGGAAACAAAAGTGAAAATGAACTTTTGGGACTTCATCAAGATAAAAAGCTTTTGCAGAGCAAAGGAAACAGTCGACAAAACAAACAGGCAACCCACGGAATGGGAGAAGATATTCGCAAATGACACTACAAAGATCTAAGATCTATAAAGAACTCCTCAAACTCTACAAAACAGATAATCACATCAAAAAACGGGCAGAAGACATGAACAGACACTTCTCCAAAGAAGACATACAAATGGCTAACAGATACATGAAAAAATGTTCATCATCTTTAGCCATCAGAGAGATTCAAATCAAAACCACACTGAGATACCACCTTACACCAGTTAGAATGGCCAAAATCAACAGGACAGTAAACGACAAGTGTTGGAGAGAATGTGGAGAAAGGGGAACCCTCTTCCACTGTTGGTGGGAATGCAAGTTGGTATAGCCACTTTGGAAAATAGTGTGGAGATTCCTCAAGAAATT
>CM052810.1:24633205-24693502 GCA_028533885.1 Nasua narica
ATTATCATGTGGTCTCACTTATGTGTGGAGCATAAGGAAAAACATGGAGGGCATTGTGAGAAGGAAGGGAAGGGTGAATGGGGGGAAATCGGAGGGGGAGATGAACCATGAGAGGCCATGGACTCTGAGGAACAAACTGAGGGTTTTGGAGGGGAGGGAGTGGGGGGGTTGGGCAAGCCTGGTGGTGAGTACTGAGGAGGATACGTATTGCATGGAGCACTGGGTGTGGTGCATGAACAATTAATCTGGTAACACTGAAAAAAATAAACATTTAGGGAAAAAAAACCTGGTCACCACAGTTTTATGATAACAGAAAACTATAAATAATCTAGTCATCCAAAATAGTATAAACACGCAGTATCAATGTAATGGAACACTATACAGCCATTTAAGATATTGTTTCTAACAAGATAATGACTTAAGGAAATGATCATGATATTGTATAAAAGTAACAAAACTGTGTGTGGTACATCATATATTATTCCGTTTTAAAGTAAGAAAAGGTTTCAAAAAGACAGCTTAAAAAATGGGCAGCATGAATGCTTGCAAATTGTCCTTATTTTTTGTTTCTTTGTTTTTTACTTTTTCACTTTTTCTAAATTCTCTAGAACTAAGATGAAAGTAAGAAGCATTCTTTTCTGTTCTTAATGTAAGACAGTGGGATACATTAAAGATTTCCATTCATGCCTAAAGGAGTAAGTTTCTTTTTTTTTTTATTAACATATAATGTATTATTTGCCCCAGGGGTACAGGTCTGTGAATCATCAGGCTTACACAGAGTAAGTTTCTATAAGTTAGAAAATGGACACTGGAAAATTTCTCAATGATACTGAAAGAAAAAAAATCACCACGGACTCTACATCCATTCAATAACCTTTTATAACTGTTATCTTCACAAGAAAAGAAAGGCACATAAACGCTGATATGATCATGTTTGCTATTTTCCATCAATCAGTTAACTGTACTAAATACCAACATGCATCCATTTTAGTGTGATGATTTTCTAATGAGACCCATCTTAAAGGTCAAAATGACTCATAAAGGCTTTTACTTTGTGTCTTCTCCATCTATAACAGATTTTTCTTCATGGTGTCCTTTTGCCTTTGCTAATCACGTTACATATTCATCTACATAATCCACAAAGGCATTGTGTTTTCACAGTAATACTATCTACTCCTTAATACTCCAATTGTAAGGATGGCACACTAACATTGTCAGCAACATGCCACCAATGTTCCAACTGTTTTATTCAACAACCCAGCTGATAAAGGACTCCAAACTTTCCACAAACAACTCCAGGAGAAAATGCTCGTTAAGCACCCAGTCCAGCAGTCTTAAGCTACTGTGGCAGTAACTGCTGTGCTGGTCAGCCCTATGTGCTTCCGCTACAGCCCTATGTGTAAGTAAACAGTACTTCCTCTATCCAAACCAGACTCTAGAAATCAGATACTTCACATTATCTAGATACTATATGGTAGGAAAGTACGAACATGATGGGGACATACCAAAGGACATAGAAGGCGATACAAGAGGCACCCTCTGGTCAACCCTGGGATGAACTGAGCCTCATAATAAATGATAACAGCATTGGATTACAACCAGTAGAATAAAATAAGAATCCCATTAATTCATACTGATATAAATTGGACGAAAGTAATATGTATTCTTATAGAATTCTAAATAAATGTAGAAGAAATGACAGAATTAGGAAATCACCATTTGACAACCATGATAGTTATAAGTATTTTTCAGGCAATAATAACCAATGAACTCTAAAGCCAATAGGTGAAAAGTATAATTAGAAAAAAATGGACATTTGTAGGGTATATCACAAAACAGCCGACACAAATCTTCCCAAAACATTGTCATGAAATATTAAAAAGATTAAAAAAGACTAACAGACACAATAACTAAGCACAATATTTAATTAAGAACTAAATCCTGATATTGTAAAAAATGCATTTTCTTTTGCTCTAAAAGATCTTTGGGAGACTGGTAAACTTTGTTTACAGGTTATATTATTATACTACTATAACTGATTTCAATAATTTGTACTGTAGTTTATAAGAGAATGACTGTTTTTAGAAAATACTGAGATATTTAGATGTAAAGGGACAGCATATCTACTATTTACTTTCAAATATTTCAGAAAAAAACATAGTCTATGTTTGTATTTGTACATAAAGAGATTATAACAAAGCAAATATAATAAAATGTCAACATTTGAGGAAACTGGATAAATGGTATATAGGAATTCTTTGCAATACTTTTCCACACTTTTCTAGAAGTCTAAAATTATTTTAAAAGTTAAAAAAACAAAATGCTATATAATAAGAAAATAGAACAATATATTATATAATTAAACTCTACAATCCAGGTTCTAACAATTTTCAATCCAGTGTTAGAAACCCTATAAATCATGAAAAACCTCTATACTTTCAGTCACTTTACAAAATGATTTCTCTATATTTAATCAAAATCCAACTTTCCCTGGATGGCATTATATCCCTCAAAGACCTCTCAAACAAAAGTGTTAATCCTCCCACAGTTTCCCCTTATTTGGGAACAAGAAGACAAGGAAAGTTTTCTTAGATATTGCCAATTCTAGATCAAGAGGTTCTCTTAAAATTCACACTGTCTATACAGCTTGTCAGACCCACTCACATCCTGTTATTACTATTTATAAGGGTCAAAAATCATTCCCCAGTCAGTAAGACTTATAAGCCAGCTCTCTACCCCCAGTATCATCCCCCCCCGCCTTAAATTCCACTGTATTACAGGATCACTAAACTAACTGAACACCTCAGCTACAAAACAGGAAGTAATAATATTCAGAGTTGAGTAGTCCAGAGACTACCTCAGTTCACTACTTTCCTGACCTGATGATACTCATTTATTACTCTTCTACTAAAAAAGATGGATTTCTACATTTTAGTACTTGGTCACAACCTCCTGGCCTTTACCTTTCTCTCTTCCTTAACTTCCACTAAATCTATTCTTTGGGGCCTCCATTCACCACCACCTGGTTCCACTTTCTATCACACGTACCAGGATTATAAAGTGAAAAACTTAAATGACACTCACACTCAATTTCCTAGTTCCTATATCCTCTGCTCCATCTACTCTACTGAGATCCAATCTGGAATGAGTCTAACTGCTATTCTCCTGGTAGAGAGAGGAAAACAAATCACACGATTGTGCCACCACAAATTTAGATTTTAATCCCAGCAAGGCCATCAGAACAGTCCTCACCATGGCAGGTGTTTCAGCTCCGCCAATCTTCTATTCCCCACTTCCAACCTTGGAGTTCTCCGTCAAAATCTTTGCTTCCTACTTCACAGAGGAAAACAGGTTTTATGCAAAAATTCCTTCAACTTCTCTCCCCTGCATCTCTAAATTTAGCATTATGGCATCCACCCTAACATATACTCTTTGCTCCTAAATGCCAGACAACTGTACAGAGAAGATCCTGCCTCCCAAAGGATCATTTTTGCTTTAAATTATGTCTCTCCTTCCTTTCTCCACTACTTTTTCTCTACCCACATGTATATTCTATTCATGCCATACTTAAAAAAGAGAAAAACTGCCATAGGCTAAAAATAAAGGTTTTTTTTTCCTCCTTGTGCTTTTTGAACTATTTCCATCTCTCCTTTCTTTCTTTCAGTGACAAACATCCTAAAAAAGACAGAGACAGAGAGAGAGAGACAGAGATCTATTCTTATTCGGTGCACTTTTAATTCTCATTTCCTCCCAATTACCAACTGGCTTTCACTCAAAGAGCTCTTGCTAAGAACACCTACCTCCTAATTGTTAAATCCAAAAGTCTTTTTTTCAGTCCTTATTGTAAGAAAATCTTTAATACATTCAATACGATTGAGCGTGCCTCTAATTGGCTTTTCTTTAGCCTCCAGAGAACTATTTCCTTCTGGTTTTCCTCCTACTTCTGACTATTCATTTTGTTTCTTTTGTAGGGGTCCTTATTTTACTCTGCCAACTTTAAAGAGTCTTAGCTAAAACTGAATCAAGAGCTGTGGAGAATGCATCTAACACATGGACAGGATTGAAGCTGGGGAGTGTGTAATTGGTATGATTTAGTTTCATTTGCAAGGGCATAAGGCAACTAACCCCCGTTACAGTGTTAACGTTACTATTACAAGCATTCATTTGTCATTTAAAAAAAATGGTGTACTGTCTTTCTGATTTTACACTCTCTTAGATGACTGGGTAGTTGCTAAATGAATAAATTAGAAAAGAAGATAATTTGATGCCAGAAGATATAAATTCAAGATATCTACCACCTACTAGCTGCATAATCTTGACTAGGTTTTTTTGTTTTGTTTTTTTAAAGATTTTATTTATTTATCTGACAGGGAGAGACACAACGAGAGAGGGAGCACAAGCAGGGGGAGTGGAAGAGGGAGAAACAGGCTTCCCATGGAGCAGGACCCGAGGATCATGACCTGAGCCTAAGGACTGAGCCACCCAGGCACCCCCTGACTGGGTTTTGAGCCTCATCTTCTTTCTGTGAATCACTCATTTCCATTCAGTAGTCAGTTACTCAACAGTTGCTCAACCAACATTTACTAAGTGCCCAGTATGATCTAGGCACTATACTCAGTTCAAAAAATGGGTATAAATCCCAGCCCATCAATCCCTAGAACTTCTAGCTTCTAACAACTAGGAGCTCTGAGGCAAGGCCATAATACAGGGCTGCAACAGAGAGAATAAAGGAAAATAAAAGTCTGCATATTCTATCACAGGTAAACCAGAAAGCCAAGACCAGCAAGGACCCACGCCTGAAACATCAATTTTCCCTCAATAAACACAGAGAAGCTACAAACAGAATCCTCAAGCAAAACTAAGTATAGTAATATCAATTACAGAGACAAGTTGTTAATGATTCATCCAGCAAATGCCAAGATGCCATTGCAGGCAAAAGTTAAAGGACTCATCATCACCGTTAAATGCCAAAGCAAACCCTCAAAAGTTGGCTGATAAGTCTAAATACATAATCTTAATAACTTCATAATATCAGAAGCCAAACACACACATGTTCTCTGTTTCTTTCAAAAAAGTTAGCAATCACGTACTCCTATACTGATTCACCCGATATATTTCCCTACTCCTGTATAAATAGTAATATCCTCATATCATAGAGATCACTATAATGTCACATTTCTAAACACTGGTCAATACAGAAACACAATTACGCTGAGGTTTTTCCACACAACTTGACAACTGGCATTTTCTAATAAAAATTTACACACATGAATTCCATTACTATAGTGGTTTGCACTAGTAACAAAGATGTACAAGACAAAAAAAAAAAAAAAAAGATGTCCAAGATAAAAAATGTTATAACTTGAGCAAAAGTACTTTCCAGAGAGAAAAAAACAAAGCAAAATTACTTTCCAGAAAGAAACTGAGTAGGTGGTTCTCTATGATACTCAAATTCCAACTGTCAGCAAACCTCTCAGCACACATAATAAAAAAAATTTACAAAATAGTTTTGGAGGGGGGAAAAAACGTGGTAATCTAAATTCTTTACTTCCTGAAAGGCTGCATTTTGCTTTAAAGAGAAATCTTTAGCATAACTAAAACACTGATAAAGACTTGAAAGTATTTCATTATACAGTAATTCCGCGTTTAACTAGGTCAATGAAAAGTACTGTGTAGGCATATATACAGATAAATGAAATAAAATACTAACACAAATAGTTGTGAGCCTATCTTCAATCACCTGCATTGGGCTAAGAATAAGCAGCATACTGGGTTTAAATAATGAGGGTTGGAATCAATTTTTCTAGATTCAAAGCTAAGCTTTAGCACTTACCAACTCTAGAGAACCTGTCTGGGCTTCGGTTTTATCATCTAAAACAGGAAATACTTACTCATAAGGTTTTTGTAAGGATTACAAAAATTAACATCGGTAAATACTAAGAATAATGACTGACACAATAAACACCCCCTAAGTGTTGGTTTAAAAAACAAAGCAAAGGCACTTTATATCTATCATCAACTTTAGTCTCTACCATAATCCTGAGTATGGTTGAATATTATGAGTATGGTGGAACAAACTTGAAGTAACTGAACTGACACACCTAGTTAGAAGCAAAGTCAAGATTCAAATACAGGTTGTACTGTCTCCAAACTCAGGCTCTTTCTATTTCAAGATGCCTCCAATAAAAAAATCACTGGTAGTCATCTACTCTGCCACAAAATGACCTTCATGAGTACTTCTAATGCTGAGTGGAGTGCACACACACACACACACACACACACACACACACACTACACATATCTTTGAATCCACCTATCTATTTCCCTTCAATGGCACAACTCTAATCCAAGCCACCACTCTCTCTTAGCTCAACTAGTGCCATAGCTTCCTAACTAAATTGCAGACACTGACCTTTGTTATTTCTTGGTTGGTTCACCAAGAAATAACACAACACTGAAGTCCACCAGTTAATAAGTCAAGAACACATAAACATAGCTTATAAAACACAACAGGCAGAGAAGGAGCACCCAAATTTAGAGAAAATCTCCAACATGAAAGAAAAACAAAACAAAAATATTAGGAAGAACGTAAACGTAGGAAGTAGAAACACAAAAATCTCAAAAATCTACAGTGGGATCTAGTTCCACATGGCAGTACAGGCCCCCTACAGTTCAAACCTCCCATGGATCACAACTATAAACATGGGACAACATACAAAACAACCCAACTATCTGAATAATCTGATCATTAAAAAAAAACAGGGATGTGGAGGGAAGTTAAAACTTGAGGAAGCATGGGGCACCTGGGTGGCTCAGTGGGTTAAAGCCTCTGCTTTCGGCTCAGGTCATGATCTCAGGGTACTGAGATCGAGCCCCTCATCCCCGTTGGGCTCTCTGCTCAAGAAGGGAGCTGCTTCCCCCTCTCTCTCTGCCTGCCTCTGTGCCTACTTGTGGATCTCTCTCTCTGTCAAGTAAATAGATAAAATCTTCAAAAAAACACAAAACTTGAGGAAGCAACCTGAAGAAATTCCCCCCACCCCTCACCTTTCTTTTTGCAGCTTGGCTGAGGTAGAACCACAGTTGTGGAAAAGCACCATAGCTTGAGCTACAAAAACCCAATAGAAATCCAGGCGCCTGGGTGGCTCAGTTGGTTGGGCGACTGCCTTCGGCTCAGGTCGGAGTCCCAGGATCGAGTCCCATATCGGACTCCCAGCTCTGCAGGAAGTCTGCTTCTCCCTCTGACGTACTCCCCTCTCATTCTCAGTCTCTCTCTCTCTCTAATGAATAAATAAAATCTTTAAAAAAAAAAAAAAGAAATCCTGCTATTTCTAGCAAGGGAAGCATGAAATGGAGCCCAACCAGCCAGAAAGTGAAGAAATCACTAATTCTGGAATCATGCATGTGTAAGATTGACCCAAAATAGATTAGTAAAGACCTAAGGAATTAATATTATACATGAATATAAAAAGATTTTATACTTTAATATAATTCAAATGCACTGCACACAGAGTGTGAAACAGTACTTAAAATCTAAAGCTGAGTTGATTGCCTCTAAAACAAAACATCTATAGTCTCCAGAGGAGCAGGGCAAACTCAGAAGGATCCAGGATACAATCCAAAATTACTAGAAATAAAAAATACTAGAAAATACAAAACAGTCTCTGAGGAAAAGGCAATCAAGAGATACCAATTCCAAGGTAACTCAGATTACAGTTACCATGCAGGGATTTGAAAGCAGCTATTCTAACTACGTTCCAGGAAGTAAAGCAAAATTACCTTGAAATCAATGAAAATGACAGAGAAAGAATCTTAGCAGGTAAACAGAAAAAAAAATTTCTGAGTAAATTTTACCTCTACGCATCTCTTCCTAGGAACCTACTGGAAAACATGTCCCACTAGAATAAAAGAGTAAACCAAATCAGAGTAGGGCCTAGAATTCAAGAAACAGAGGATCCAACATAGCAAAGTGTTGAAGAAAAAAGTCTCGGTATGATAGCTCTGTACCAGGCTTAGAGAACAAACAGGACAGATGAAATGGGAGGAGAAGGGCTCTAAGAACATCTTCAAAGAGCCAAGATGCCCTTCCACAGACAAATGGGTAAAGAAGATATGGTCCATAAATACAATGGAATATTACTCAGTCATCAGAAAGGATGAATACCCAACTTTTGTATAACATGGATGGGACTGGAGAAGATTATGCTGAGTGAAATAAGTCAAGCAGAGAAAGTCAATTTTCATATGGTTTCACTTACTTGTGGAACATAAGGAATAACATGGAGGACATCAGAAGGAAAGGAAAACTGAACTGAGGGAAATCGGAGGGGGAGACAAACCGTGAGAGACTGTAGACTTTGAGAAACAAACTGAGGGTTTTAAAGGGGAGGGAGGTGGGGGGTTAGGTGAGACTGGTGGTGGGTATTAAGGAGGGCACGTATCGCATGGAGCACTGGGTGTGGTACATAAACAATGAATCTTGGAACACTACCAAAAAAAAAAAAAAAAAGAACATCTTCAAAGAACAAAATAAAGGAACAAATAATTTTTGGCCATATGAAGAATATAGCTGAAATGAAGAATATAGCTGAAAAGCAAATTCTGAAAAATCACCACAGGATATGCAAAGAATTAACAAAGATAGAAAAATAAAGAAATAAAAATTAGGTAACTTCATTAAAAATTCTAAAAGCTATAGAAATTACACCATCTGACTCAGTAGTGAAAAATATTTATGTCATAAAATATAAATGCTAATTACTGATTTAGCCCAAAAATTAGGAGCCTTTCATACATTTAATCCTCACAGTAATTCTATGACGTGGGTCCTATATCTGTACTATACTTACTTTATAGATGAGGAAGCAATGGCATAGAGAGGTGAAGTAATTGGCCCAAGGTTACAATGCTTTAAGTGAGGAGCCAAAATCTGAACACCAGAGGTGAGACTACAAAGATAACGATCTGGGAGGGGAAAGGGGGACATGCAAGAAAACAAGGCAGATCTGACTTCTGAACAACATGGGTTTGAACTGTGAGGGTCCACTTACACATTGCTTTGCTTCTGATACTGTACAGTACTATAACTGTAATCTCAGTATGGTTCTCTTAAGGTTTTCTTTTCTCTAACTTACTTTATAAGACTACAGCATAGGGATGCCTGGGTGGCTCAGTTGTTTAAGCAGCTGCCTTCGGCTCGGGTCATGATCCCAGGGTCCTGGGATCAAGTCCCATATCAGGCTCCTTGCTCAGCAGGGGGCCTGCTTCTCCCTCTGCCTCTGCCTGCTGCTCTGCCTGCTTGTGCTCTTTCTCTGACAAATGAATAAAATCTTAAAAAAATAATAGTAATTTGAAGAAAAAAGAATACAGCATATAATACATATACGAAATACGTGTTAATCAACTGTTTGTTATTAGTAAGGCTTCTAATCAGCAGTAGGCTAAGTCTTGGGGGAGTCAAGTTATACTAGCATTTTGGGCTGATGAGGGGTGGGGGAAGCAGGCAGCACCCCTAACCCTCACACTGTCCAAGGGTCAACTATAGGATTAATAAATCAACAAATAAATGAATACACATATGTATTAAAAACACAGTTAAAGCAGCTAAAAGAGATTGTTTTCTTTCCAAGAGAAAGGCTTAGAGGACAAAAGGAGACTCATGTTTCTCATTATTTTATATTAATATTACTATATTACATATCATAATATATAACATTTTAGTTTAACTGATATGTTTGCAGGTAATAAAGTAAAATTTGTCCTCCAAACTTTGCTGCATAACCTTGTCCACACCGTCCTTCAGTCAATCTTCTCTAAAATGAGAAGGCTGAAAAAAATGATCACTAACTTACACACTTGAAAACAGTTTATTTTCCTCCTTTCCATAGGTAGACCAAATAACCTAACCATAGTTAACTATCTTGCAAATATAAGTCATCAGTCAGATGAGAAATTATGTAAAAACAGCAGGATTCATCTAAATAATCTCCCAGCACTATTTTAAAAAGAAAATATCTACTCTAACTATGGACATCGAGAATATCATTCTATAGGCTAGGCAATACATTGCTGTTGTTTTAATATTTACTCTGCAAATCTATTCACTTCAAAATAAAAGATAATACACCAGTAACCTCATGCATACATTTAAAGTCATTGAGAAAAAGGTTCATCTATTTCTTCAATAAGTATGTACTATGGACCTATAATCGGCTGAGAACCATGCTAATAAACAAGAGAAACCTAAGCTCTACTTTCCACTGAGTTTACAAAATACATACCATGGAATAAGAACTATGACAGGGGTAAGTGCAGGGTGCCTGGGTGGCTCAGTTGCTTAAGCGTTTGCCTTCGGCTCAGGTCATGATTCCACTGAGTCCCAGGATCGAGCCCCACATCGGGATCCTTGCTCAGCAGCATCTGCTTCTCCCTCTGCTATCCCCCACCCCCCCAGCTAGTGTGTGCATTCTATCAAATAAGTAAATAAAATCCTTTAAAAAAAAATGATAGGGATAAGTGCACAGTGTTAAAGAAAACACAGAATTTGGTAGTAAAGGGTGAGAAATGAAGGGGGGGGAAGCAAAGGGTGAAGGAAGATTTTCTTGAAAAAAAGAACATCTAAACATATCTGAACAAAGAACCAAAATTAATCCTAGAGAAAGGAGGGAGGAAATGCCAAAAATGCCAAATGCCAGAAAGTATGGTTTAGAGTGGTGGTTAGAGAGGGGGAGAGCAAGTGAACAAAAGTAATATAGTTCAAAATTTGGCTCATGGGGCACCTGGGTGGCTCAGTCAGTTAAGCGTCTGCCTTCAGCTCAGGTCATGATCTCAGGGTCCTGGGATGGAGCCCCGCATTGGGCTCCCAGCTCAGCAGGGAGCCTGCTTCTTCCTCTCCCTCTCCCCCCTCCCCTGCAAGTGCTCTCTCTCTCTCAAATAAATACAAAACCTTAAAAAAAAAATTGGCTCGTATGCAGGGCAATAACAAACTAAGCAGGGAGGAGCTAAGCAGAAGCTCATGTTCTCTGAAGGTTACAAACAAAAACTTAAAAAGGGTCAAGATTTATTTCAAAATCCTTCCTTTTTTGGGGAAATCACACAAAAAGTCATGTTGATAAATGAAAGCTCTAAGTGAAAACAAATGTTCTATAAAAACTGTCACTGCGGGCGCCTGGGTGGCGCAGTTGGTTGGGCAACTGCCTTCGGCTCAGGTCATGATCCTGGAGTCCCGGGATCGAGTCCCACATCGGGCTCCCGGCTCCATGGGGAGTCCGCGTCTCACTCTGACCTTCTCACTTCTGATGCTCTCTCTCACTCTCTCTCTTTCCTAATAAATAAATAAATAAAATCTAAAAAAAAAAAAAAAAACCTCACTGCAGGATTTCTTCAATCCAACACCTTAAGTCTACAAGTTGTAAGCACCTCAAAATTAGAAAAGCGGTAAAACCACCCAGTTTATTTCCTTATTCTCAAAGCCTATGCCAAACAGCACAATTTCTATATATAATGTAATGGGTAATTCTTTTTTTTTTTTTTTAAAGATTTTTTATTTATTTATTAGAGAGAGAGTGAGAATGAGAGGGGAGAAGGTCAGAGGGAGAAGCAGACTTCCCGCAGAGCCGGGAGTCCGATATGGGACTCGATCCCGGGACTCCGGGATCATGACCCGAGCCGAAGGCAGCTGCTCAACCAACTGAGCCACCCAGGCGCCCTGTAATGGGTAATTCTTGAGAAACATCATAGACAAACTAAACCACAGCACATTCCTAAACTTCGAAAATATTAATAGTTCATGCTTAAAGAAATCTTAAAAGTAAGCAAGTCAAACCTTTGAGATGATCTGATAGTAAATATTAGACCACTGCAGCATTTCAAAACTTGCATTTAGCATGTCTTTAACAAGAATTTTATCCACACCTTAATTCCAGCTAAGTACTCAAATTCTGGAAGGAACCGTAACAACATGGTTGTTAAAACACAGATACAGGATGATTTATAATCACATGCTAGTTAGGCTAGTCTTAATTACAAGGATCTTGTCAGTAAATTTACATTTAATAAACATAGCAGAACGTATTTCATAGTTATTTAAACTTATGTCAGGCCTACATACATAGAAAGACATAAAATTCTAAAATATTATTAATAGACACACAATGAGACAGTGTAGGTGAGAAAATCAAAGAAATACCCACAACTCTACAATTAACAAAGACACTGAGCAGGGCCACTGCATATGGCTTCACAGGTTACTTACTGAACAACTCTAGAGAATGCCAATCACACACACACACACACACAGACTAAAGAATTTACATTAAACTGGAAGGTAATACAGATACACACACAACTATCAATACTGTCACCACCACCACCACCACCACCACCACCACCAGCTCAAGTCTTATTAGCAATGAAAAAACGAATATAAAAACAGAATAAAATAAGGAAGATTTTGAGTGTACAAAATTAGTTTTGAGCTAGCAACATGCATTCATTCATTCATTTTTAACAAATACTCCCAAATCCCTACCATATGCCAGGTACTGAAAGATAGAGCAATGAATTAAAGAGACAAAATCCCTGTCCTCATGAAGTTTACCCCTGGGGTGAAAGGAAGAGAGGTAGGAATTAAATAAACAAAATATTTAGAATATTGGTTGATGATCGGTACTATGGAAAAAACTGAAACAGAGAGTGGGGTTAGGGAGTACTGTGAAAAGGGTATAGTTATTTTAAATAAAATGGCCAAGATCTGAGGAGCCTATTCCAACAGAATGAAGATTCTGCAGATGTGAGAAGCCTGTCTTTGCCATTCTCATAGAAAAATGTTATACTCTATTCCACTAGCCATTCATCTCTACCCCAATCCTGGTGACAGACTAGGTGGCTGACTGATTACCAGGTAGAAGTAAGTGATGCAAAACAACCTTACCACATTCCTAAGGGTTTGCTTCTAGACTGGATGAAATAAAAAATTCGTCAGAAGCATCTGGCAACAGGCCCAAGCTTCAGGACCGTTTGAGGTACACTAGCATAACATCTATATCAGACATGGGCAAATTACGGCCAACAAGCCTCATCTAGCTCACTGTTTCTGAGCCACATTAATCTGTTTATGTATTAAGTATGGATACTTTTGCACTATAAGAGCAGATGTGAGAAGTTATGGCATAGACCACATGGCCTGGGAAGCCTAAAATATTTTCTATCTGGTCCTTTACAGAAGTTGGTCTCATCACCACCATCGCCATCACCACCACCCCCACCCCCACAGTAAGACCACTCTCAGGGCCATCCCATTGAGCACATGACCAGCGTAGTCACTAAGAACCTTGCCTCAGGAAGGACCCATGCTCGGGGTTTAATCCTCTATGGTCACCATCTTAAAATTTTTAATAATTTTATCTCTGAATCTGAGTTTTATAAGTAAACCCCAGTGGGACAAGAGAGCACATGCCAGGGCTCATAAGAAGCCATAAGAAGTTTGCCTCCCCAGGAAAGATTCTTAGTCACCTGAACCCTCTGGCTTTGGTGTAACAAGGCACCGGGTACCCCCATCCCAGGCTGGTATCTCCATGACACATTCACAGGCAAACCAGCAAAGTCTCCTCCGGTGGCTGATTCAGGTATGGAACAAGTCCTATCATGGAGGATGCAATCCCTTGGGACTTGTCTATCTGCTGTGAGTTGAGACGGCAGACCTATGGGAAGGGGAGATTGGCTTCCCTGCCCCAGGCCAGGACTCCATATTTTCATTTGGCCCTGGGACCTGCAAATTACATAGCTAGACTTCACTGCTTTCATAAAACAAAAATTATAAACCAAAGTTGTAAATGAAAGTTCCATTCTTCTATCAAATTTACAAAATTTCTATGGTTTGTCCCATTTCACTACTCTGAGCCAACCCCCTTCATCTTGCTCTAGCCACAAAATTTTCTTCATATTCTTAAACCAACAAACTACTTTTTCACCATAAGCTACTCTCACACTTGAAATACTCATCAACTAGAACAGTTCAATCAAGCCTCAGCCTGTCATACCCTTCAGATGGATGAAGTTCTCTGATTATCCTGATTCCAATCAACTGGGGGGGGGGGGGGTCAAACCAACTGGTGTGACATCTCCAAAGACGGTCACCACCAATTTTTTACCTGCATGTATACGCATGCATCTCCTTCACTGAGAGATGCTTATTTTCTCTCCCTTTGAATAGGGGTGAACCTATGACTGCTTTAAACTGTAACACAGAGAACTGAAATGATCCAGTTAACAGTGCCAGTTGAACTCCCAATTAAGAGTCAGCATCAACTGTTAGCCAAGTGAGTGAGTTATCTTGGATGTTCCAACCCAATCAAGCCCCCAAACAGCTACAGTCCTAGCTATCATCACATGGAGCAGAAGAACCTCTTTATTGATCAGAGCCACCCCATGGAATCTTGAAACATAATAAAATGCTTGCATATGGAGTAGTTTTTTACAAAGCAATATAAAACTAAAACAACAAAATCTGAATGCCAGATCCATCACAGCTAAGCCTGTTATTTAACCTCTTTATGTCTCATTTTTTCCCATCTGCAAAGTGAGGATCAGGATATTATCTATTTCACAGAAGTATTCTAAGGATTAAATGTACTCACATGTGTAAAGCACTTAGCAGAGTTCTTAGCACATTCCTAACATAATGTAAAGTCATTACTGTTCCATTATTGCTATTTTAATATTGATAAAATGTATTTATTCCACAACCTGCGTCATTTAAAAAAAAAAAACTACCTAGAATTATCTGAAATTATTCTTACTTATTTATCTGTACCCCCTCTTCCACCAAAGTAAGAGCCATATGGCATTTGGCTATTGTCTTGTTCACCAGCACCTAAAACAGAATTTGGCCAACAGAGATTCTTCATAAATTATTATATACTGAAGAAATGAGTTTCAGGACCTCTGTTTCATAGTTAATAATGATATCCAAAAACTGTTCCCATACCTTATCTTAAGCATAAATCTGACAAGAGGCACTCAAAACATAAAATAAGCACATAAACTATAATGTGGTATTTTCATGACATAATTCCAACACACTTACTTGTTACTGCACAAATCTTTTATCATTACTAAATCATGTACTTACTGCTCAAATATGCCTAAGCAATGGCTAGCATTTGATTCAGCATCAATTAGGAATGCTGATACAGTATACTCATCTGTACTTTATTTTTTTAAGTTTTTTAAAACTTTTTAATTCCTGCATAGTTAACATACAGTGTTACGTTACTTTCAGGTGATGTATAATATAGCAATTCAACAATTCTATACATTACTCAGTACTCATTATGATAAGAGTACCCTTAATCCCCCTCACCCATTTCATCCATCCTGCACCCACTTCCCTTCTGGTTAACTATCAGTTTGTTTTCTATAGTTAAGAATTGGCGCTTTTTTTTTTTTTTAAGATTTTATTTATTTATTTGACAGAGAGGAGAGAGAGATCACAAGTCGGTAGAGAGAGAGAGAGATCACAAGTCAGTAGAGAGGCAGGCAGAGAGAGAGGGAGAAGCAGGCTCCCCGCTGAGCAGAGAGCCCAGGACCTGAGATCATGACCTGAGCCAAAGGCAGAGGCTTTAACCCACTGAGCCACCCAGGCGCCCCAAGAATCGGCTTTTTGACTTGTCTCGCTCTTTTTTGTCTTGTTTTGTTTCTTAAATTCCACATATGAGTGTGAAATCACACAGTATCTTTCTCTGACTTATTTGGCTTAGCATTATATTCTCTAGTTCTATCCATATTATTACAAATAGCAATATTTCATTCTTTTTATTACTAATATTCCATTTTATATATATGTATGTATACACACACACACACACACACACACCCCACATCCTCTGGATCTATTTATCTATGGATGGACATTTGAGCTGCTTCCATAATTTGGCTATTATAAATAATGCTGCAATAAGCATGTGGTACATGTACCTCTCTAAATTAGTGTTCATGTATTTTGGGGGTAAATATCTAGTAGTGCAATTACTAAATCGTAGAGTTCTATTTTTAACTTTCTGAGGAATCTCCATAATGGTTTCTGCAATCATAACGTGACTGCACCAGTTTGCATTCCCACCAACAGTGCACAAGGGTTCCTACTTCTCCACATCGTCACCAACACTTTTCCTTGTTTGTTTGTATAATTAAAAAAAAAAAAAAAAGCGGCCCTCAATCAGCTCAGTGACACACTTTCAGCTAATATCACTACAAGCACAGAAATAGCCAGAGAAACTTTAATTTGTTCAAATTAACGTGACAATACACAATAACATAATACTAATCCTCAAGCTGTGGAAACTTGGTATAAAATAGATTTGAGTATGAATTTCCTCAATTACAGTTTTTATAAGTTTCAAATCTATTTTAAAGTTGAGATAAAAATCGGACATTCAGAGGAACCCTGTACCCTGAAGAACCTTTGAAACATACCAGGTCTAGAAGGTAGAAAGATACACAAAAACATTGTTATAACAAGTTCTCTAATACTGTCATTTTCAACTTTTCTCTGCCTTGATGCAGATGAGATACATGTAACTTGCCCTGTCTCCCTCTTCCAATTATAGTTCTGTAGGAGTTCTTACATTTAAGAACAGGCAAACAAACCAGAGGGGTATGGTACAGAACTGCAGATGAGAAATAAACATATGTAAAATCAAAGAAGTAAGAGAGAATACATCATGGCTGAAGAACTAATAATAAGTAGGTCCTGCTAGACCATAGAAGTTAGCACATAAAAACTAAGAGGGGAACTGCTAAGATACTGTACTATACAGTTATGGAAAGGTCCAGTCAAGGAACTTGTATGTTGAAAACATACAAATTTCATACGAATTTCTGAAAACAGAAATTTAGATTTCAAAATTCCAATAAGCTTACCAGAATGGCTAAAATTAAAGAATGGCAACACCCAGATTTGGCAAGTTGGTGGAGCAACCAAAATTTCATACATTGTTGGTAGAAGCATAAAATGGTACAATTACCTGGAAAAAAGTCTGGTGGTGTCTTATAAAAGTAAATATACACCTATTCTATCACTCAGTAATTCCATCCTAGAGCAATGAAAATATATGTTGATAAAAAGATTTGTACAAAAATATTCCTACCAGCTTTATCCATAATAGCCAAAAACTGGAAACAACCCAAATGTCCATCAACAGAGCAATGAATGAATAAACTGTAGTGTAGTCATTCAATTTATACAATGAAATACTATTCAGCAATAAAAAGGATGATACACAAATTTATGCTCTACAAATATGGCTCACACAGTGCAAAAAACACTGAAGGATGGTCAGATGAAGAAAAAGATATTAAGTAGGCTCTTACAATAGTCAATGTCATAGAAAGTATTAACATTTAGATAGTAAGTACAAAATGAGTTCACAAAGAGAAGTCAGAGAATAGTAGAAAGCTTCTTCCTACCAGGAATAAGGAGTTTCAAGGAGAAAGCAGGTTCCCAGTGTCAATGTTACAGAAATCAAGCAAAATGAACACAGAAAAATACCTATTAGATTAAGCAATGGGCAACTCAGATGATGTAAAAGTGGTGTGGTAAGAATATAAACCAGATAAAGAATACCGATAAATTCAAAGGAAACAAACAAGTGAGGATCAACGAAATAGAGGTGAGCCAAGAAAGCAAAAAATAGAATGCAATATAAGATTAAAGACTCCAATATTTAACATGGAAAGCAAAAGTAAATAACTACACCTAAAAATCCCCATCTATTATCTCATCCAGAACATGTACTATTGAGTAAGGCAGTCTGCCATGGGCCCAACTGTCCCTTGCTGAGTGTGCAACAAAGAAGGTCAAGGTTACCACGGCACATACCAGTACTCCAAGGGAGAGGTAAACCACCCTCTTTGTTGCTCACTAAAATGTCTGCTGCTTACTAAAGAAGTGCTGAAGCCTTGGTCCTGATTCCTCCATTGTGACCCTTTACATGCATCTATCTGGATTCATCACCTTCATGGGACCTGGGTGTAAGGAAAACCTACACAAAAATGCTGACATTCATGCAGCTTGCTGGGCTATGAGTAATAATGCTAGTGTTTCTGATCTGGAAGTCTCCTGTTTTCTGCTAGCAACAATTAAACATCAATGAAGTTAACTTATTAGCCTATAAATATAGTAAAATCAAATCTTAAGACTTTTCACAGTACTTGACATAAGCAACAAAGAACTAGCTGATATTCATATTGCTGTGTAAGAAAAGAGACACAAAAGTGGTCACAAACAAAAACTGAAATATATATAATACTTTATAGGGTTTTTTTTGTTGTTTTTTTAAAAAGATTTTATTTACTTACTTGACTGAGAGATCACAAGTAGGCAGAGAGGCAGGCAGAGATAGAGTGGGAAGCAGGCTCCCTTGCTGAGCAGAAAGCCCGATGTGGGGTGATCCCAGGACCCTGAGATCATGACCTGAGCCGAAGGCAGAGGCTTTAACCCACTGAGCCACCCAGGCACCCCTACCTTTTATATATATATATATATATATATATATAGTTTATATACCTTACGTTACTCATGATATTTATCATGTAAGGCCTCTGTATTACACCTTTTACATATATTACAACATATAAATCTCATAATAATCCTTATGAGGTAGATACTAATATGATGAAACTGAGGCGTCAAATGTTAGGTAAACTAAACTATGGGCCCACTAACTGTAAACAGCACAACCTAAATACAAGCCCAGATGCCTTTAAAACGTGTTGTTTTTTTTTTAACCATCAATAGTCAATCTTCTTCCCAGCTGATTTTTAAAGGACAACTCTAATTCTCCAGATATAAGACCAAAGTACCTAGACCTCTGCAGTAGGAATACTTCATTATGTTCACAAAAAAATTAACATTTTGGAAACGCTAATCTTAAAATTTTCTTTAAAATTCCGTGATCAAAATTTAGGAAGAGCTAGGTCAAAGCCAAACGAATGTCTCTACTGCAGAATTTCTCATGGTTTTAATATGCAAATATGCTTTAATATGCTAATATAGGTCATAAATCTTCTAAGACCATCTATTATCATCATTCTGGAAAACAGTTTGGGAAACTACTGCTACAATCAACAGTGCCAACTTGGGCTTGTATACAGAATTATCTTTGAAACCTCAGTAGTCAGCTTGGTTCAGGTACATAATCCTTTAAAAGAGAGAACATCAAAGTTAGAATGTGGCCTAACAGCTTCAAGCCAAATCGACTACTACATAGTTTGGCAACATTGCTCATTTTCTACCAAACAAGACTTAATTCCCCATAACACAAGGAAACAATACAGCATACCAATAATTAAGGTTTTTATAGCTCTACATTTGTTACCTACTGCTTTACTCTACAAAATTCAGACCCCCATTAACAAGCGAAGGGAAGAAAAGACCTCAGAAAAACCAGTTTCCACATAAAACCTGTGCATTGGTTAATGATAGTGAGTCATTCTGATGTTCCTGGGCATCACCACCAGCATTCCAATCTGGAAAGCTAAATTTTAACTCTATCAGTAAATGATAAATTAACATCACATACTATTTCACCCCGAAGTATATCTGCCTGTCTCCTACTTAGTCATCTCTTAACATTCAACAACCGAAATTGTTTACTGCTCAATGATCTAGTAATCATTCCGGGGTTTTCAAAAAAACTGAGCTAAAGACAGCCACACAGCAGTTGTGTTCATCACATAAACAAAGCAGAGCTGCAGATCTGTCCCTAGACAGTCTAGTACTAGACACCAATTCAGCCGCTTCTTTGGAATAACTAGATATAGTTATCAATCAAACCATGCTCAACAAAACCAAGAGTTATACAAGACAAATGAAATAACTATGTAATTACAAAGCAACAGGAATTAACATCCAAATTTAAACTATGCTAAGATTCTCAAACACTTTGCCTTACAAACAAAACACATTAATATCATACCTACTTAAAGTGAACAGTAACTCTAAAAGTACAACTTTTGCCCTCTGCTCTGAAGGAATGCTTCCACCCAAAGTCTATTTCAAAGTCTATGTAGAATACATCTCCAATTGAGGGAGAAAAAATGCAATAAAATATGATACTGTCCACTTATTGTGAAAAAAGTTATAGGGAAAAGGGAAAAAAAATCCTAAAACTAGAGTAAATTTCAAAATATTGGTGTTAGGAATTTTTTTTTTTTTAGTGATAATTAAGTCAAGTCTTAACCAGTCATAAC
Source organism: Nasua narica (assembly GCA_028533885.1). Taxonomy (NCBI): domain Eukaryota; kingdom Metazoa; phylum Chordata; class Mammalia; order Carnivora; family Procyonidae; genus Nasua; species Nasua narica. The sequence goes on from CM052810.1 coordinate 24,653,453, forward strand.
TACTGAAAGCAAATGTGACAATATAATAAATTATATTAAGGCACAGCTATATCAGTTAAAAATGTTGAGTGATGACTTATGTATGAGAACATGGTTGATTCTGATAAGCAAAATCAAAAGATAAAGAATTTAAATCAGCTAATGCCACTAAGGGAAAAAATAGGAACTAGAAAGAAAAGAGATTAGAAAAAAAACTGGAAAGAGTATTCAGTATTAACCTACTGAATTTATTTTAGCTAATATCTACAAAAATGAAAATGCCTTTAAAAACAAAAAATAAACTATCAAAAGTGTATACACTGACAATTTGGAAAATACCTTCCATACTGGTAGCAATATTTTCCAAACCATTCTGAAAATAGAAATTTTCAAAAAATTCAACACAGATCATTTGAAGATTTACAAGATGTAAAGCAGATGAAATGAAAGCATCATAAGCTTTTATCTCAGAAAAACGCAAAATCTCATAGGTTGGAATTTCACCTTTCATTAGCCTTCATATTTGCCAAAATGCAATTATTAAAAGAAATTCTTAGTTCATAACTAGGCTCACATGTCCAAATACATACTTAAGGGGTGAAATCTGCTCTGTATTTGTAAAATTTCACAAACAGTACTATTAATTGCACCATCAATGCTACATACATATTAACGTTTTCCTCCTCTTTCTTAGTAAAAAGGTTTAACGTAATTACCATCTGAAAGTTTACATTGTAACATGCTACCTATGTAACAAGAGCCAACAACTGCTGAGTCCATTTTTAAAGAGGGTTTACAATAGAAACCTCCAATTCCAGGACCGTAATTAATACTAGAGGGAAAGCTACGTTAGAAAAATTGACACTGAAAACAGAGAAGGACACTTTTCACTCATTTTAACACAGAAAGGCTTATGTGGTTGAACTGGTAAACCCTATTTAATGAAAAACAATTCTTCAAACAAGATTTCCATTTTTTTCTAGTAAAACTTGTTTCCTTTCCTACCCCCCCAAAAGTCGGAATAGGAAAAAAATAGTCAATTTTTAATACTAACAAAATGAAAAAAGGCAAAATGAGAAGGTTAACTAGAGCCGAGACACGAGATCAGCACCATTATTCTCTAAAGTTGCACATTTTTTTCCACCCACATTTTTCACCGAATCCACATCTCACCCTACCTACATCGTGCTTACACCTCCTTCCCCTCTATCCGCTCCATTTATGACGGCGATCATCTTCCCAGCAGGTATGTGAACTCAACCCCAAGTCCGGCAGAAAATCCACTGGAAATGTCTCATATGTGACTGGGCCAGGGAATAAGGAAATGATCGAGAAAGTGAGAAGTAAAACAAAATATAAGTTTTAGGAAGCGGGGGACGGAGAGTGTCTTACAGCCGGGTATAAGGTGCGGAAGAGGGGTGGGAGGTAGGAGGAGCCTTGGGTCGAGAGGAAAGGGTCTCGAAGGAGTCAGAGGCAAGCTCCAGAAGAAGCGGGGTAAAGGGGAGAAAAAAGAAAATTAGGCAGTTTTTAGCCAAATAAGGGGACTCCCTGGTCGGCCGTAGAAAGCAGTCCCCGAATCCAGGGCCGCGCAGGAGGCCGGGGAGGGGGCGCAGGAACTCACCACCTGGTAGCGGCCAGTCCCTGGCTGGTGATGATCCATCCTGCCCGGCTCGGGATCCGGCTTCCGAGTAGGCGATTCCTCTCGGTGCTCGACCCCCTCGCCCACCCCCGTTGCCGACGTCGTTGCCGCAGGGCCCCTTCCGCCTCTGTTTCTGCCGCCGCGGTTGCCCGGCCGGGCCGCTTCACTTCCTGTCGCTCCCGCAGCAGCCGCGGAAACCTCCGCGTCGGCCACGGCGAGGTGAAGCCCCAGAACGCCGCGCGCGCTACTGAGCATGCTCGGAATGATTGCGCATGCTCACTGGGTCCTCAGGCGTCCCGTTCGCGTCGCGAGCCGGGGGGTTGGGCTGAGTGGGAGGAGATGGAAAAGTAAGACAAGTCCGGGGAACTCTCTAGGTTGTCGGGAGTGGGCGGTGGCAAAGGGAACGGAAAAAAAATATTACCGTCCTTGATAGGTCTTTTCTATTGGACGGGTTTCGCGCAAGCACCCGCGAGTACACAGTCACACCGCGCAGAAACTAGAGTTGAGGAGAAAGGGAACACATACCTAGAACACCTTGGGACGGGTCACCCATTTACGCAACACGTCCTCTAATTACCCACCTAGAATAGGACAATGCAGGGACATCCGTCTCTAGGACGTTCCTATAACGCGCATTCAAAATCATTAGTGAGGTAAGGGATGTATTTTTAAATATTGTTTTGTCCCCCTCTTGGTTACAGTGTGAGTTTTAAGAATATAACAGGGACTCTTCAACCATAGTCTTAATATCTCGCGAAGGAAGGAGGCCTCTAGAGAGCCCTGGTTACTAGAAAGATACGAGAAAATAATGAGGTAATATAGGACTGTTTTGTCATCATATTCCAATAATTTAGAAGGATTTAATAGTATGGAATCACTTTGTGTGCAATATTGTAAGACTAGCTCAGTGTCTCGTTAACAATACGCGTCCAACTATATGTGAGTATCTCCCAAAGGCAATGTTTTCCCAGGGAGTAAAAGAGTATGATAGGACAAAGTACTTTTTAACCCAAAGACCAGCTTTCTTTCCCCTGAAAACTATGATCTCACATAATCTGGTCCAGCTATCTCTTTTACTTTACTTCCTGGAATGGAAAAAGTCCACTGAATGAACCTGATGAGCTAGTTAAAATAGCAAAAATACAATAAAGACAGAGACTCATTGAGAGATCATCACCAAAAAAATTGAAGCCTTCTTGACAATTTTATTCAAAGCATTGACCAGTTCTTCCTATTTTTACCATTCTGGCACACCTAGCATGAATAGGCTAACAATAAATCTCATACTTAAATGTCTTTAAACTTGTTTTCTTTTGATCTAAGTTCCAATCTTTTAGATTCGAAGACGATGAAATAGGACATTTTATTGTATTATTGTACAAGAGATCACCCTCACAATTTCACCCCAAATGGTATCATCTTTCATGGTCAAAACAACAGTGTTAGCAAAATGAAATTAGGTTCCTACACCACTTACGGCCTATACTGTTCCTTTAGAACTTAATTTTATATGTGCTTGTATTTTCATTAATCATTTATATGTCTATTTGTTGTTTCTCTAATACACTCCTGCTCAGGGAAGAGGCTATTTTTTATGCCTAACACACCCCAAATAGTACTGAGAACTGAGAACATAATGGTGAAAGCTAAAGACCTGACCAAAAGTCAACATCCTGAATCCTGTTAAGGTAACATTCTTTCAGTTTTACCCTCCTCCCAAGTTCTGTGAACATTTTGCTAATCTAGAGAGCAAATGACAAAATTCAATGGGAAAGCACTTTTTCAGTGAAAAAGAGGACGAGAAAGAGGGGAAAGAAGTCAAATAATAACTTATGGATACTGAACCCTTCCCAAACCAGGGGCTGCATGTGTTATATCATTTTATCCTCACAACATCTCCATGATGTGCGCACAACTATAATCCCTGTTTAACAAATCATGTAAGTAAGGTATCAAGAGGTTCAGGAAGTTGTCAAAAACCAAATCACTAGCAAGTGGTCACAGACTCCAGAGTCTCCTCCATATTAAGCACTATGCTATAATATACCCTACAAAAAAAAAAAAAAAGTAATGCATTACAAAGAGCCAATCTGACCTCTTTAAATCCACCTTCTTGATCTATATGAAATAAATGATTCTTTCTCATCATCCCCAAAAGAACCACTCTAAGCTCCTTTTACCGATTTCACAACTAAGCCAGTGTGACCTGTAATAGACCATCACAAGTGGAGGCCCTACGTTGCCCCCTTCTTAGGGGGGGCAACTTATTTGGGATGAAATGGGAATAACAATATTCTTACCATTTTAGGGACTTTAAGCAACATCCCATATACTCAATCCCTACTCTTTCCATGGTGACAACTCAAATTACCTAAGGAATTGGTGGTAGTGTACCTCTCTATAAACTACTTCAAATGGAATGTTATAATTTTAATACACTTCTGGCCTAATCAATTTTCATCTCCAAATACACAGCCACCCATAATTTCACGAGTGCCACACTGCAGTACTGGGGTAGACATGGAGATAAACTGCCAAGATTCCTCATCCAGAAAACACTCTCTGACCAGTTGCAAGGAGTGTGATTAACCAACAAGCTCCAGCTGTTAGCTATGTCAGGGTTTCCTTCAGTTTTCAACCAGAGGTCATGTTATTTTCAGCATGGCATCTGGTTTTTGACTGGTGGTGATACAGGTTGAACCACTTTTGCCTGCCACTGACCCTTTTAAGGAGCAATCTCTGCTTCAGAATTCCCTGCTAAACTGGCAGAGTCTTTGTTAGCTCTGCAGTATGTTTTAATGAGTCTCCCTGCTCAATTCTTTTTCCTTTCACAGATGTTAACTCCCCAATAAATCTCTTGCACTCATAACTTCATATCAGCATGTGCTTCCTGGAGAACCCAAACTAGACAAGTGGCAAAATGTGAAGTGACAAAACATTGTTAATATCAAAATTGCGTGAAATGACTACAAAGGTCCATTCACATAATTGATGTTTCAGCTCCAGAATAACCCCTGGTACCCTCCATCATTACCATTTTCTCATGTGAACATAATGTCTTCCCACTAAGAATAGCTTTGATGTTTTCTGTAGAGTGATGCTATCGAGTCTCAGGGGCTCCTTTTCCTTGGAGATACTTCCCACTGGAATCCTTCCTACCTTCCTAGCAGAGTCATTCCTGCCAGAGGTAAACTGATTTTTTACACCCTCCATAGTCTCCTCTCAGTTCAAACTGGGTATGCTAAACTGCATATACATGTGCCAAGGTTGTTTGTAGATATTCCCACCAATTAAAGAGCAGTGGATAGACATGCCATTGCCTACAGATGGCTTTCCACACAGGCCTAAATCACAGGTAGGTAAATGCTCCAAATTTTCCTTACTTCTTCAGTGATTTTTAGTGTTTTATCACTTCCCCTCTACAATATAGAACATGCAAACATAGAACTACTCCTCAAGTAGTTGCTGATGGTTAGTGTGACCATAGATCCTAATAGTTAATTATATTTGGAATATGAATGATTTTGCATAATTATCTCGAGAATGATTAAAAGAGGTAAAACTGCATTCTTTGAAGATTTCTATCTCTACATAATAAAAATTCACTAGCCATTATTTTCTGTATACTAAATTCTAAATTAGGTTTTAGAAAACACAAGAAATTATTGTCACTTTGGTAACTGAAAATAAGCATGATTATTACTCCAACATTTCATCTCTGCTACCATGTATATGGATCTTTTAAGCAGTTGGAGGCTTGGACCTCAATTTAGCTTCACATAGTGTTCTTTATTTAACTGTTTCTGAAATTCCTGTCATCTGTTCAGCTCTGTAATTTTAAAGAGAAGATCTAAATGAGCAATTTGACAATCAGGTATCTACTTCCTTTTCCTCTATTTATTCTCATATACTGTGTTGGAAGAACCTAAAATATAGCTAATTTTTTTTTTTATCAGTCAGGGTTCAACCTAAGAAAAAGATCTAGTAGAAGATACATATTAAGAGATTTATTGCAAGGAATGGGCTTACACTATTGTGAGGGCTAAGCTCCAAAATCCATAGTACAGGCCACTAGAAGAGTTCTAGGCAACAATTCTGCTGTCTACAGGCAGAATTTCTTCTTCCTCAAGGAAGCCTCAGTTTTGCTTTTGACCTTTCAACAGATTAAATCAAGTCCACCCAGATTATATAAGATAATCTTCTTTACTTAAAGTCAACTGATTTTGGACTTTGATCATCATATCTAGAAGCTACCTTCACAGCAACGCCTAGATTAGCGTTGGAGTGAATAACTGGAGCTATAGCCCAACCAAGTCGACACAGAAACTATCACATGTTTATTTAATACTACAAGCTAAAATTGTCTCTATACAATAAAGGATAAAGAAAGAGAAAGAGTGCTCACTTCAGCAGCACATATACTAAAATTGGAACGATACAGAGAAGATTAGCATGGCCCCTGCGCAAGGATGACACGCAAATTCGTGAAGCGTTCTATATTTTTCACGAAAAAAAAGAAAGAGAAAGAAACCAAAGGAAGAAAGAAAAGTACCAGAGTTAGCTTAGAGATTAAAATAAATTAAAATAAATTTCAATATTAAGTATTTCCTTTCAGCCTTATTTTATATATATACTATTATCAATGGAGGCAACACCAGGCAGCAAATAGAAAATATCTGAATTCTGATAAGCTGTCCTAACACTATTTTTATTTAGCACTTTCATTTTTTTGTTTAGTCATGAGCAACAAATGTGAGCAAATCAGTAGCCGTCTTGCCTTAGGGATTACTTATTTTAAATTGGGCTAAGTCATAAGTTATTAATATGTTCTTTGCTTTACCTTGAGTACAGAAGGCTGTTCTTTGACCATATTAAAGCAGGACTTTATGTGCTTTTTGTCTCCTGTTTTCTCTGCAAGCCTGAATCACTTTCATCATAGAAGAGCAGGATTGACACTGAGTATATTGCCTATTATGACAAGTTTCTCTTGACTAACTAATGCAAGATTATTGTGTAAGAAGACAAGTACTATTCGTGTGTACATGTGTGTGTAGGTGTATGTATAAAGCATTAGAAGAGAAAAATGTCTTCTATATATCAAGGTATTCTTAGCATGTTAAACATTGTCTGCTCTCTTTCTTCCATAACAGGAACCAGGCCTCATTTGTTAAACCATCTGAAGTCAGAATGCTCTTCACCATTAACAACATAGTACAACATTAGCAATAAGGTTTCCATACAATAAAGTTGCCTGGTTTCGGTAGTGAGAATAAAGGGCATTCAATATCTGAAGGGACAAAATGATGACAGTATTCAGACGGAGTGACTCACGAGATGCTGCCTTTCCAGAACTAAGAAGAAATTCGTATCCATTTCCTGGTCTTTAGATTCAAATAGGGGGGAAAAAATGAAGGGACTGACAGAGCCAAAGTAAGCCAAGATAATGAGAAAAGGAAGTTCCTTTTATATCTGCTAGATATCATAGAAAAAATAAAATATTTATACTATCCCACTTCACCTGTCAATAATATGTAAAGTTCCCATGAAATGTCTATAAATTCTGCCTATGAAAAAATGATCACTGAGAAATCTGGCATGATTTCCCCAATAAAGGTAAAGACGTCAAGCTCAAACCTTCTTCTTTATCCAGTATTTTAGTCTGTTTGGACTGCTATAACAAAACACCATAGATTGGGTGGGTTATAAACAGAAATTTATTTCTCAAAGCTCTCTCAAGGCTGGAAGGCCAAAATCAGGATGCTCCCATGGTTGGGTTCTAGTGAGGGCCCCTTTGCAGGTTTCAGACTGCCAGGTTCTCATTGGATCCTTAAAAGGCAGAAGGGGCCATGAGGTACCAGGGACTCTTTTATAATGGCATTAATCCCATGCTTCTGGACCTAATCACCTCCCAAAGATCCACCACTTAACACCATCAAATTGGGCATTAGATTTTCAATATTTGAATTTGGGGGGAGGGGACACAAACATTCAGATCATAGCATTCAGATATTGACTTTTATTTTTATTTTTTATTTTTTAAAGATTTTTTATGTATTTATTAGAGAGCGAGAGACTGAGAATGAGAGGAGAGAAGGTCAGAGGGAGAAGCAGACTTCCCGCAGAGCCGGGAGTCCGATATGGGACTCGATCCCGGGACTCCGGGATCATGACCTGAGCCGAAGGCAGTTGCTCAACCAACTGAGCCACCCAGGCGCCCCAGATATTGACTTTTAAAAGCAAAAGCATAAATATTACAAGAACACCTGTGTACATACAAATATAGCACATAGAGTAGAAAATCAAATTTATTTTTTTTTTTGGTTTGAAGGAACAGATGATTTGGCTTACAGGCCACTGAAATTTCCTTAGAACGCAAATGTCTGGAAAAGAGAGAAATGTGTGTTTTCATGGATTCATAAAACTTTAGCATTTCAGGGGACCTTCCTAGTCACCTATTCCAAAACCTTCATTTTGGATATATGAGAACTGAGGCTCAGAGAGATAAATGTATCCTTGAAGTGATTATCTGTGAAACTACCACCCCACTTCCAGCGTGGTTCAAATGCGGTAATTCATAAAACAATAAAAAATACTCCATTGACATTCCTACCACATCCAACAAGAAAGAGCCCTCCGAAATAGTACTAATAAAACTAAATATAGAACGTCAACACATCATGAATTCATGTCAACGTTTCTTTTGGAAGAAATATAGTCAAATGTATTGCCACCAAACAAAATAAATTCTAAGATCGTTGCTAATTCTTTTAGGGGTTGCTGCTTCAGAGAAAGTAAAACCACCACTTGTGTTTGTTTAATTATTGTTTTATAAACATATATTAAATATTGTTTTCTCTCTTGTCTTTTTTTCTTATTTTGTTTTTCAAATCCTACTGGTGAGGGTTGACTTTCAATAGATCACAGCAAGGGAGCTGCTTTGCTAAGTACGAAATCCCAACCCAGAAGCAGGTTGTCTAAAAATTGGTGTAGCACCAGGTTCCCTATGAAGGTCTACTTTTAAAAATGCAATAAATGAGCCCTCCCAAAAGACAATCTTTGAACATACAATAGATACCTAACATTACTTGTAAACATGCAAGCTTAAAAACCAAACAATCCCAACCCCATACGGGCATATCCGTTCCGATAAGGTTGGGATATATGATGACCTAAACATGTAAAGTGAACAGGATGCCAGCTCTCTGTGCAGCTCCAACACGTGGACCGTGATTCCTGGAAACGATACAGTTGTACATACATACGATAGTTATACACGACCACTTACATTTAAATTAATATTAAAAACTTGGTTCCTGGATGACACCAGCCAAATGTGTGTAGGCACTACTGTGTTGGGACAGAGCAAATAAGGAACGTTTGCATCATCACAGAAAGTTCCATTGGCCATCATTGCTCAAGCAAAGATTCTTACTCCTCACCTTAAATTATCTTCCTTCTATTACTTCCTGAATTATCCACATAATTTTCTAATAACTTTGGCCCCAGCTCTGCACATGTTAGCAATGCAGCTCCTGAGCAAGTCATTTAACCTGCTGAGCTGGTTTGCTCACCTTAAATATCAGAATACTAATTCCTTCCCTAGCCAGCTCCCTGGGTGTTGTGAAGCTCAAATGAAATGTAATCATACAAATATAAAGTAATATTAATCCTGGAGGTTCTTTTCCTTTCTAGTGACTGCAGAAAAAACGTGATGTTTAACACTTTTTATAGTTAAAATGTGGAATAAGTATAATTTAGAGATGACGGAGATTACGTCAAAGAACCCAGAAGCTGGTTAGGCCTCCTAACTTAGGCCACATCATATTTTTTCTAGGCCAAGTGTCTCGGCTTATGCTCTGCATGAGTCATCATAAAATAACTCCAATGTGTGTAACCATAGACAATACACCAGTTGTTTATCTAGAAGTAAAATTATTCCACAGTATATTTGCCAACCATAATTATGGTAATGATAGCTAACATTTATTAAATGCTGCCAGCCATTTTGCTAAGTGCATCATGTATATTATCTCCCTGTATTTCACAACATATGGAATAAGTACTATTGTTACTACCATTTTATATATCAGAAAACTGATACCTAGAGTCTTAAGAAATTTACCAAAGATCACAAACAATTGAGGGAAAAGGGTTTCTGGGTTTTTTTTTTTTTTCCATTTTAACAACTTTTTATTGAAATACACATACTTTAGTAAGTATGCAATTCATAAGTGTACAGCTCAATGAATTTTCATAAACCGGAACAAACCCATGCAACCTGCCCCCATATTAAGAAATATAATATTTCTGGGACACCTGGGTGGCTCAGTCAGTTAAGCGTCTGCCTTTGGCTCAGGTTATAATCCTGGGGTCCTGGGATTGAGTCCCGTGTTGGTGTCCTTGCTCAGCAGGGAGCTTGCTTCTCCCTCTGCCTGCCACTCCCTCTGTTTGTGCTCACTCTCTTGCTGACAAATGAATAAATAAAAATCTTTAAAATAAAAAAATTTTTAAAAAAGAAATAGAATATTTCCAGAACCTCAGAAAAACCCTTGGCCCAATTCTTGTCTCTTCTCCAATACAAAAGTAACTAAAATCCTGACTTGGAACACCATAAATTAGTTTTGGATAATTTATCAGTTTGACTTTATATACATGGAGTCATACTATATGTACTTTTTTGAGTTTGATTTTTTCGCTTTGTATTCATAAGATTTATTGATATAGTTGAGTGTAGCTGTAGCTAGTTCATTTTTGTTGCTGTATAGTACTCCAATGCAGGATTATACCCTACTTTATTTAACTGTTTTACTGAATAAATATAGCTGATTGACATTTGGGTTGTTTCTAATTTGGGGCTTGTATTAGTTTCCTAGAGCTGCCAAAACAAAATATCAAAAATTGAGTGTCCTGAGCAACAGAAATTTATTATCTCATGTTCTGGAGGATAGAAGTCTGAGACCAAGTGGGAGCAGGATTGGTTCCTTTGGAGGGCTGTGAGGGAAAATCTGTTCCATGCCTTTCCCCTAGCTACTGTTAGTTGCCTGGCGGTCTTTGGTATTCCTTGCCTTGTAGAAGCATTACCCCACCCTCTGCCTTCATCTTTACATGGCATTCTCCTTGTGTGTATATGTCCAAAGTTTCCCCTTCTAAAAGGTCATTGGTCAGATTGTGGCTACACCCTACTATGATGTCACTTTAATAACATCTGCAATGACCCTATTTCCAAATAAGGCCACAGTCTGAGATACTGGGAGTTAGGTATTCAACATATAAATTGGGGAGAGAGGAGGCACATTTTAACCCATAACAAGGCTATTATGACCAACACTACTAAGAATATTCTTACATATGTTTGGGTGAATATATGTAATTATTTCTGATGAACATATTCTTATAAGTGGATATGCTAGATTTTTAGAGTGAATATATATATATGTATGTATATTCAGCTTGAACAGATAACTGCCAAACAGTTTTCCAAAATAGTTGTACTAATTTTTCCTCCTCTCATCCTCTCATCAGCGTATGAGAATTCCAGTTGAGACACAGCCTCAAACATTTGATAGTGTCTTTTTTTATTTAAACCATTATGATGAAAATATAGTTGTATCTCATTGTGATTTCAATTTGGATTTCTCTGATGATTAATAAAGCTAAACTCCTTTTTGATATCTTTATTGACCCTCTGGAGATCATTTTGCTGATCCGGTCATTTGTCCATTTTTCAACTGAATTAACTGCATTTGTCTTGGATTTGCAATAACTCAATATTTTTCCAGAAATAATGGGTACTTTGTACCTATACATATATCGCTTTTCACTTGGAGTTAGGAACTTGGCTTCAGGCAAGTGGACAGATGTAGGTGATCTGTTTTACTTTCTGCATGCTTCTCTTATGCATGTGTTTAAAATGCTGAAGGTAGAAGGTGAAAAAATCATACCCTAAAATAGGGACAGGAGGAAAAAATCGATGCAAAGCTGTCCATCAGCATCTGGTCTATTTGAATTTTTTTTTAAATCTGATCTTTAGTTTCAGAGAGTGAGAGTGTGCGCGCTTGTCTGTGTATCAGACTATCTCCCTGTCCCTTTGTTACATTCCTTTCAAAAGTCTTTAGCCACTTGGCTGACTCACCTCTCTTTTTTACAGCTTTTTCTCTGGGCTTATTTCGCCTGCCTTCAAGCATGGGCTGCAGAGAAAGATGAGATGTACGTGTCAGCTTTCAGTGTCTAATATGGAACCTTGCATAAAGTAAGCCCTCCTTACTGATTTGTTGACTACAACTGATGGAAGCCTCCACTTGATTGCTACGCAAAAGATGCATAGTAGTACACATTCATAGAATGTTGTCTTGTTTTTTAAGAATTTTTAATATCAACAAAAAATATTCCAAGAGATAACCAAAAATGCCCTAATTTGTAAATGAAGTTTAGGAAATCTCTAATATTTCTCCCTGAAAATTTCCCTGATTTATTCTAAATGTAAGTAGAGCTAGGTCTGATCATTTAAATGACATCTCACTAATGATCTCCTTCCCACTTTTATTATTACAGACAGAGTCTCATGATTCTCAACTTTGTATTGTTCCTATAATGGGCTATAGGTCTGCTAAAGAGTTACTTTTTATTATGGTATTATTAGTATTATATTAATATATTATATATAATAATATATTTAATACTATTATATAGTATTATAAGTTACTTTTTATTAAAATATTTTTATATTATTTTATTAGTAAATACATATAACATAGAATTTACTATTTTAACTATTTTTAAGGGTACAGTTGTTTGGGGAGGGTATGTGCTATGCTAAATGCTGTGAAATGTGTAAGCCTGATGATTCACAGACATGTACTCTGGGGCAAATAATACATCATATGTTAATAAAAAAATAAATAAAAATAACACAGAAAAAAAGGGGAAAAAATATCTGTAAGAAAAAAAAAAGGGTACAGTTGAGTACCTTTTGTACTTTTGTATTGTTGTGCAACCATCACTACTGTAGTTCATCTCCAGAACTTTTCCATCATTCCAAACTGAAACTCTGTACCCATGAAATTCTAACTCCCCATTCCTCTCTCCTCCTAGCTCCTAGCAACTGCTATTCTACTTTCTATCTCTATGAATGTGATTATTGTTAAGTACCTCATATAAGTAGAATCATATAATATTCACCCTTTTGTGTCTGGCTTATTTCACTCAGTATAATGACTTCAGGTTTATCTATGTTGTAGAATGTACCAGTTCATTCCTTTTTTAAAACTGAATAATATTTCATTGAATGTGTACATCACATATCATATTTGTCTGTTCACCTATAAGTGGACATTTGGGTTATTTCCACATGGGTTATTTTATTTAACCTTCACAATTACCAGCCCTGGCAGGCCTGAATTGGAAAACCGACTGTCACTTACATAGCAACTAACTCTGGCCAAGTTGAATTTTCTCTTTGCATATTCATTTCCCCACTTATAAAAAGAAATGAATTAACCACCTCACTGCAGGGAAGACTTAATAAGATAACAAAATACCTAGTGTAGTGCCTGTCATATAATTGGTATTAAATAAAGGGTAGCTAGTAACATAATGATTCATGTTGATAGTAAACAATTCAAGAGTCTGTTCCATATGTCTCAGGAGTCCAGACTAATGTACTCAATGTATCCCCTGCGTCTCCTACTTTATGAAAGTCATCTTAGATCATATACATATGGCATATCTAAAAGGTATTTTTTGGCTTCTAAAATATTCAAATCACCAAAGGAAAACGAGAATCATTTGTGAAACATATTTTTTTATTCTACCCGCAATATATTCACCAACCTCAGAGAGGTTTAAATGTCACTTCAAAGAGTTCAGTTTTAAGGAGTATCAGTGATTTGTCTCTTCAGGAAAAAAAAAACGGTTTCATTTTGTGGTTATTAATTTTATTATTTATCAAATATAGTCATTAAACAACCCTCCCCCCAAAAAAAAGCCAGTTGCCTTTTCAGACTTTAATACCAAATTTCAAGGTTGGTAAGCATACATGATATTGTCACCAATTCAAGGTGACTGATTATTTGGTGTCAGAAACATTAGAGATCAATATTCAGGAAATGAGAGTAGTATGTTTTACCTATTATTTGCTAACAGCAACTAAAAAAGCTTTATAAACATACTTAAAAATAACTGTAGGCTATCCAATTATTTAAAATCAGCCAAATAATCCTAATAATGAAAACAAGTTACTGCCTCACACCCATTAGGATGGCTATTATCAAAAACAAAATAACAACAACTAAACAGGAAATAAGTGTTGGGAGAGAACTTAGAACACTTCTGCACTACTGGTGGGAATGTAAAATGGTACAGACACTGTGGAAAGCAGTGTGACAGTACTTTAAAAAATAGAATTACTATATGATCTGGCAATTCCACTTCTGGATATTCATGCAAAAGAACCAAAAGCAGAATCTTAAAGAGATATTTGTATACTTATGTTCATAGCAGCATTATTTAAAATAGCTAAAATATGGAAGCAACCCAAATGTCCATAGACAGATGGATGGATAAGCAAAATGCAGTATACACACACACACACACACACACACACACACACACACACACACACACACTGGCACATTATTCTGCTTTAAAAAGAAAGGAAATTCTGACACCTGCTACAACAAGGATGAACACAGAGCATACTGAGCTAAGTGAAATAGGCCAGTCACAAAAAAACATATACCATATGATTCCATTTATATAAGATACTTAAAGTAGTCAAAATCATAGAGACAGAAAGTAGCATGGAGGTTGCCAGGGGCTGAGGGAAGGGCGTAGTGGGGAATTATTGTTTAATGGAATAGAGCTTCAGTTTTGCAAGATGAAAAGACTTCTGCAGATGGAGGGTGGTGACGACTACACAACAATATGAATTGACTTAATACCATTGAGCTGTGCATTTAAAAATGATAAGATGATAAATCTTATGTATTTTACCACAATAAAAAAAATGGGGGGAAGAAAAGTAAATTAGCACACTATGGTACTTGCAGCAGAAGACAAACTATACATAAAAGGTGAAACAAGGGAGATTAATATTTTTACACATGTCTGCAAATCTAACATACACAAATATATGAGTGATCCCTGTATATCCTGAAGAAGAAAAATATTATTCATATAGGGACTCAGTGTTGGTTGGAGATTTTATAACTTCTAGTTAATGTGGAGGAAATAATTCATTAGAAAAATATAAAGAACACAGGGTGCCTGGGTGGCTCAGTGGATTAAAGCCTCTGCCTTCAGCTCAGGTCATGATCTCAGGGTCTTGGGATCGAGCCCTGCATTGGGCTCTCTGTTCAGCAGGGAGCCTGCTTTCCCCCTCTCTCTGCCTGCCTCTCTGCCTACTTGTGATCTCTCTCTCTCTGTCAAATAAATAAAATCTTTAAAAAAAATATAAAGAACACATAAAAAGTTGGTGATAAATGTCTGCACTGGTGGAAGGAAATAAGTTGTTTCACTCAGCTAACACATTCTATTCACAGGCAGAAAGTAAGAGAGATGGGCTTAAATGTTTGAACTATTTAGCAAAGATTCAAATACAGGGATGACTAGACAAAACAAACTAGTCATTAGAATTGAGGTTACTAGTTGGATTTGCCAGATGCATTAAGAAATTTGGTAGCTAGTATGGAGTTTTATGGTAAAGAGAAAGAAAAGCAAAGGAAAGACCAAAGAATCAAGGACACAGGAAAACAAAACAAATAAAAAAAAAAATAGCAAACGTAGTCAAATATGGACTCAGTTGGTTCTGATGAAGTAGATGTGTACATCTGAATTACATTTTATTTTTAAAATTTTGTTAATCTATAGTAATTATAAACTGGACTATGTGAACTCTGAGATCCTGTTCCTTTCTCTCTCTTTTTTTAGATTTTATTATTTATTTGGGGAGGGGCATATGCAGTCACAAGCAGGGTAAGGGGGAAGGACAAGGGAGAGAGAAGCTTTAAGCAGACTCCATGCTGAGTGTGGAGCCTGAAACCAGACCCATCCCACAACCCTAAGATCATGACCTGAGCCAAAATCAAGAGCTGGGCCCTCAACTGACTCAACAGTCCAGGCGCCCCAGATCTTGTTCCTTTCTAAGTATAATATTCTAAGTTTCATTGCCCTTTAAATTTAACTTGCATTCTAACACTTTTCCCCCCAAGAAATAACTTGTTGGCTTTTTAATATTTTTTAATTCAATCATTCAGGCATTCTTTCTTTGATGGAGTACCTACAACAATACCTTCTGATGTCTGGTATATAATGAAGTCACAAAAATGAATACCTTGCTTGCCCTCAAGGAGCTCACTATCAATATAGTAGGGGTCGAGAGGTATACAGATAATTCCTTCACCTTAAAGGATAGGGAGGCGTGAGGTTAAAAAGTAACTAAAGGTGTTCCAGGTAAGAGGAGCTTCGAAAATGCACAAGAAAAACCCGAGATACGAGATTGCCCAGTGCCTGAAGAAACTGCAGTGGTTAAGTATTCTTGGAGAGAAGGGTGGTGAGTGATTGGGCTGCATGGTTCACAGTGGCCACATAATTAAGAACTCTGTTTGGTATGCTAAGGAACTTGGATTTTATCCTGAAGGCAAAGGAAGTCAGTTAAGGACTCAAATTAGAAATATGATAAGATAAAATATGAATTTACAGTTAATCTGAAGATGAGGTGCATGTGTATTCAGATTTGGGGCATGCAGAAAACTGAAAGAGAGCTACAGGAATCCTGACAGGAGTCATGGTCACCTGGGTCAGTGCTGGGACAGTAGGCTCTCAGAGGCAGGAACGAAATCTGAATACCTCAGAGATATTCAGGAGGCAGAACTGGCTAGACATTGTGAGGGTCTTACCCAGGATTCAGTAGGTCTGTGGAAAGATCTTGAAGCTAGTAATTTACTAAAATTTTCCAGGTATGCTGCTGATTAGTCAAGTGTGGGACATACAGGTTCACACTGCTTCTCAGAGAACTTGTGTGTCAGAGAGAGAGAGAGAGAGAGAGAGAGAAGATAGAGGATGGCAATTAGAAGGCCCTGGGGAGCCTTTGGTGAAAGATCAAAGAGCCATGACTATTCACATGTCCAAGAAACAGAAGCCACAGGGAGGGAGCAGCTGGAGGTGTCAAGATCTTAGAATCCATCTTGTAAGGGAAACACTTTGAACAGATGGAGGATCTCAGTTCTGAGTTAGGAACTAAAGAAGAAAGGATAGGAACATGAACCCAAATAATGGGGAGAGGAGGATAGGGACAGGATTGAAGGAATTCTACTTTATATCCTCCCTTAATTCCCCAGTGCTTTTTCTCAGTGAAGCAGCCAGGACCTTTTCTGAAAAGGCTAAGGTGCATAAGGAGAATGGTAAGAATCATGGAGAGGATGACAGGGGCTTGTGGGAGAGACAGAAATGTGCTGTGGCCTCTCCGAGAGCATTATCAAGGCAAGAAACTGTGTGTTTGTACTGGTACCAACAAGCACACTATGATTTTCTTCCCATAGAGATGCCAGATAGAGCAAATAAAAATATAAGATCCCCACCTAAATTTGAATTTCAAATAAAAAATGGATAATTTTTTAGGATAAGTAGGTCTATGTAATATTCAGGACAAACTTAAACTAAAAATTTTTTCATTAGTTATTTGAAATACAAATTTAACTTGGCAACCTGTATGTTATCTGGGAACCCAATATGAGAACTAAAAAAATCAGGTGTGAGCACTAATGCCTAATACTTAGAGTTAAGGTTGAAGTTTACTATAAAAATCCTCTTCATGGGGCACCTGGGGATCAGTGGGTTAAAGCCTCTGCCTTTGGCTCAGGCCATGATCTCAGGGTCCTGGAATCAAGCCCCGCAGCGGGCTGTCTGCTCAGCGGGGAGCCTGCATCCCCCTCTCCCTCTCCCTGACTCTCTGCCTACTTGTGATATCTCTCTCTCTCTCTGTCAAACAAATAAATAACATCTTTAAAAAAATCCTCTTCATTCATTAATATTTATTTTATTTGCAAGCATGACTCACTGTCAATAGCAGACAGATCTATAGACACATGATCATAACGTGGCAACAACCACTGACTGATTAGCTGTGATTACTAAGCTGCATCCTTCCTACCTGTGGGATTTCCAGAAACATCCACCGTCGCCTCTGACTTCAACAATCAGTGTTTCTTCACAGTGAAACATCTGTCGGGTTTTTGTTATCCATATCTGATAAAAATGTAATAATTTCTCTCACACAACTCTAAACCAGCTAACCTGATTATTAGCTAAAAGTAGATTAACCAACTGTCTCAGCCCAAAACTGAAGGTTTCCCAGGACTTGATATTTTCAGTTTTAACACAGGGAGCGTCCCAGGCAAACCAGGATGGTTGGTCACCTGCCTTGCCCAAGGTAGATCCTTTAAACCAGTGATGTCTTTATGTTGACTATTAACCTTTAGTTCTCAAAAAATAATTATAATTTCTCCTCAAAATTGTTCCTCCTCCACAGACTCATCTTCACTACTTAAATTATCTCTCTCTTTTATATAAAAGGTAAGAATGTACCTCAAAAAGAGTAGTTTTTTTAAACATTTTATGTCATATCACATCTTAGTTCTTAGAATATTCTCACTGGAAAATTCTGTCAATTAGAAGATCATACGTTTTCTAGGCTAATTTTAGCAATGTCATTTTTAAATGATTGAGTTATGGAAGGAGTCGATCCTTCTGTATTAGCAGACTTTATCCCTTTACATACCAATTTGGAAATATCCTATGATCCATGAACAATACAGAATGACAAAATACATGTATATATCGGTATATATTTGTACTCTGAAAGCAAAAGACAAACAACTGGCAACAAAATCTTAATTTTGTAACTTGCAGTGATTTACCCTCCCACAAACTTTAAGATAACATGCATTCTAGTGGCTCAAGCATGTCTTTACCATTGGGCAGAGACGAACAACGTAATTAGGGAGTTGTGCTTAAACTAATTAAAACTTTCATAATGATGGCAATGCTCAGGTCCTGATTTACAGTTATGAGAGAGGTTAGCTGCCAAACAAATATTGATTCTCTTCTTCTTACTTAATAACAAAACTCTGATTTTATTCCAGGTAGCTATGTGAATAGATAAAAGACTCCTTTTCACAGCCTCTACTGCAGCTAGACATGAAATTCAGAAAGGCCCCTTAAGAGAAGAAAAACAGCTTACGTTAAGCCTTTTTACTTTCTCTTCTTCTTTTTTTTTTTTTTTTATTAGAGAGAGAGAGACTGAGAATGAGAGGGGAGAAGGTCAGAGGGAGAAGCAGACTTCCCGCAGAGCCAGGAACCCGATATGGGACTCGATCCCGGGACTCCGGGATCATGACTCGAGCCGAAGGCAGTCGCCCAACCAACTGAGCCATCCAGGCGCCCACTTTCTCTTCTATCTTGCTTCTTGCCTGGAACTCAAACATGGTGGCTGGAGCTTCAGCAGTCATCTTGGACCATGAGGAAACTTTGCAGATGGAAGCCATGGTTACAAAAGGCAGAGTAGGAATATAGGAACAGATTGAGTCTCTGATGACTTTGGCACTACCTTATGAAATGTAGACCATCCATCCCCAATTCTTTTACCTGAGAAACAAACAGTTAAAGATCCCGTTTTGTTGTTTGCTACTAATGTAAATCCCAACAGATACAACTGTTAATTGTGAATATAAATAAAGGTGAGGTATGCTTGGATTAGTTCCCAATAGTAAAATGTATTGTTTACTGTATGCCGATTTCTGAAATGCTTTCTAAATATTATCTTATTTAATCCTCATAAAGAATTATGAAGCAGGTATTGCACATACGCTATTCTTCATATAAAGAAACTTAGCTCAGAAATGTTAAAGAACTTGCTCAGGGTCACAAACTGGAAAGTGATAATATTGGAACTCAAAACCAGAAAGGCTGCCATGACACCCTGGTTCTAAACTTCTCAAAGGTGAAAAAAAAAAAAACACAATCCCAGTGACAGAAAGCAAAGAAAATCTTATAATTTTAATAGATCAATCTTTCATTTGTGAAATTATGAGTGTTTATTATGAACTTTGCTCTTTAATAGAAGCTGATACATAGAAATAAGACACACATCCTATCTTTTATAGCTCCGATTTAGGGGGAAAGAATCTACCAAATATTCCTGTGAACCTGCTCAATAATCCTAAGGAAATTATGAACCAGGGAAAGTCTTCCATCAGAATCTTCACAATCCTCATCAGTCCTCTCCTCACCATTAGCTACAGGCAGCACTGATGATCCAGTGCGGGATTCTAAAGGACTGTGTTCACATCCATAGTCATCACTGATTTGTGTATTTCTTTCCATGATTTTCTGACAGATGACAGTAAAATGTCTTCCGGTATCTTTTTTCCTAACTTGCACAAGGGTACTTATTTGGGCCAGTGTCAAGAGTGGTTATATGTTCCTTGATTCTGGGCACCCTAACTTGTGATCTCCCATCCAAAGCACCCCAACAACACTCCCACAGCCCTAAGCCCTATCATATCCTAACCTTAACCCAACAGGCTTTGTCCCTGACAGCTTCCAATGTCCTAGAATTAAACCTCTCATCCCCATTCAAGGTCTTAATATCATTCAGTGGTCAAGGTAATGAAGTCCACAAACTAAGTTATGATAAAAATGGAAATTAGTCTTTCTTCTTTGTTTTCTCTCTTAAGACATAAATGAACACTAAAAAGTCTTAATTCATAGAAGTGCATGTGTGCGTGTGTGTGGAGGGGAAGAAAAGGGGAAAGGGAGAAAGTTTAGTAAAGTAATAGCCATTTAAAAATACAGTACTAAAAAAAAATACAATACTCTTACTATGATCCCTTGCTCATCTCCATCTCACTCCCTAGGTAAAACTCTTTGAAAGGTAACACTTAACACTTTTTTCTGGTATTTACCTCCATATTTCTAAACAATCTGCTGATACTGATATGTCTTATTTAATTTCAAATGTATTTATGAATATCCTATCATGATAAATGAGGATTTACATCTCTTATACAACCAATCCCATTTTCCTTCTATCTGCCACTCATGCAGGATGCCTGGATGACTCAGTTGGTTGAATGACTAACTCTGGATTTTGGCTCAGGTCATGATCTCAAGGTCATGAGATCCAACCCGAGTCAGGCTCTGTGCTCAGTGCAGAGTCGACCTGTTCCTCTCCCTCTGCTCCCCCTCCCACTCTCTCTCTCTCTCAAAAATTAAATAAATAAAATCTTTTAAAAAAAGTATTCCACTCTCCCAAGATAGTTACACCATAAATTTTGGTTAAATCAATATCCAGTGTTTATATTTTTATGGCTGTGTAAATGTTGACATTTCAGAGTCATATTCTTCCCTGTAAGACGTTGTTTTCCTAGCATTCACTGCCTCATTTTGTCATTTCTAAACATTAGTAACTTCATTTCTCAATTTTTCTTGAGAAATTTTTATACATCAAATATCATTATTTTTTGAGTACTCGAACATAGCAAATAATCTACGAATTCTATGTGTCCCCAGAGGAAGACTCCCCACCATCCTCCTGCCCTGATCTTGATTCACTTATTATTGGGTTTGTTATCCAGCTGTCACTTTTGGTGTCCTTTCACTATTATTAGTCTGGGACTTTGCCTCCTCCCTGTGTTGGATCCCTTTTTTTTTAGATGTTTATTTATTTGAGAGAGAGACACACACAGCAAGAGAGAGAACACAAGCAGAGGGAGTGGGAGAGGGAGAAACAGGCTTCTGGCAGAGCAGAGAGCCCGATGTGGGGATCATGACCTGAGCCAAAGGCAGACGCTTAAAGACTGAGCCACCCACGCGCTCCGCTGGATCTCTTTCTTATTGTCATATCTTCTTCCTCATCTGCTGGAGTGCATTCTCTAGTAGCTTCCTACAAAAGTCATGTTTGAATGCCCGCATGTCTACAAATGTTTTTATTTGCCGTCATACTTGACCCTTAATTTGTCTAGGTGAAAATCATTGTCTCACAAACATTTGAAGAACAGTTTCACTGTCCTATAGGATGCTAAGTTACTGCTGATGAGTAGCAACATCCCTGATGTTCTGAAATTTCCTGACTATATGCCTTGGTATGGGGCTTTTCCCATTTATTCTGCTGATAATCAATGGGGTTGTTTCATTCTGAAGACTCATGGCCTTGGCTTCAGGAAATTTTCTTGTTCTCTTTTTCTGGAACTCCTCTTCTTTCAGAAGTTCTCCTAGATCGATCCTTAGGATATACTACATTTTCTTTACTAAAGTCTTTTTCTTTGTCTTTTTGTCCTATTTTTCTGGGAGATTTTCTTACCTCTATCTTTCATCTCTCTTTTTTTTTTTTTTTAAAGATTTTATTTATTTATTTAACAGAGAGAGAACACAAGCAGGCAGAGAGGCAGGCAGAGGCGCAGAGAGGAGCAGGCTCCCCGCGGAGCAAGGAGCCCGATGCGGAACTCGATCCCAAGATGCTGGGACCATGACCTGAGGCAAAGGCAGCTGTTCAACCAACTGAGCCACCCAGGCGTCCCTATCTTTTCTCTCTTTTATCAGAGATTTTGTCTGTTATATTGTTCATTTCTAAGAGCTCTTCTTTGCCATTTTTCACTTCATCTTGTTTTTTGTTTGTTTTTTAGGGATGAGATATCTTGAAGGAGGTTAGGTATGCACTAGGATACTGGTATTTGGGGATCCGTTCAGGAAAAGATGGTTGGAAGCCTTTGGAAAAATATGAGGAAATAATGTATTAACTCATTTTCTAAGATCACCAGGAATGATTTAGGATCAGACCTTTTATTTCTCAAAGTGGCTTCAGGACTGCCCTTGGTTAAATCTGTGGAACAACAATTTTTGAATTCAGATACAACTCAATCTGTGAAGGTTAGGTTACAGCAGACATTCGACAATCTAATGGAGGGAGAATGATTTCTAACAAAGGAAGTCTATTTTCTTATGACTGAGTTCTCACCAGAACCAAAAGATCCATTTAGATTTCATTTTGTCTTCTAATTTTCTGGCTATGGGCTTCCTTAGGTTCAGAAGAAACTCAGACTGCTTCAGAGAAAGGATAGGTATATGCTCAGTTTCCTGTTTTGGTATTATGCACAATAATAACTGAGGTCCACAAACTTGATCAGGAAGAATGATTTCCTGCAGTTTCATTCCTGTTCATGACCCTTCCTCCTAACTGGGCTAAACTTACATTTTGTAGTTCTCTCAGGTTTATTGGGTCTTTTCTAAAAGGCTGACCAAGTAGCCAAAAATCTAGCTGTTGAATTGGTCTCAGATTTGTTCTTTTTTTTCTTTCTTCCTTTTTTTCTTCCTCCCCCCTCCCCAAAATGATCTAACAGCACTGACTTCTCTTTATAGAGTTCTAGAAAGTTTGGGCAGGGACAAACATCACAGCTTCACCCTTCCCTCCACTTGGTTAGCCAACATTTTTATTTGGGTGGTATTGCATTTCATGTGAAAATCAGGGGCACTGGAGTATACAGTTTGAGAAGAATAAGGGAGATATAGTACATCCCCCCCCCCTTTTGTTTTAGGATTTTACTGATTTGTCAGAGAGAGAGAGAGAGAACAAGAGCAGGGGGAGGAGCAGAGGGAGAAGCAGGCTCCAGGCTGAGTCTATGTGGGACTCAATCCCAGGACCCTGGGATCATGACTTGAGCTGAAGGCAGCCGCTTAACCGACTGAGCCACTCAGGGGTCCCCATCCCCTTTTTTTTGAAGACAGTGGAGGTCCTTGTGTACTGATTATACAGACACAGAGTGACAGCTGGCTCCAACAGTGGCTGAGCCACTTCCTCTTTCAGAAGAGACTCCCTGCCCTGAGTCACTGTCCTGCTGTTGTTTGCTCAGTGGTAAGACACTCCGCCCTCACCGCCCCACGCGGGAGTTCTGGGGAATTGCCCCAATTTTCAGCTCTGCTGAGGTGGTTTGTGACTACTCCCCTATCTCTTTAGTGTCATTTTAGAGGAACAAGAATAACCCCCACCTTTATTTACTTATTTATTTATTTTTGGTCATTTCTCTTCTAGGCCTCTCCTTATTTATTTGGATGCAGGCTAAATTAAGTCCAAATCAGTAACGTGGTTTTGCATATCATTCATTTAAAATTGGCTTTCTCTTCTGCCTCCCTGTTAAGATCATTTCTTTCCATGGGGGAAAAACCATGCAGGAGGAAGACCTTATTTCCTGTGGTACAGCTTACTGTATTTTCCATTAAATGCTGTCAGTAATTGTCTGAAATAAGGTACAGAACTGCAATCCTAGGCATTCTATTTAGGATCTGCTTATTCATAGTTTTACATACCATACTTCTGGAATGACAAGGATTGCCGATGCAACCAAAAGTTGCTACACCTGATCTTTGCACTATTCTGCAATGTCAAGTGATTTAAAAAAAAATCGTGATTCCACCTGTATTTGTTTCTTTGTTTTTACTATTGTTTAAAACTGTTATAATTATTCTCCACATTTTATAATTGGTATTTTACATTAGAGATCTTGGCATGCTTATTAGCAACTTAACCTCCCATAAGGTGGAGACCCCCACATGGAGGGGCTATGGAAGATGTGTCTCTGTGTATGTAATTAGCTCCTATCACTAGCTTGGAGCCAACTGGATTAGAGAATTTTAAGCAGCCCAATTTTGTGTGAACATAAGGTGTGAAGGTGGGAATGGCAGGAGATGATGTAGGAGAGACAGTGTTAAAGAGCTTAAATTTTGTAATTTTAGAGTTTGTCATAGGTCTGGAGAGGAGGCTGGGGATAATCTAATTTTAGGAAGTCTAAAATCTAAATTAGATCAATTTTCCTAAATTTAAGACACTATATTAAAAAAAAAAACAGAGGAACAGATTATAAGGCTCCTGTTTAGCTCAAGAGGATTTAAAACTACAGAAATCTATATCTCATTATATAATTCAAATGGCATCAGTAATCATCAATATTGAGTAGATACTCTATACTATATAGCTATTGGTTTAGTCTATGTGTGTGAGTGAGTGAATGGGGAGGTATCAAAAAATCCCATATACCTCACAGTAAATTGTTAGTAATTTCACATTTAAATTATAGTTTAAAAAAAGATTTTGATTTATTTATTTGACAAAGAGAGAAAGCAGCAGCAGGCTCTCCACCAAGGAGAGAGCATAATGTAGGACTCGATCCCAGGACCCTGGGATCATACTGAGCTGAAGGCAGATATTTGACTGACTGAGCCACCCAGGTGCCCCTAAATTATAGTTCTGAATGTGATATTACCTATGCTCACAAACATATACACATACACGCATGTATGCATGTATGTATATGTAGTGGAAATAAAAAGCATGTAACTATGGACAACGTCAGAGGGTAGCCATATGCCTGAAGAATAAAGTGAGATGATTTTTTAAATACCATATATCACAACTTGCTTCTTTCCTTCCTGTTCACTACCTTCCCTCTCCCTTCTCTTCCTTCTTCCTTCCTTCTCTGTTATTATTTCACAAAAAGGAAGGAAGGAAATTGAGAGGCGAAGGGAAGGGAAGGGAAGGGAAGGGAAACCCACATGGTGTGGGTCCCAGCCAGGCCTTCCATGCCTCATGCATATTTGCAGACTTGTCATTATTGCATAGTGCCAATAAAACATGAGTGCAGTGCCACTATACATGGATAAGCCCTGGTCATTTTTTAATGTAACCCATGTACCATGTAGAAATATGGTATCTATGACAGTAAAAAATCACACCCAGACCCTGGCTGAGATGCATGTAATGTACTTTGCTTAAGACAGTTATAGGAACCATAAAAGGTAATTATCCTGGAGTTTCAGGTGAACATAGATTGGTTAAGAAGAGGAGCAGCAGATCTGTTTTCTGGGGTCTGGAATGTATTGTTAGGGAGGAGAGCCCTACTTATGAAAGAAAAGCTGATGAATTCAACATTTATATGGTTTCTCCCAAGGCCTGGGAATAAGCTTATGCAAGTAAGGACTCTCAATCTTAAGCTTAAATCTGCCTTTGCTCCATTGGGGACTTTCTTTAGTGTAGCAGGACTTTATCCTGGGCGATCACAAAACCATTGGCAACACTTAAACACATGTCCTCTGCAAGACACATGAAGTCATAATCTCTACCCATCTTAGCCACAGAACATGGAAAAATGATTCAAGTGACAATTCTCTCAGTTCTCCCAAGTTGGTTATAAAACTAGTACCACTTTAGATGTATAGGAGAGAAGTTAATCTATGGCAAGCAACAGATGCTTTATTGCAATATAGCCTGATTCTCACTTGGAATTAGTTGAGAAAGACTTCCTTAGCTTCATAGCTTCTGTTATTCTTTGCTGCAAATGTATCACTGTAAGTTACACAATAAAATGTATAAGATATATATATGTCAGAGTGCTTACTTTTGCTACTTTTTGAAGCCAATTTCTATAAAATTAAATCATTGCTCTACACTTCGGTTCCAGAAATAAGGCTTACTCAGAGGGGACACATATAAGCAGATATGATATCCTGGTAAGTAGAGCAGAGTAATATCAATCATTACGACCAAGAGGCAAAGATCAGATCATAAATAGGAAGTGAGGAAAAGCATCAGAACCATGGTAGTCAAGAGAGATATAGAGTGGAAACATAAAGGAAATGTTTCAATGGAGTTCTTAACAGTGCTCCTCACTGGGCATATGAAAGACAGATGTAGAGCAGGAGTAAAATAAAGATTATACAACATTCAGAAGAGATAAGAAGATCATTCCACAAATTTCTAAAATGGTAGATCCCAAGGAGAATTCTATTTGGACGATTAAGGAATACTTCATGTCCTTCTAGTTCCCAGCATGGATTAACCTGAGAAGATCAATACACTCTATTATCTCTCCAAATTCCATACCTACTATTCATTACTAACAATATAAGAGTGTACTTGCGAGTTTCAAGGGGAGAAGAGAAATGAAGAGGGCCATTGGCTATGGTGATGCAATGCAAGTTAGTATAATATAACACTGGTCAGTAAAGTAGGCAATGAAAAGGCTGTGGCAGTGGGAGGTGTCAAGGCCAGGTAACTGAGAAAAGACAGAGAAAAAGAACACGCCAACTTCCAAAAATGTTAGAAAAAGAGTTCAGGAATTGAAGACAGAATATGGTGCCAAGAATATGGACTCCCAGGTAATAATACCAAGTGCAAACAGTTTGGGATTAAATAGAAGGAAAGGGAGAGATGGGAGATAATAGAGGAAGTAGGTCCTAAGTGGTTATCCCCGAAACACTGGTTCTTAAAGTGTGGAGCCCAGATGAATAACTCATGAGAATTCGTTAGAAATGCAGATTCTCAAGCCCTTCCCCACACCTACTGAATCAGAAACTCTTAGGTGGGATCCAACAACCCTGGTTTTAACAAGCCCAGCAGGGGATTCCAGCACAAGCTCAAGTTTGAGAACCACTTCCTTAGAACATCAGATAGCATTTGCAGCTTGTACTGGGAGTAGGAAGTTCAATCTAACGCCCAGGGCCAGTTTCTGTCTTGACTGTCGTATGTTAAAGGTTTTTATTTTAAAAAAGAAAAATCCACCCCAAATGTTTGCATTGTGTATAGATTTCAGGAATCAGTCACAAATCCTTTTGTTAAAAAGATCTGCTACAGAAAAGAATGTGATTTTTTTTCTAACCACTGAGAGTTCCAATGAACGTTTTATAGTTCTGAAAAAAAAAAAAAAGACTTCAAAAGAGAAAGCAGTGAACTTGCTGCTGATTCATTTGCACCAACCGATTAAATTTATGAACCATTATCAATTTTCATTCTCGCTGCTGTATCATGACCTTAGGCAATTATTTATGACAATGCTTCACAAAACGTTTACACTCGCTCAAGTACAAAGGTTCCTATTGTGTATTTCACAACAGATAAAATCAGGTTCCACAGCACATCTTCTTCTTCTTGGGGACAGGAGCTTGGAGAACAGAAAGTACACTATAAAAAAATGCAATCAATGTAGGACATTTATTCCTAACTTAGTAAACCAATGAACAAAAGGTAATTTACTTGATTTAAAAAAGCCAAACCAAACCAAACCAAAACCACCAGTTATTTGAACAGGAAAAGCTCCATATAATGAACTCTTAGAATTATTTTGTTAAACAATTCTTTTGTTAGACAATACTATTGCTAGACAATAAGTAGTAGGTGGTCATCTACCAAAATGAGTAAAAGGAGCCCAGATGTCAGGTGTAAAAAAAGCAGCTACTATCTGGAGACTGTGAAAACACAGACAGTAAAGGAATGAATTACCAGGAGCAGGCTGTCCCCTATCCCAGGCTGAGAGTCTGACATCTTCAGAGAGTAAGTGGCTACCATAGTGGCAAGACAGCCTGCTGGTCGCTGAAGAAGTTGCTACTGAGTATAGGCATTGGTCTGTAGAGAAGGGCACACCATTGCTGGAAGTTGTGAGTGGGCTGGAGCTGGTTTCTAGAAGTGATGCACCATTGCCAGAAAGTGTAGGCACACCAGACCTGCTCAGACTTCTGGTAGGGAGATCATGGCCTTAGGGTCCGGCTGGAGCTCCTCCGAACATCAGCTGTTAATCTGCTCTGGATAATATGTGAAGACAGGAATCTGAAAGGGAAGGGTGTTCCAGCTGCTATTGCCTGGAGGTTCATACCAGTGTTGAGAATCCAGCTATAATATCACAAAGTAGGCCAAATAAAGATGGATTTGTAGCTGAGAGACAATAAATGGATAACTGCATGGCCCATTCTCTGGCTATATGCACTTTTCTCCACACATTGAGACCTCTACTCAACAACAAAACAACTCAAGTTTTCTACCCAATAAGATGCAGCTGTCCTTCATACACATGAGAAAGTTCTCATACTTTTCTCAAAATAGAAAGATGCACTGTTCCAAGGGTTATTGTAATTACTGTACAGTAATTCAATCACAGTCCAACTGAATATTCTGTTATCTAAAGGCTAAATTATAAATGTAACCTTCAAAAACATGTATATAAAATCATAAATAAAAGAGAAGAAAATAACTAATATATGCATTTATGCAAAGAAAAAATACGCAAAGCTGCTACAATCCTTGCTTTTGTAACTGGCCATGAGGTTATAGTTGACACTGGACTTCTTTCTTCTACTACCCTTTCCATGTTTTGCTTGCTCTCAGGAAAGATATCACCTATGTGGGCTCTTTCCCTGGTGGAATGATCCCAGACTTAATTTCTGAGGAGTATGTATTCTCAATAATTTTGTCATTCATTCATTCATTCATTCATTATTTTTGGTTGCTGAGTTTTCCATTAATTTCAAAAGATGAAAGTACTTGGACAAGTAGGTAACCATTTGGAGAAAGATAAGATTAGATCCATATCTAAATTCCAAATAGATTAGAAATCTAAATGTAAATTTTAAAATCACATAAACACTACAAGAAAACATGGGTGAATTCCTCTTTAACCTTGCTATAACAAAAGACTTTCTAATCATAATTCAAAATCCATAAACAATAAGACAACAATAAATTTGATTACATAAAAATTTTGCATGACAAAACCATAAACAAAGTTTGTCATGAACTGACAAACTGAGAAATATCAATGACATGTAAGATGAGCAAAGGGCTAATAATCTTAATGTACAATGAATCTTAAAACTGAACAATAGCTAAAACAGTGCTTCCTAGGATATTTATGGCATTGAATATTTATATTAGAAAGGAAGAAAAGTCTCAAATCAATAATGTAATTTTCTAATTCAGGAATTAGCAAAAGAAAAGAAAAATAAACCCAAAGTAGGAAGAACTAAGGAAATAACACAGACTAGAGCAGAAATCAACCAAACTGAAAACAGAAAAATAGAGAAAGTCAATGACACAAAAAGCAGGTTCTTGGAAAAGAGTAAGTAAAATTGATAAACCTATAGCAACACTGAGTAAGCAGCACAAAAATACTAATATAAGGAATGCAAGAGAAGATATCACTACAGATCCCACAGGCAATAAAAGAATAATAATATGAATAATAATAAGATGAAAAAGACCAATCCTTGAAAACTACAAACTACCAAAACTTATCCAACCTGAATAATCCTATTACTATTCAACGAGTTGAATTCATAGTTTAAAATCTTCTGAAAAAGAAATATCCAGCCCAGATTGTTTCATTAGAGAACTCTAGTAAACATTTACAGAAATTAAAATAATTCTATACATTCTCTTCCAGAAAACAGAAAAAAAAATAGAAGAAATGGAAGTAAACAGAAAAATAGAGAACACTTCCCAACTCACTTAATGAGGCCAGAATTACTCTTGTACCAAATCCTGACAAAGACATTAGAAGAAAAGAATACTAAGACTCATACCTTCAAGAACACAGATACTAAAAGCCCCAGCAAAATATTAGCAAATAAGATCCAACAACATATAAAAAGAATAATGCATCAAACCAAGTGGGTTTATCCCAGGAATGCAGGGCTAGTTGGTTCACCATGAGAATTCAATTAGCGTCATGCACTATACTAACAGCCTAAAGAAAAATACCACATGATCACTGCCTATGAAGGCAGAAAAAAACATTTGACAAAATTCAATATATTTATGATTAAAAACTCTCAAAAACTAGAATAGACAGCTTTCTCAAACTGAGAAGTGGCATCTATGAAAAGCCTATAGCTAATCTCTAAGCTGAACAGCCTCAAACCAATATTAAATATATATATTTGAAATACATACAGTTTTGTCATAGGCAAGATACCCATATTTTTATGAAGTTGACATAAAGGCCTTCTGTAATGAGTGACTTGGGTCACTTGTTCGCATAAATAACACATAAAGAAGACAATCTTTCCCTTCTTTCCATTTTCCTGGGATATTATATCATTGTCTTCAGAAGATCCAAACATTGTTTGGTTTAAAAAAAAGCAACAACAACAGAGGCTGGTCCGAGTGCAGTGGCAATTACAATTAATTGATCACAGCCAGTTACAGAGTTCTCAGTTCCTTCTCCACTCCCACTGCTTCACTTGACAAGCCTTAAATAGACAATTAATTACTTACACAAGAAAAGTCAGAATTCCAAATGTAGTTTGTTCTCTCTTTACCTTTTTCAAAACAAAAGTTTCTCATATAAATGAAATGGCTTTCATTATAATTACAACAAAAAAAGTAGTTCGGTTGAGAATATCCCCAGGTTTCTCCTTCCTTATGTTATGCTTAAAGTAATTTTATAATTTAGGTTGGATGGTGGAGAGGTAATATAATTACTTGTTTATGAAACACAACACATGATTTACTGTAATTACAAATTCCTGCTCTGGGTACCTGGGTGGCTCAGTGGGTGAAGCATCTGCCTACAGCTCAGGTCATGATCCCAGGGTCCTGGGATGCAATCCTGCATCTGGCTCCCTGCTCAGTGGGGAGCCTCCTTCTCCCTCTCCCTCTTCCCCTGCTTGTGCTCGCTCTCTCTCTCTCAAATAAATAAATAAATAAAATCTTAAAAAAACAAAAAGAAACCCAAAAACATAACACCATTAAGAGTGTCCTTTATAAAAGGGGTATCAATGAAAAGGTCCAGATTTGTCTTAATCAGAGAATGTCTTAATCAGAGTTTGGGAAATGGAAGTTCAACTTTTTTCTCATTAGACTCATTAATATTTGCTTCTGCACAGATGGAATGTTTATATAGCTTGTAACAACTATTAAACTGTAATGAGTATACATAATTTTCCACACAAATGGCTAGAAAAAAGGTGATTCTATAATCCATAACTATTACTTAAAAATCATTCAAGTACTTATTTTTGTTTTCTTTTAGCATACAAACTTAGTAAGAGTTAACATATTTAAGACTAATATAGTGTTATGGGCTGAGTGGTATTCCCCAAAATTCACATGTTAAAGTCTTTTCTTTTTTAAGTGAAGGAGAGGGTGGGGGAGGGGCAGAGGGCAGGAGAGAGAGAAACCCAAGTAGGCCCCATGCCCAGTGCAGAACCTGATGAGGGGTCTGATCTCATGACCCTGAGATCATGGCCTGAGCCAAAATGAAGAGTCGGATGCTTACCCAACTGAGCTATCCAGGGGCCCCTCTATTAACCTTCAGTACTTTAGAATGTGACTGTATCTGAAGATAGGGCATTTAAAGAGGTAATTAAGATACTATATGGGTGGGCCCTAATCAAATTAAGACTGGTATCCTTTAGGGGCACCTGGGTGGCTCAGTGGGTTGAAGCCTCTGCCTTCGGCTCGGGTCATGATCTCGGGGTCCTGGGATCGAGCCCCGCATCGGGCTCTCTGCTCGGCGGGGAGCCTGTTTTCCCCCCTCTCTCTCTGCTTGCCTCTCTCCCCACTTGTGATCTCTCTCTGTCAAATAAATGAATAAAATCTTTAAAAAAAAAAAAAAAGACTGGTATCCTTTATAAGAAGAGGAGATCAGAACATAGATATGCACAAGGGGAAAGATCATGTGAGGACCTGACAAGAAGATGAACATCTGTAAGCCAAACAGGCCTCAGAAGAAACCAAACTTGCTGACACCTTGGTCAGAAATGTAAGAAATAAATTTCTGTTGTATAGGTTACACAGTTTGTGTTATTTGGTTAATGATAGTTCTTTTTTTTTTTTTTTTAAGATTTTATTTATTTATTTGAGAGACAGAGAAAGTGAGAGAGAGCATGAGAGGAGAGAAGGTTAGAGAAAGAAGCAGACTCCTCATGGAGCTGGGAGCCCAATGTGGGACTCGATCCCGGAACTCAAGGATCATGACCTGAGCCGAAGGCAGTTGCTCAACCAACTGAGCCACCCAGGCACCTGGTTAATGATAGTTCTAACAGGCAAATATAAGGTAGAGTTTTAAAATATTTTTTTCAGGGTGAGCTGTGTGCTAGGCATTGTGGGAATACAAACATTTTAAGAAACAGTTGCTTCACTGAAGAAATTTAAAACATTTAACTGGGCTGAAGACCACTGTGGTAGATCCTATATTCTCTAATAGGCAGAATAATATATGTATATATTCCTTTACATTCTTTAATAAACAGAAGAGAAAATTGAGTGGTCTCTTCATGATCACTAAAATCTTACAGTGTTCTTTGGATTGTACTACATAAATCCCCACAATAAGTAAATGTAGTTTAATCATGAAAAAATTATTAACAACGGGTGCCTGGGTGGCTCAGTTGCTTAATTGTTTGCCTTCAGCTCCGGTCATGATCTCAGGGTCTTGGGATGGAGCCCCACATTGGGCTCCCCGCTCAGCAGGGCCTGTCAGTGCTCTCTCTTTCTGCTCTCAGTCATATAAGCAAATAAATAATTAAAATCTTTTTAAAAAAGAAAGAAAAAATTAATAATGAAAAACATTTCTTTCAGCTTAACCACACTACTGCAAGAAGCAAAAGTGGTAAAACTTATACTACATTTAATGGAGAATGTCCTCATGATCTCCAAACAGGTGCTCACTAATGACTAAACACTCACTGAAAGATCCTTTTTTTTTTTTTTAAGATTTTATTTATTTATTTGACAGACAGAGAGATCACAAGTAGGCAGAGAGGCAGGCAGAGAGAGAGAAGAAAGCAGGCTCCCCGCTGAGCGGAAGAGCCCAATGTGGGGCTCGATCCCAGAACCCCGAGATCAATCACCTGAGCTGAAGGCAGAGGCTTTAACCCACTGAGCCACCCAGGCGCCCCTCACTGAAAGATCCTAATTTGAGGCCAGGAGACTGATACCTAGAGCTGAGTAGAGAATAGGGTTCATGCACCAGAAGACCTAGAATTCAAATGATGGTTCCAGGACTTTACTATTCTTACAAAACAGGAGTAGCTCTTGTATTTACGATCGTTCTGAGGAGGAATTACAGAGAATTTCTCTCTAGTAAAAAGTTAAAAATTTTATACAACTGTTTTTTTCTACTTAAAAAAAAAACACCTCGGTTATCAGTTAAAAGAAGATATGTTGATAAATGAGTTTTGTCTGTTCTCTGTGGCTGGGTACAAGCTGTATAATCTGTTCCAACCTATTCATCTACATTACTCATCTCTATCACTGAATAATTGAAAGTTAGCTTCACATTTGGGCACTTCCTGCATTGTCTTCTCATATATTCTTAATACTGTATTGCTGATAAGTTGATAATGTACCCCTGTATATTAGAAATAAATAATTAATTAAAGGTGCTGAACTCTGGGAATATGAGCTATCAGCTTTCCTCTCCTCCCTAAATATTGCGTTTATTACTTAGATCTCTTGGACCGGTGGTTAAAGGTAGCCCATCCTCTGCTGAACACTGAATAAACATCTTCGGGAAGCTCTGTTTGTAAATGAGCTAATTAATTTTACCAGAAAAGACAGAAAGAAGCAAGCGTACAGTTCATAGTACTTGCTAGAAAATATCTGCAACACATGGTACTTGCTGAAAACTATATGAAACATTCTTAGGCTTTGTCTATAACTTTTTTTTTTTTTTAAAGATTTTATTTATTTATTTGAGAGACAGAGAAAGTGAGAGAGAGCATGAGAGGAGAGAAGGTCAGAGGAAGAAGCAGACTCCCCGTGGAGCCGGGAGCCCGATGTGGGACTCGATCCAGGAACTCAAGGATCATGACCTGAGCCGAAGGCAGTTGCTCAACCAACTGAGCCACCCAGGCGCCCTTGTCTATAACTTTTAAGATGAACACTGAACAAATTAACTCCAATCATTCATTTATTCATTCACTTAGTGCACAAAGATTTGCTGGATCTTTGATTGTATCTTATGTCAAATCCTGGAAGCAGAGCTTGAGATGAGGATTCTTGTCGAAATAATTAGTTGAGGAAGTGATCTCAAGAGAAGGTGGGTGAGAGAGGCAAGATGGTATAGGGGAAAAGGTTGACAAAGATGTCATCTCGAGACATTAGCTTTAGGCTAGTTCCCCAGGAAATTCTCATCCCATCTTGAGTAAATGGGGCCAACTTTTGTGCCCCAGGTTGGTCGGTTATCACATGGGGGCTATAGCCCTCAGGGTGTGGCTATTCCAGTCTCCTGTTCTGCTGAAAGGAAAAGAGTAATTCTCCTGAGATGGGGACAGCTGTGAATTGCTAACAACAGGAACTCATAACAGCTAGAGGACCAGGGGTAGAAAAACCAGCCAGATCAAGGGAAGGTCATCACCAACACAGTCTAGTAGATGATTGTTCGATAATGCTCATGACTTATTAAATTTTTAGAGGTAGAATGTACTTTAGAGATTAGATAGAGGGGTACCCGGATGCCTCAGTTGGTTAGACATCCAACTTTCGATTTTGGCTCAGGTCATGATCTCAGGTCATGAGATCGAGGCTGCAGTGGGCTCTGCGATGGGCATGAAATCTGTTTAAGATCCTTTCTCTCCCCCTCCCTCTGCCCCTCCCTACTGCTCACACACTCTCTCTCTCTCAAAAAAATCAAAACCAAAAACAAAAAAACAATACTCATTTTCTACATAAGTAGCACTGAGGCTCAGAGACACAGTCTTAAAAGTAACTAATTTGTGGATTACAGCACATACATAACTTCCAGCAGGATAATTTTATGATATCCTAATTCCTAATTCCAGAAATTTTTCTTTTGATTATAGGTTGCAGAAACCTTACCTCTAATATTTTTCTTTTAGAGAACTAAAGGACCTGACAACATATTTTTGAGACTAAATGAGTTTTGTAATAGGGAAGAATTAATTGCTGAGGAGCAAAGTAACTGTGACTTCTCCTGCTTGCAATGAATTTAAGAATTCAGCATCTAAATTTAGATAATGAAAACAAAACAAAACAAAATGGCAGCCCCAAAGTGGAGATAAGAATAAGAAATAAGAGATCAATTTCTTCCTCTCACACGTAATGAGGCAGAAAAATCCCAAGCAGCAATAATGTCTGGTAATGAAAGAGCAGAAAGAGATGTCCTGTCATTGGATTTTTTATTAACAGCACTCAGTATTTTGACCACGTTTTATGAAAAAGAACTTGAGAGAAAAGAGGACTCTGTTTTCAAGCCTTTAGACCTGACATAGACCAAACCCAGGAATTTGACTTTTCTCTTAAAACATTCTTGCTTCAAGATGTATTTACATTGTCTTTAGAATGAATAACCAAAATGTGAGGGCTATGAATTCTGTTTAATTTACCTATTTATATCAGGAGTTCTTAACCGGAAGTCCTTAACATGCCCAAAAGCTCCATGGATAGAATTCAGAGGGTGCTTGAATTTGAAGGGTAAAAAATTTACATCTTTATTTTCAGTAAGGTTTAAAACTTTTTATTTTATTTTATGTATTTGACAGAGAGAGAAGGAACACAAACAGGGGGATTGGGAAAAGAAGGCTTCCCACCGAGCGGGGAAGCCCGATGTGGGGCTCGATCCCAGGACCCTGGGATCATGACCTGAGCCAAAGACAGACGCTTAACGACTGAGCCATCCAGGCGCCCCTTCAGTAAGGTTTAAACAAAGTTTAGAAAGTCCTTCAAGTATGAATGTTGGCAAAAATCTTGGTCCCTATGACTTTGGTCACCACTAGAATTCACAGATACTTTTAGAACACAATGAAGTTGTTATAGATATCTTAAAATATCATATGTGCTAATTACTCCTCAGAAGTACTGCAGTGTGGGCTCTCAGCCTCCCTTTCTGGAGCTGGCCAAGTGCAGTGTAACTCTGGCCCTTTGACTGGTGAAGCTGTATAATCTTGTAATAAAAATTTAACTCCAACAGCTTCCAAGAATTTTGGTATTCCTTGAGGGAACCTATCCATTTCTTGTGAGTAGTTTCTTGTGATAGTCTGAGGTCACACAAGTGGCAGAACCTTGAAAGTGGTAGAAGCCATGGAAACTTTAATTAAATTTACGGTATTTTTTTGTAATCCAGGCTGTCAACACTTGTAACCAAACAAACCCCCAAACTGGACATCAACAGGATACCTTACATGACAGACGCATTCCCTTGCCAAAGGTGATCATTCTTATTCCTATTCAGTAACAATGGCCTTCACATGGGTAAGTGTTCTAAAAATAAAATTTAACTCTGACTTGACTATATTTGAAATCTGTTATTTAGTGTATTTAAAATAGCTCATATGTTGTTACATTATGAAAATAATATTTTATAATGTTTTCAGTCAAAAAACTTATTTTTGTTAATCCTATATATTTTATGTATTCAAAATATTATTCTTAGTAGGAATCCATGGGCTTTATCAGACTGCCAAAAGGGCCCATGATATAAAAGAAAGTTGAGCACCCTGGAATTAGGAGGTATTTATTATTTATGTAAATCATGACACTAAAGAGTCACCATTTCAGGTGTACAATTCAGTGATTCAATTAGTAACCTTATTTTTTTTTTTAAGATTTATTTATTTATTTGAGAGAGAGAGAGAGAAAGAGTGCACAAGCAGGAAGGGCAGAGGGAGAAGGAGAGAGAATCTCAAGCAGACTCCATGCTGAGCTTGGAGCCCCATATGGGGCTTGACCTCACGACCCTGAGATCATGACCTGAGCTGAAACCTAAAGTTGGGCACTTAACTAATTGTGCCACCAAAGCACTCCTCAATTAGTGAAGTTACTGAATGGTGTAACCATCACCATAAGTCAGTTTTAGAACATTTGTCACCCTCAATAAAATCACGGTCTTAAGTTCATTATTGGTCATATTAAAATTGTATCCTATCCCCCCAATCTTTGGTTATCATGTTTTTTAGATTATAGGAATTCACCTATAATAAAAGTCCTATGATTATGCTAGCACTTATCACGGCATGAGCGGTGTACATTCTAGAAATAAGCTTAATTTTAAAATAATTGATTCGGGTAGTAGTAATCAATGGATGTTCAAACTAGTGTGTAAATGTTTGAGGAGTAACAGGATGGTTACACAATCTCAAAGTATCTTTCCAAAAGTCATCTACTAATTATAAGAGGTAACATAATAATGTTAATAATGTTACAGTGGAGAATGACAGACACCACCTTCCCCAAATGATCAAGGTTAAGCACAAATAGTGAGACAAGTCAGCAGCATATGCCTCCTAATGGGGTGCACTGAGAACACAGCATCCTTTCTGTGATATTCTTGTATAACTTGAATCTAACAATGAGAAAACATCAGACAAAACCTAATTTGAAGGACCCTCTACAAAATAATTGTCCCGCACTCTTCAAAGATGCCAGCTTCATGAAATACAAAGAAAGTCTTACGGCTTGCATATTGAAGGAAAGTAAAGAGTTATGACAACTGAATTGTAATGCATGATCCCAAATTTCTTTTTCTGTAATCACCTTTACTGGTCTATTAGTAAAGTCTGAGTAAAGGCTATATGGTATATAATATAATAGTGTTGTATCAGCAGTAATTTCCCCATTTTGAAAACTGTGCTGTCGTTACATAAGAAAATGTTCCTGATTTTAGAAAATGCACACTGAAATGTATAGAAGGAAAGATGTATCGTATCTGAACTTATTCTTAAATGATTCAGCGTGTGTGTGTGTGTGTGTGTGTGTGTCTGTACGCACTCACATGAAGAGAGAGAATGAAGGAGGAGGTTATGAGACAGTAAAAGTTAACATTTGTGGAATCTGGGTAGAGGTTATTCTGGAATTCTTTGTACTACTTTTGAAACTTTTCTGTAAGGATGACATTATGTTAAAGGAAAACAAAAGATAGCCGTAAGTGTACTCACTGTCATACCAATGCTGAAAGTTCTAATACCTCAATTATACCACTATTGGCTGTATTTAGCTGCAGGCGAATTTTCTCCATGGATTTTTTTTTGGCTGTGCCCCATTTGCTTCTTAGATTTGAGTATTTGTGCTCTCTTGTTTATTATTTCCTTAGGGTAGATGTTGCTGAGTTTCAAACATATGGCCATTTTCATTTTCTGTCATTCACCTACAAAAAAAATGTCAAAAAGGATCAACCATTGTGATAAACTAAAATAAGCTACAGAAATGTGGAGCAGAATGAGTCATATATTTTGGGAGTCTGCAACTTTGGTTAGCTACCAACTCAATTCATGACCTTGGAAAAAAGCACATCAATGCTTTGAACCCTATTCTCCTCATAATCTTTTTCAAAACAGAGCGCTGAAAGGATTAATTTATGATTACGCATCACGTTGAAATCTCCTTGGTTTAGCTCTTAAAAGAGTTACCACAAATAAATATCCCTATAAATAGCAAACTTATGAAAATCTTCTTGGTATTTTGGTAGTTGTTTTAGAACTATAAAAGCTTTTCATAATGCTCAAAGTATTACCAGCACTGACTGGGAGTAGACTTTCTCCCTGCAGACATTGTATTATTGAATAATATTGATGAGAATAGGAATCATGCCAGGGATTCATAGATCACCAGTATTTTGCCTTTTTTGTCTTTTCATTTCTAGACTGAAAGTACCCAATTTTTTTTCTTCCAAGTTTCTACCCTCTCTACCAGGCCTGTTGTTTTGCCTGCCTGGTGTCCATTCGCCCTTTTTCTAGATCAAGTTTAATTTGGAGACAAACCTGTTGCCCTAACTCAGTTCATACGGTTTAGCTGGGACTGACCCAGGAGGATGAGGCCCACGGCACAGATGGGACCAATCAGAGCAGCACATACCCTGTCCATAGCGATTGTAGGAATGGGAACATAATACCAAGAACCATGAATTCCTCTTAATGACTCTTTCTAAAATGAAGAAATAGGTGATCTGTTTCCACTGAGATTGCTAAACTAGGAGAATGTAAGCCCATTATTTCTAGTAGCTATCTTGCCACCAGGAAGGGAAAATAGGTCTAAGACTGTTTCCAATCCAGGTAAAAGCACAGGTGAGAGATAAAGGAAATAATTTCCTAATGCTTATTTGAGTGCCTAGATTGGGTATGCTTATAGAAATATAACCTAAAGTTCACTAATGGAGGTCAATATATTCCCTGGTTTTTGTTGTCACCGTGTGGCTTAAGTTGGTTGGGAGAGCTCCCACAAAATCATTTGGTACATGTGGCAGAGACAGCTGGTTGCTTATTCAACATACATTTTCTCCTTCATCCTTAGCAACATCATCTCAATTTTATTTAAGGTGCCAAATGTCCCAGCTTTTTTTTTTTTAATTTTTTTATTAACATATAATGTATTATTTACCCCAGGGTACATGTCTGTGAATCATTAGGCTTACACATTTCACAGCATTTGCCATAGCACATACCCTCCCCAATGTCCATATCCCTACCCCCCCCCCCACCTCCCAGCAACCCTTAGTTTGTTTCGTGTTTCGTGAGTTTAAGGGTCTCTTATGGTTTGTCTCCTTCCCCATCCCATCTTGTTTCATTTCTCTTCCCCACCCCCCCCAACCCCCTGCCCCGCCTCTCAAATTCTTCATATCAGAGCGATCGTGTGATAATTGTCTTTCTCTGACTGACTTATTTCG
>CM052810.1:24694002-24865086 GCA_028533885.1 Nasua narica
GGCTGCATAGTATTCCATTGAATATATATACCACTTCTTCTTTATCCATTCATCTGTTGATGGACATCTAGGTTCTTTCCATAGTTTAGCTATTGTGGACATTGCTGCTATAAACATTCGGGTGCATGTGACCCTTTGGATCACTACATTTTTATCTTGAGGGTAAATACCCAGTAGTGCGATTGCTGGGTCGTAGGGTAGCTCTATTTTCAACATTTTGAGAAACCTCCATACAGTTTTCCAGAGTGGCTGTACCAGCTTGCATTCCCACCAACAGCGTAGGAGCGTTCCCCTTTCTCCGCATCCTCGCCAACATCTGTCATTCCCTGACTTGCTAATTTTAGCCATTCTGACTAGTGTGAGGTGGTATCTGTATTTCTCTGATGCTGAGTGATATTGAGCATTTTTTCATGTGTCTGTTGGCCATTTGGATATCCTCTTAACTGAAATGTCTGTTCATATCTTCTGCCCATTTCTTGATTGGATTATTTGTTCTTTGAGTGTTGAGTTTGAGGAGTTCTTTATAGATTTTGGATACTAACCCTTTATCTGATATGTCACCAAATGTCCCAGCTTTAAAAAAAAAAAGTACTTTCCAAACTCCTTCGTAGACAGGTATGACCATGTAACTAAGTACTAGTCAAGATAGATAGGTGAAAGTTATAGGTTGGGATTCATTAGAAGGCTCTTATTAACAGAAGGCTTGGATGAGTCCTTTCATTCCTTGCCCTTCTATTTATTCCTGCCTAAAATGGACATATGATGGTTGCAATTCCTGTTGCCATCTTGTGACCTTGAGGATGGAGGCTATGTGTCAAGAAAAGTACTGTCAAACTATAGAAAGGCCTGGATTCCTGTTGTCTTTGTGGTACTCCAACCAGTGTGGAGAGCCCACATTTGAACTTCTTTTATGTAAAACAACAAACTCTTAGGTGTTTAAGCCATAGCAGTTAGGTTTCTATTGCTAATAGCTGATAAAATTCCTATTAATATGATACATCTGCAGTCAAATACCAGTGGTATTTATGAAATGCTTGGATTTATTTTGTGTTAATGGAAACTGAGGAGAAACAGAACAAGAATATTTTTGCTTCAAGCTATCATTAATTCATCTCACTTATGAATTTTAAGCGATGAGCAATAATTCTGGTTGCTACTACCTCAATCCTTTTTCTGATCATCTCTACACAATAAAGAAAATTCTAGATGGGTCAAATGTGGCAGTTCAGAGTCACATGAGCTTGCAGATGTTCATAATTTTTTGCCTTCTCTATTCTTGGGCTCATTATTCCATTTGAAGTCATCGTCAGTTTGTTACTTGGATTTCTTGCACCCAACCCTTGTTACTAAACCCAATTCTCCGTTCTGGCATTACAGTAATCATTCAAATATATATCATGATTTTAAAAATTCTTTAGAGAAAAACTAAATGAACTGCAGAGTAACCAAAATTAGGCAGAAGCTGGAGGGAGGTCAACACTTGAAGGAAAAGGCAACAGGTGAAGATATTTATGTGTGATTTCTATTCTGAGGGCAGGCTCCCGAAAAAGAGCTCAAATTTGAAGAGAAACCCATGGCCATTCTGGTTTCAAGAAGTAAGAAACAAAGCATAGAGTTTGGGGTGACCACTATAGCCAGAAAGAAAAAGGGAAAATATACAAGAGAGGTCCAGAGAGGAGAGTTCCAAATACTCTGCTCAGATTTTAAAGACTGAACTCTAACTTGCTCAGGGCAGATTGAAAGTAACCCAGAGAAGTCAACAAATCTGAACAGAGATTTCAGCTGCTGCCTACCATAGGTAAGACAGTGTGAGTCCAGTGATGTTAACCACCTTTAAACAATAGGAACAAAACAAAATACCACTCTTAGCCAACTGAGAATAGAAAGAGGACTTCTTCAATTTGACAAAGAACATCTACAAAAGCCCTACAATTAATGTCATACTTAATAGTGAGAAAGTTGAAGTTTTCCAGCTAAGATCAGATTACTGGGCAAGGATGTCTCCCGCACTACTGCTTTTCAATATCATACTATTAAGTCCAGCTAATACAGTAAGACAAGAAAAGGAAATAAAAATTATACAGATTAGGAAGGAAGAAATAAAACTGTCTTTTTCATTGATGACATGATTACCTATGTAGAAAACCCCCCAAAATTGACAAAAAAAAAATGGGAGAATTCTTTATAACCTGGGAGTGGGGATAGATTTTCTATGACTCAAAATATAAAAGGCTGTAAATAAGATTGATGAATTTGATTATGTAGATATGAAAATTTCTGCATCCTAAATACATAGCATAAATCAAAAGACAACATAGTGGCAACACATAGCACAAAGGGCTAGTCACCCTAATAAGGCGAGACTGCAATTTAATAAGGACCAACAACCCAACAGAAAAATGAGCAAATGATTATGAATAGTAAGTTCATGAAAAAGAAATAAAAATGGCTTTGTCACTGATGTTCAGTTAACTCACTCATAGTAAGAGAAATGTACATTATACCTAGATACATGTTACCTATCAGACTGGTAAAATTCAGAAGTTTGATAACATTGAGTTGGCAATATTGTGATGAAATAGCAACATTGTTCCTGAAGGAATATAAATTGGTAAAACCTTCATATATGGTAATTTGGGAATATCCATTAATATTATAAACTCATATGTCTTTTTACCTAACATTCCCACTTTTGGGGACTTTATCCTTTAGATATACTCTTTACATCTACAACATGGCACTTATAGGGTTATTATTAAAGAATTATTTGCAAGAAAAAAAAGATCAGAAACAACTCAAAACTTCATCAAATGGTAACATGTAAATAAATTATGATATATTCTTAAAATGCACTTGTTATCCACTATATAAATGTTTAAAAAAAATGAGTAAGTTCTCTATTATAGACTTATGGAAAGATTTCCAAGATATATTAGTGATAAAACTAAGATACAGAATAGGATATATGATATGCTACTTATTGCATAGGAAAAGGTGGATTAGAATAAGACTTTATATTCATATATGTCTGTGTATTCATAAATAAATTCTGGAAGGATACTTAAGAAAATAATAATGAATGGTGTTTATGTAAGTGGAGGGGCTGAGAACTGAGTGAATGGGAATGTGTTTATGTTTTATTAGATATGCAAGAATTAAATTTAAAATATGTGACATCTTGCCTATCATGTTTAATGTTTACAACCAGAAAGTTTTCATTATAGTTTGGTCCACACTACCAGAACCAAAAATTTTTTACCAAGTAAAAAAAAAAATTTTGGAAGCACAGGCTATTGGAAAAAATAAATGGAATGAAATCTCAATTGCCTGCCATTTCTAAATAAAATAAGTGATACTGATATCTTATTTGTGAATATATTTTTAACTGAAGGATTTTTTACTAATACATTTTATTATTTAAATAACTATATATTTTTCAGAATCCAGCACCTTTTATTTTTTATTATGTTATGTTAGTCACCAATATAGTATGTCATTAGTTTTTGATGTAGTGTTCCAGGATTCATTGTTTACATATAAACACCCAGTGCTCCCTGCAAAATGCCTTCCCTAATACCCATCACTGGGCCAATCCGTTCCCCCACCCCTCTCCCTTCTAAAACCCTCAGTTTGTAGGGGGAGAGGAGGGAGAGAGGAACCATGAGAGACTGTGGACTCCGAGAAACAAACTGAGAATCCAGAACCTTTTAAAAGAAAATAATTTTCGGTAGTAATTTAAAAAACAAAGCAAAAAATGTTTGAGCTCCCCCTGCCGGCTCTGTGGTAGCACATCAGCATGTATTGGTTTTATTTAGAAACAAACTGGGATACGGTTATAATGCCATTTAATTTATTTGCCAATATTAAAGAGAGTAGTTTTAAACTGTGTGTTTCCCATACTCTTATACA
Organism: Nasua narica; assembly: GCA_028533885.1. NCBI lineage: Eukaryota > Metazoa > Chordata > Mammalia > Carnivora > Procyonidae > Nasua > Nasua narica. Next base: position 24,697,912 of record CM052810.1, read on the forward strand.
TGTTAAGTTCTGCTAATGTACTACTAATATTAGCAAGTAAGATGAACATTCAATATAAATGTTCAAGTTTTATTTAGTATGTGCCTATTCCATTTAATACATCCCTAAATATGGTACCATGTAAGTGGGTTGTATAGAAAAAAATTTCTACATGCACAATATGTACAGGGGTATTTTAGCTTTTTAATTTATTATGGCTTTCAAATTTCAGTAATCATAAATGTTACTGTTGTGTTAGTATATTCATATTTAACTGATTAAAATATAAGCATATTTTGAAGCTAGGAGGAATGTAAAATATTTGCAGAGTTAAGCAATAATCCACATGACAATTCTGAGTATCTATAGTTTTTTGTCATGACAGTACAATCTATGATGTGCTTTGCAAAATTACAAGTTACCTCTATTTTTATCTTCCAGATCATTGATTAGTGTCTCAGTGGTGACCATCTGATCCTTCTCTTTATCCACCAAATTCTTTAATTTTTTTATGTTGAACTTAACTCTAAGGATGCCTTTGTAAAAAAAACAACTCAGGGGGCACCTGGGTGGCTCAGTGGGTTAAAGCCTCTGCCTTTGGCTCAGGTCATGATCTCGGGGTCCTGGGATGGAGCCCCGCATTGGGCTCTCTGCTCAGCAGGGAGCCTGCTTCTCCCTCTCCCTCTGCCTGCCTCTCTACCTACTTGTGATCTCTATCAAATAAATAAATAAAATCTTTAAAAAAATTTTTTTAAAAAGGTATTTAAAAAATAAAAATAAAAGTATTTAAAAAACAAAAAATTTAGGTTTTCACATTTTTTGTGTTTTTTTTTTTAATCAGTTCCATTTTCCTCTTGTTTGTTCTGACTGCTATTACTCTCTCATACTAGTGCTTCTTGTTTCATCTGTTCAATTCTGGTTGTTGAAATATTGGGAATTCCTTACGTGGTGGAAGGTAAAGGTGCTTCCAGTCAATGGTGTGCTGGAGCCCCCTGTTAGCAGCCTGTAAGAGCTTATTTACAAGAATTTTGCAAGCTGGTTGTTTGGACAACTTTTATTAAAAACTAAACTTAAAATTACCTCGATTATATCTTAAAAGGCAATAAACACTAAAAACTTATTACTTTCTAATTATTCTACTCTATTTATTATTTGTGCCCCTCGGGTTATTTACATCTATTGCATCTGCATGGTGGAAATAGTGTACAAAGATGTGTTACCGTGAATCTCTTTCCAACTCTGCATTCGGTGATAACATGTTGATAACCTGAAATTGGCTAGTTTGGCAGCATTTATACCATGGAAATTGGCGATTGCCACAGAGCTGGACTTGATTTATTGTTTTGTTGATTATCTAGACATAAAAAAGTGATGCAGAATATGTTACAGATACAAGCATTTGGTAAAAATCAGCTAAAACATTTTGTCAGAACCAATTTGTTGTAGGGAATTTGTAATAAAGAGTACTGTATATTTTATTATTTGTTAAGTTGTGTGCTACATATCCTTTGTATCAGTCAAACTTAGGTAAATACGTATGTATCCATGTATTTTATTTTCTAGAAAGCCAGTTGCTAAACATTAACCAGCACGGCCCCAGTCTCTACCCACAAAGGTGGTATAGACAGGCAAGCAGTCAATTCTCTGCTGATGCTCCTGGAGAAATCACTGTTGTACTACTCACGCAGCCTCAATGGTAGTGCTGTGGTTTTCAAAGAAGCCCATGAATTCTTTGAGGATTTATTATATAAGTCCACAGCAACCTGTCCCCCCAACCTCCCTGCTTCCGCCAGTGTGGGCTGTATGGTAACTCTAAAGAATAGAATGTGATAGAAGTGATGGTATTAGATCTCCCAGTGATGCATGCAAACAGGGTCGGGAAGGGGTCTGATACCAAAAGGGAAGAGGATGGATGAAGCTCCAAGTTCCCTCCTCTTGGCCCCAGCACTTCCCTTTATCTCCTGACTACATGTTTTCCAGACATTTGACTACTTGCTCTATTTGGGATGTTCTGCAATTCAGCAAGCGAAAAGGTCTCAGACTCTTTGAGGCCACTGGCAGAACAGGCTCTGAAATCAGGCAAATTGGCTTGAAATGTTGGCTCTCCCACCTCCCACTGTGCGATGTGCCCAAATCCCTTGAGTCCTTCCTCTCACCCTCAGTCTTCTCATCTCTACGCTGGGGACATGAATAGTATCTACCTTATGGGATTCATGTGATGAGTAAACGCATGTCAGCTCCCAGAACTCCATAAACAAAATATGCTACTCAGGATCCTGGAGTGATGGAAAATGATGACAGGATTTTTTCTTTAATTTACAAGGACATAGATAATCAAATGCACATCACGCTCTACAATGCAATTGCCTTAAAAACATTTCTAAGCAGCATTTTTTTCCCTAAAGGTCTCTTTGCTTAACACATTCCTGGAACTTTTCCTTTAAACTTGCCTCCAGCATGAGTATCTTTAGTAGTGACAAATCTCTTTCCTTTGGGGATGCATAAGGACCAGAATGGCCAATCAGAGACAAGTGCAGTATTAGGGGGGCATCCTTTTGGTTAAATGTGAGAGGCAATTGTGAAGTTCTAATCTGGTCCCAATACACGTGTCCAGCTCTATCAGCTGCCACAGCCCCCCATCCACGGCACTCAGAATTCCTCAAACCTCACCATTTCTTGAACAATCAGAGCCTTTCCTTGTTCCCAGGGCTCTGGATGTCTACTCCCCCGAATAGAACGGCACAGCTTTATCTCACTGATCCAACCAGAAATATCCTACTTAACTGCCATGTCCCAGCTCACATTCAACCCCTTTGTTAAGCTTCCTCTCTGTCAATGAGGCACATCAGCACCGTGAGAGCCCAGAATAGGGCTCAAGCGAAGCAGCAGACAAGGTGGTGGCCCATGGAGCCAAGTGGAATAGTTCTGAATCCTGCCTCTACAATGTAGTCACAAGCTCTGTGATTTTAGATGAGTTATTTTACTTCCCCATGAATCACTTTCCTTCACAGTGAAATAAGATAAAAGAGTGGTAGCTAGTCAAAGGTCTGTTTGGAGATTAGATAAAGCACCTAGAATAGTACCCAGCAAATATTTGCCTAATAAAGTCCTACATCTATCATTTCTTAGCTAGGTAGGTGACCCTGAGTGGGTTATTTAGCCATTTTGCATCTCAATTTCTTGACTTTAAAATGAGGATAACAAAGATAATATCCATTTCATAGGATTTTTGAGGATTAAATAACATAATGTATGTAATTTGCATTACATTATCATATGTAGAGCCTTGTATATGGCAGGATTTCAACAAAATGGTAGTTTAAAAAAAAGTTGGTTGTTTCTTCTAAACTCATAATGCTTTATTTATATCTTATTATATCAAATTATATTATAATAGCCTAGACTGGGAACTCCTTGACAGGACAGGAGCTTTGTCATTATTCTTTGGATAAAGGGAAAACCGGTTCAACTGGCAACTAGGATGTGAAAAGGGAACTGAAGTTGAAACAGAAACCATGACTAGCAAAACCATATCATCACTCACAAAATAGAAAAACTGTACAAAACCATGACATGTAAGACAAATTGTCTTCAGACTCTGAACACCAACTCATCAGACCCATGGTATTCTGAGTAAGACCACACACAGACCAACCGAACAATAACTCCACAAAAAGTCATTTGTCCTAAAGATAAAACCACCGATTGTTCTGGCAACTTCCTGGTTTACAAATTCAGAGCAAACTCTGCCAAGGCCATCCTATGACTACTTCCAGTTCTATAAACTCTATGTAGGTAGTAAGTACCACCTGTTGAAATGTTGAATTCTCCACAGTGTACATTCTCCCTCGTAGCAGCCAGCTAATAAACCTAAATTTGAAAAAAGAACTGAACTATCTCTTATATGTTAGGTAGTGAGAGTAAAACAGTAAGTGGAAAAAAACTTCTGCTTTCAAGGAATGTGATCTTTTAACGTAGTAGACAACTATTAACAATACAGGGTGATATAATTATAATAGGGATGCACACTGTGAACACTCAGTACAGTCAGAAAAGACTTCCTAGAGGAAGTGATTTTTTAAGATAAATCCTGAAGTGTGATTAACAGTGAAGTACAAAATAGGGTTGGGCACGGTAAAAGTTCTAAACAGCAGGGGTTCCATGTGCAAAGAAGAGAATAATGGGCAGTGTGTTTTGGAATAGAATAAAGGACAGATAGGAATAGATTGAGGATTTTATAGGCTTAAGGCATCAAAAATATTATAATGCTTTTCCATTTGAAAGTCAAATTCAAAATAATGCTAATAACAAAATACATGTAGGAAATTCCTTCTGTCTGGTTTTCCTTATCATGTTCAGTTGGATACTTTTAAGAGAAATTCCCGAATTCTCTAAAAAATATATTCATGTTCCTGTTTTGATTTTTTTTTTAAAAGATCTTATTTATTTGTCAGAGAGAGAGCGCGAGAGCACAAGCAGAGAGAGCGGCCGGCAAAGGAAGAAGCAGTCTCCCTGCTGAGCAAGGGGCCCCACATGGAATTACCTGAGTTGAAGGCACTTAACCAACTGAGCCACCCAGGCATCCCCTATTCTGATGTTTTCTTCAGCATATACCAGTTCGTTTATTGCTCAGTACAGTATTGTTTATTTGGGGAACTACACAAATACTTCAGTAGAGTGTGAAAGTGAAGAAGTGAGATGAACTTGGAGAGCCAGACAGACACCAAATAATGAAAGATTTAGTAAAATGTGTTTAAAGATGCAGTTGTTGTTGTTTAGTGACCCGAGTTCAAGCTCTACCACGCTTGAGTACTCTCTGAATGTACTTAGACAACTCAAGGCTTTAATTTCCTCTGCTATAAAATGGGAATGCTAAATTGTGAGGATTAACATAATACATACATATATACATATATAGAGAGAGAGTGTGCGCACTTAGCACGGTGCTTTATATTACGTTTCAATTAGATATTATTATGAATGAATTTGTACTTCAGCCTGGTAAACGGGGAGTCAATAAAGGATTTTAAATTGTGAGATGATTAGCATGGGCTTTAACGGATTTCTTTGGCTGCAGTGTATAGTTGGGCTATATGGGCTAAATGACAATGAGTAGATTCTAGGTGTACTTGTGAGGAAGACTTAGTAAATATGTGCATATATATATACACACACACATTACATATTCATATACACACACACAAAGTCCCTTGTACAAACTGCTATAGATGATGACAGGTATAATTCTCAGTATCCAGAGGAAAAAAATCTGTATTATTAAAACCATCTGTCAGATAAATGATGTGTTTATGTTGTCAAAATAATTTAAAATGGAGTAAGAGGAGAACATAGAATATCAATGAAATATGATTGATCATGAGTCGATAATTGTTAAAAATGAATAATAGGGAAGATTACACTTTTTTGTGTTTGTGTATGTTTAAAAGTTTCCAAAATAAAAAACATTTAAAAAATCTATTAAGGCGGGTGCCTGGGTGGCTCAGTTGGTTAGGCGACTGCCTTTGGCTCAGGTCATGATCCTGGAGTTCCGGGATCGAGTCCCACATCGGGCTCCCAGCTCCGTGAGGAGTCTGCTTTTCCCTCTGACCTTCTCTCCTCTCATGCTCTCTCTCACTTTCTCTCTCTCTCAAATAAATAAATAAAATCTTTAAAAAAAAAAAAAAAAAAATCTATTAAGGCAGGGACCTTGCCTGTCTTGTTTACATCTATATTTTCGGGACCTAGGAAGTTCATAGCATACAGCAGTCTCTCAGTATAATATTATTTGTTGAATGAATGAACACTGGCGAACAAGACTTAAAACCTGGGTGAGAGTCTCACACCTTAGGCTCAGAGTCAAGACTCCCGGGGTTCCCTTCATCTTTCATGATACAAATAACATTCCATTAGATACTGTAAAGACGAATGCCTCAAAACAAAAACAAAAACATACCCAAAGAGAAAGCAAAGCAGATTGACAAACTTCACTTTGGAATTCCATGAGAAGTAGGTATTTACAAGCTTATATGCATATGATCACTAGAGAGCCTCTGTGGGTACTCTGTCATATCATTTCATTTCATTGCTTTTTTCCCAACAAATATTTATTGTGGAGCTATCTCTGTCCTTCAAGCCAAGAATCAGAAGAAAACTGGGTATACCCTTTTGTTCCTCCCCCTCTCATTCTCTGGCTAATAAGAAGTGAGGGAGGAACGAACCATCTTTTGAAGAAAGTTCACCTCTACGTTTCGTTCTTGTTTCCTTAGGAGCCTTAGGACAAAAATATCTTTAACAAAAGTAATGATGTAGAATCTTAATTAGGGCTTTTGAAATTCAAGCCCAATTTTATTGAAGGCCAGTACCTGAGCAGAGGAAAATGACCAATGACACTGAAACAACAGACATCAGTCACTATTAAATACCCACAAGAGACACTCTCTAGTTTTAAAGCTGTGCTGTCCAATAGCATAGCCATTAGCGATGTGTAGCTATTGAGCACTTGTGATGTGGCATGCTTAAATTGACAAGGGTAAAATACACACTAGAAATCAAAGACTTAGTAACCAGAAAAAGGTAAAAAAATCTCCGTAAGTTTTATATTAATTGCACACTGAAATGACAGTATTTTAGTTACTATGGGCAAATAAAATATATTAAAAGTAATTTCTCCTTTAACTTTTAAAACACATGGCCACTAGAAAATGTAAAATTACATATGTGGCTCCTATTATATTTTTATTGGACAGTGCTTTCCTAAAATGGAAGAACTTTCCCTCTCCTTATGTGGAATAAATAGCTCAGTGTATTAATAGCACAACTCCTAGTCCTCTTACTCTGTACTGTTGTGCTAGGTTTTAGATCCCTTCCATTAAAGTACTGCTATAGGGAGTCATTATAATCAATTATGGGTAAAAATGGAGTGCCCACTAAAGAATTGGTGATTGTCCTTCAAATTCTTTTATTGCAACCAGAAGAACTCTGATCTTATTAAGGGGGAAATCATATGTCCTCTGCTCCTACTTTACACTATTAGCAACTGCTGAAGGGTTTTCTCTTGAATTACCTAAGGACATACCTCACCACAGCAAAGCATTATTTCTCTTTCCAAGTTATTGGCTTCTAGTCTCAGATGAGAAAACTATATTCCCTTTATTAACATGATCTTGATTCTACTTCTAGGGAGATAAAAATCCTAGCATTTTTATGTTAAAGGTGATTTGCCTTTTTGTTTTTATTTAAAAACTCCCCAATTTAATTAAGCTTTCTAAGAAGTGTATATGTTCATGTTTTTTTTTTTAATTTTTTTTTAAAGATTTTTATTTATTTGACAGAGAGAAAGAGATTACAAGTAGGCAGAGAGGCAGGCAGGGAGAAAGAGGGAAGCAGGCTCCCTGCTGAGCAGAGAGCCCTATGCGGGGCTGGATCCCAGGACCCTGAGATCATGACCTGAGCCAAAGGCAAAGGTTTAACCCACTGAGCCACCCAGGCGCCCCTACGTTCGTGTTTTTAATTCAACCTGCCACACTGAAAACCTCTCAATTGCTGCACATTGTATTTTATTTTATATTTTTAAAGATTTTATTTATTTGGCAGAGAAAGCGCACATGTGAATGTACAAGCAGGGGGAGTGGCAGAGGCAAAGGAAGAAGCTGGCTCTATCCCAGAACCCCAGGATCATGACCTGACCCCAAGGCAGATACTTACTTAACCAACTGAGCCGCTCAGGCACCCCTGCATATTATATTTTAAATAAAATCTTGTTAAAATGTCTTAACATGGCTCTTGTTTACCTAATTTGGACTATGGCTAAGTTTCCTCATGACTTGACATACTCTCACCTCTCCGACCTTTGAGATTCTGGCCCCTCTGTACCTCAGGAACATCCCATAAGCTATTATGTACACCAGAAATGTTCTTGTCTCTATTTTGCTTCACATGGCTAACTTGTACTCATTATTCCTTTTTCTTAACCGTTTAAATATCACATTCTTAGAGAAACCAAGCTTGAGCATTTCTAAACTGTTAAAATGGTTCATATTTCCTTCTTTAGAATACATATCTTATAAGTTTTTTCCTATATGATTATTTGTTAGGCATCTTCCTTCTTTATGAGCCTATAAGCTCCTCAGGGCAAATATAGTGTCTTTTTTGTCCACCACTGTATTCTCAGCAAGTAGTGGAGAACAGACCTTTAGGAAACATTTGTTGTACAATGCATTGGAAAGGCGCAGTAGAGGGGCGCCTGGGTGGCTCAGTGGGTTAAAGCCTCTGCCTTTGGCTCAGGTCATGATCTTAGTGTCCTGGGATTGAGCCCTGCATCGGGCTCTCTGCTCAGCCTCTTTCTGCCTACCTCTCTGCCTACTTGTGATGTCTCCCACTCTGTCAAATAAATAAATAAAATCTAAATAAATAAATAAATAAATATTTTTTTTAAAAAAGGCCCAGTAGAGTGCAAAGGTTGAAATCAGGAGATAAGGAAGTAATTGATGAAACAAAGGACTCAAGGAGGTCACAAGGAATTCAATTCAGAGCATTAGTTGGAGGATAAAGTATATGTACAGTAAAAAATAAAATGATAGGTACTAAATCAATGATAGCCAGAGAAAGTCATAGGCTTGTCAAAATGCATGTCTTGGGATGAGATTATATTAAATTGAGTTGGATAGGGATGGTTTCAAAGAAGTAATTGGGCCAGAAGGTATGGTTAGATTTTGTTATTAACTATGACTCTAATATATAAAAAGAGAATGAATCAGATGACTTAACTTGTGTCATAAGTTGGATTCTCTGGGGAGATGCTGAGTTACAGTTAGAAGTGAAAAAGGTTTACTGCAGAGTAGCACTTGTGAAAGGGAAAGAGGAAGCAGGATTGGGCAGGGAGAGCCATCAGACTGCCATGCAAGATCTCACAGAGCCTCTATCATCAATGTTGAGTATGTTCTTATACTATGCCTGACACCATTTTTGGCTGAGGATGGGCAGGGGGAAAAGGGGCTGCCCTGAAAATACTGTAACTTCAGCTTGAGAGCTCAGGTGAACCTAGAAGGAGTTAACAGCTGGAGGCTGTCAGCTAACTATATGCCTTCAGTTGGGCTGCAAGTCCTTTCTTGAAGGCAGATCTGAGAAGCGCACCTGTGACTATCACACAACCAATTAATCTATAAATTCAATAAGATTTTTATTTTACGAGCTCAACAATCTTGTTCTGGGAAGTATTTGGAAAAACAAAGGTTTACGTTAAGTAAAATTTGGAAAAAAAAAAAAAAAAGCAAAAGGAGGGATTTGCCCTGTTAGGTATTAAGATAGTCTATAAGATGTTGGTAAATAAAAACAACAGGTTTTATTATTTATGACAGGTGTAATCATAGACAAAGAGACTAACTGAAGAGTTCAGAACAAAAGCCATATATAAATGGAAATATGACATATAATAAAAGTGCCATCAAAAAACCAATGAGAAAGGGATATACTTCTGTGTAGAATTTCAGAGAAAAATTGGCTTGCCATCTGGAGAAAAAATAGACTAGCTCCCCAACTTATATCAAATAAAGGAATGTATTCCAAAGAGAATAAAGATCTAAATGTGATTCTCTGGAGAATAATGAGCTATAAAGGAAATAGAACATATAGAGTATCTTTGTGGTGTCAAAACGCAAGCTGAGTTTTTAAAACAAGAGCCCAAAGACACCACCGAGAGTAATAAGATTATATCCATCAGCTAGGAGAGAGCACTGGAAGAACTTTTGAAGGAGTTAACTACACTATAGAGAATCTTCCTAGGAATAGGGCAGCTAAATAAACCACGAGGAAATATAAGTCTCTTAAAAGTATCATTATGACTTGTCTGTCCAAAATACTTTCCCTTGCCTCTACTTCCTTCCTATTTAAAATTAAGCACATATCCTTCAGTAAACATTTCTGAGTTCCAGACACTGTGCTAAGCGTAGGAAGTACAAGGATGAATAAGCTTGAGTCCTAGTCCTTGAAAGAGTTCATAATCTAGTTAAGGAGACAGGAGAAAACTCAACAAGATGTTTTAACTTATATCCTACAGGTAGGAACCAAGAGGCAACTATCTTTGCCTAGGGCATCAGTGAGAAGCTGGTTTTTGAGCAATGAGGAAAGTCATTCCAGGCAAAAGGAACATCGCTAACAAAGTCACAGAGCTTTCAAAGAGCATGGTGTATTGGAAAATGTTAAGTAGGTAACCTAATACTGACAGACATCCTGAAATGTTTGTTATTGAATGCAGAAAGTATTCAATGGAGGTTGTTTTAACAGCATTGATAATCACAGTAGCTAATTATCACTTCTGAAGGCAAAGCCAAAGATGAAGTACTGAAGTGATAAGGGATAAATGTTAATGGTTAAGAAAGAGAAGTATGCCACAAAGCACTGATGACTAAATGTGGAGTAATAACAAGTGCTGTACAATGGATTTAGAGGAGGAAGAGGTCACTGTCAGCTTCATTGATCAGGGAAGATTTCATGGAAATGGCAGAGCTTCACTGAATCATTCAAAAAATTGAGAACTGACTGAATATATCAGGGGCTGTGCTTGGAGCAGGAGCTTCAAAATTACAGTTACTTAGGGACAATAAGATACTTGCAAAAATAAAGCAACAGTGCTATAACAGAGCTGGCACAGGCTGATGTGAGAAAACCTCAGAGTGACCCTTGGTTTAGAGCAGGGAGGTCACAGATGGCTTTCCAAAGGTGAGGCTGTATGCACTGAATCATGATGGATGAGTAGGGTTTCATCAAGTGAAAGGGAAGAAAAACATTCTGCAATAGCTCCCATTTAGTCTAAGAATACACCTCCTTCCAAGGAACACGGAATAGGTCAAGATGGCTGAAGCAAAGCCTGAAAGGCAGTGAAAGAACTTTCTAAGGCAAATAGGTAGGGGTTTGATTATGGAAGGCCTTTTATAGAATGTTGGAAGAATTTGATTTTTATCCTGTAGACAATGTGGGAGTTGATGAAGATTGTAAGCAGGGAAGTGACATGATTACATGCAAGTTTTACAATGATTGCTATTAAAGTCAATAATAAAAGCAACTCAAGATGAACTGATAATGAGGCAGCCTAAGAGGCAGAGAGTTTAAAAGGCTGTTGCTACTGTTTAGGAAAAAATCAAAGATGACTTCAAACATACAGTAGCAGTGGTATTAGGAGAGAATGGGTAAGGTTTGAGCAGCCAGAGAAAGAAGTGGGGGCGTTCCTTGTGGAAATGATATAGATAAAAGTTTGGAGAAGTGGAGGGTGAGTAAATCAGTTTACCTGGATTATACAGCATTTGGTAGAATGATGGTTAGCTTTGGAAGGCAGGAGCAGAGAGCCAGTTAAGGAACAGTTGCTGATGAAGTTGAAAACCCAGTTGGAGTCAGCTTGAGACAAGTCTATTAAATAAACAGGCTAACAATTAGGATTTTACTTTTCCCACAGCAACATTAAAATTAAAAAATCACTTTTATTGTAAAATATACATAAAGTTTACTATTTTAACCATTTTAAGTGTACAATTCAATTGCATTAACCATGCAACCATCAACACTGTTCCTCTCCAGAAACTTTTCAGCATCTCCCCAAAAAACTCTTTCCCCATCCTCCCCGGCTCTCCCACCAGGGGAACTTAAGCATTCTACTTTCTGTCTCAAAGAGTTTGGTTACTCTAGGTACCTCATAAGTGGAATCATGTATTTGTCTTGTTGCTTCTAACTTATTTCACTTGGATAAATCACTTTAACCAACATCCTGGTTATTCACTGACTGAATTCTAATTTCATTCTACTCTACATGCTATATTTAAAAACAACTGTTTAGCTTTTCTTACTTGATAATCTTTCCCACTTACTGCTCAAGAACACTTCAATCTAGCAAATTACAAACTCAGAGTTCTTAAGGACAATTTCATCTACCACCGCCTGCCACGAAAACTTTTCACTGGTCTAAGTGTCTTTATGTTGCTAATTATTTTCATTTCATTATAGTTTACAGGCACTAGACCGTTGCAAAATCCCACCTAGTACCTTATATAGTACTTATATAGTATATATAGTAAATAATAGTAAATAAATTAACAGATATGATTCAAATTTCCCCAGAAGGGAAGTTAATTTATTTAGAACACTGATATGAAGGCTCTTTTGATACTATTTAATTTCCTATCTGTGGCTGAATCGGCTCTAAATGAAGAGAATTAAAAACACACTGTTCTTATCTTTAGCTGGGGAAAAGTTCGAAGTTTCAGATGGTTTGAAAACTTTTTCAGAGCCGTCAAGGTTATCTCACCTTTCTTTTGGGGGATCCCTAGATCATTACCTCTCTGCGATCAAGTCGAGTAATTTTGGACAAGTCACTAATCTTCTGGAAGTCTCAGAGGGTTAGATTACACCAGTCTGTGCTTCCCAATCCTGTCCACACCACAGAGCACACAGTACGGTACTGCAGGACACGGAGATAAACGGAGGAGGCAGTACAGCACACCTGGATACCACGGGCCGCCATGCGTCCCCGCACAACGTGCAGACGCGCTCAAAGAGCGCTCCAGTCCGGAGGTTCGTTCCAACTGATGCGCCACAGCCATCTATTACATAGGACGAACAGAAACTCCCACTGCTTCTGGAGTCAGCGGCCTTTCCCTTATTGTAAGAAAGGAAATCTTTATTCTGTACGCAGGCCAAGGCATTAAAAAAACACAAAGGCCGCGAACCACGTAAATAAGAAAAAAACCTCGAAGCACCACACTCAACCAGCGCGCTCTCCGCGGATCTTACGTCTCTTCCCAGCAGGCTCCGGGAGTCACCGCGAGACTTCATCAATTCTCGCGAGATTTATCGGCAGCCATCTTCTTGGGGGTGCTAGGAGCCGGGAAGACCCCCCGAATCGTTCCCATTGAGCTGCCCTTCGTCTTCGCTTTCTTCACTGTTCCCTGTTCTGCGTTGCCAACACCACCTGATCCCGAGGCTGAGTGAAAGCCCGGATCTAGGCGCGTGTCGCGCTCCCGGTCCAAGAAGATTTGCTCGGGTGGAGGGAAGGGGGAGGGCCCGGGCAAACCGTTGCTGCCTCAGCCGGGGTCTGGGGACGGGGAGCTCCTGGCACCCCTTGGATTCGCGGCCTGCGACGGTACCCGCAGAGCTGTTTGCCGATCGGGGCTCGCGGGAACCTGCCACCGGCGCCTCCCACCGCGGCCCACGCGGGAGGCGCGCGGAGGAGGGGGCGGGGGCAGCGGCGGCTGTAGCGGCCGCGACCTGGGCGGGCGGAGGAGTGTGACGGGCCTCGGGGCCGCTGTGGATGGTTTCTAAAATGATCATTGAAAACTTCGAGGCACTCAAGTCCTGGCTCAGCAAGACTCTCGAGCCCATGTGAGTATCCGGGGGCCATCTCCTTGCAGGGATGGAAGTGGGAGATAGGCGGACACAGAGATCTGTGCAGTTGCCCAAAGTGCCTGTGATGGAGGCCGAAGCGTTGAACTGAGATCCCAAGGTTTTGTGTTTTTTCCATTTCCACCCTCTCTTACAGGTTCAGGATTCCCCAGAGAGCCCGAGCTGACCTTTATCTTACCACTGAGTTGGTTTTCGAACTGATAACTCCTTCTCTTGTTTTCCCGTTATGTGTAGACCGACCCCAACCTACACATATATTTGATGAGGGCCCCCAAATCGATTTCTTTTCTTTTAGTGAATCCGAGCATAACCTCTTGCCCACAGACTGTTTTATCTCGTTTCTTCAAATGAAGTGAATGGCCCTTATTAAGGATTAGGACAGTTGTAATGTAAGCCACTCACGTTTTACTTAAATACAGTCCCCGAAAGAAAGGCCACGTTTCCCATGTGCTATCTGGCTCACCCGCACCTCTCTTAACTGATTGAAGATGTAACAGGTGCTAAGGTGCCCAGTAAGATTACGTTTTCCCACTTACACATTTGTTAGCTAGGAAAGGAGGAAGAAAATGTTATTTATCCATATGGTATATTTGGCACGTTTAAGTGGGATGCTGTAGATGGACTGTGTGTGTGTGGGGGGGTTGTTCAGAATTCTGGAATGTTTTATATTGGAAAAAATAGTGTTTTAAGGATTTACCTTTTAATACATACAACATATATCTTGGGTAGGTGCTTTATCAAAATTAGTTGATTTACAATAAACAAAATGAAAGAGGGGGAAATCCACTCATTTAATAAGTTTATTAAGTACCTGCTGTATATTGTGGGAGGCTTTGATGATAGAGCTTTTAAATTCCAAAGTAAATGAGATTAAAGAAATAAGATAATTCCAGATTAAAATAGCAGGGCAGTTGTAATACTAGAGGGTCATATAAAAGACTGATTAGAAGGCCTCTCACAGGAGGTAGCATTTGAGCAACACTTAAGGAGGAGAAGGAACCATCTGTGTCAAAGTCTGGAGAAAGACTGTTCCTTGCAGAAGGAACAGCAAGTGCAAAGGCCCTGTAACCCATACGATCACAGTGTGTTCCGGGAAGAGAAGAAAGGCAACTGTGGCTGCAAGGAACATTGTGATGGGGGAAAGAATGGAATAACAGGAGGTTGGAGAATTAGTCAGGGGCTACATTATTTAGGTTCTGTGATGTCATGGTCAAGACCTAGGGTCTTATTTAAAATACAGTGAGACTTTAGATAATTTAAAGCAGGCAGGGACTGATTTGATTTTGTTTTAACACCGCTTACTTTGGAGATTAAGGGGCAAGAATGAAAAGACTATTCTGAAGGGCACTGTAGGCAGAAATGTGGGTCGTTTATATTAGAGTGATAGTGGAGACAGAACAAAATATGTTTTATAAGTAGATCTGATAAAACTTGCTGATGGAGTGGATGTGGGAGATAAGGGAAAGGGAAATCAAAGGTAATGACTAAGAAGTTAGCCTAAACAGCTGGATGGGTGATGATAAGAGAAGGTTGGGAGAGAACAGGTTGAAGGAAAGAGGAAAGGTAATTGGTGTTTGTTACTCATCCAAGTTAGATATTTAAGAGGTGGTTGGATTGAGTCTAGAACTTGGGCAGGACTAGAGAAAGAAAGAGTCATACAGAGAGTATTTGAAACTGGAATTGTGGGCGATTTCCTAGTAAGAACTGATAGGGAAGAAAGGAGGGCCCACATCTGAGGTAGAAGACTGAGATTTATGAAACAAAACAAATGTACGGCAGGAGAGGGGAGTTGTCAACTTGATGAGATGCTGCAGAGCGAATGAAAAAGGTGGAGGCAGATAAGTGGCCCTTAAGTTTGGAAAGGTAGAAGTCATTGGTGACCTTAGCAAAATAGTTTCATTGAAGTGAGGTGGTCTAGTTAGAAGCCTTATTTCAGTGGATGGAGAGTGAGCATGCAGCAGTGGTTGTAGTGGTTTAGAGGATGAACTCCTGAGTCAGAATGATTGGCTTTGAATATTGCCTCTGCCACTTACCATCTGTATATTATTGGGTAAATTACTTAACTCAGTGCCTCCTGTTTCCTCATCTGTATGGGGAAATAATGAATACATATTAATCTTTAGACACTGCCTGGTTTGTAATTAGCGCTCAATAAATAGTAGGTGAACAGAAAATGAAAAAAAAAAAGTTTCAAGTTTAAATAGCATTCCTTTTTAAAGAAATTTTTTGAGTTATAGTTGACACACAATGTTATATTAGCTTCAGGTATACAACATAGTGATTTAATGTCTCTGTATGTTATGCTGTAACCTGAAAGAAGATAATAGTTATATAGTATGTATGCTTGTGACTTTCATTCAGTTTTAATAAAGCATGTTTCAGATCTCTTTATAGCCTACTTAGATTATTGTAGCACTGCAGTCATTACTGTTAAGATAAATAAGGCTGCTAGTACAGCCTAGACAGTGGTAGGAATTGGGATTGTTTTTTTCATAGTGTACATTGCTGTGGTAAAATGGAGCCCTTATCCAAGTTTCTGTCCCTTTCATTGCATTTCAGGTGAGTTCTCAATGACTTTTAAAGTGATTCCAGTTGTTTAAGACTTGTGGTTTCTAGCCTTGGTTTTGTGAAACTTTAGGACGTGTTCGTTATCTAAATGGATTTTTTTGCTTTACTTTAAAATTGTAATTGCCAAATAGCAGGTATTTGAAGGTGGAACATTTGAAGCACCAAGGTTAAAATGTAACTCAAAACTTGTATGGAACTTTCTAGTTACTTGTGCTGGTAAAGTATCTTATGGTTTTGGACTTCCCCTGCATTTTGAATATGTTAATTCAGCAAACATTGAGTACTTAATCTGTAGTGAGGGGTGTGTTAGATATTGGGGATATTGGGAAATGAGCTGAAATAACTATCTTCATATTGTTTACCATTTAGCAGGGAAGACAGATGTTGAACAAGTAATTATAAGAGCTTTGAGTATTCTAAAGTCCAGAATGCTCTCAAATGTACATTTGGAAGGTCAAGAAAGGCTTTTGCTGGTACAACTTTTGATCTTAGCTTAAAAGGATGAGGAGCAGTTTGCTCGGACAAAATGGTGGGAGAGCTGTGAAAGCTTTCTAGGTTTTGAAGAACAGATTGCATGAAAGCCATAAAATGAAAGAAAAGAAATGTCTTAGGGGAAATGAAAGAAATTGAGAAAAGAACGAAGGGAAGAATAGCAGAGGATAGCTCCAGAAAGAAAGGAGCTGGATCATTCAGGACTTTGTTGAGTCATGTTAAGTATTTCGGATGTTAATTTAAAGATAGTGGGAAGCCAGGGAAGGGTTTTAGTGCGGGAGAGTTTTCAGATTGACATGAAAACAAACAAAAACCCAGCCTGGCTGCAGTGTTTTGGCATGAAATAAAAGTCAGTAAATCTGCTTGTTATTGGATTATAAGGTCTGTAGATGTGTCACGGCTCTCTGAGTTTTGTGTTTTTTCCCCCATAAATTATTGAAAATGTAGGTGTTAAAATTGGCATCTTGAAATACTTAAGATTGATATTTTGTTCTCTCAAACATTTGCTTAGTCATACTTGCTATAATAAAATGAAATTAGATGTTGGTCTTTTCTTGAACATTTATTTCTTTTTGCTAATGTGAAGTTCTGGAAAAAAATTATAAGCTTTTTTTGATGTTCAATTTTTCTGTTTTTGTTTTCTAAATAAACAAGGTTTTCTGCTGTGTTTTGAAACTTTTTATGAGTTTACACATCACTAAATGGTAACTTAATAAAATCATGGACTTTTTTAGCTGGAGGGAAACCTCAAAATCAAATCAAATTAAAAAAAACTCCCTAATTTTTCAGAAGGTGGAGAGGCAGATAGACTTAATGATGTGCCCAGAACAGAATGCATAGTTTTGTGTTCCTGCTGCTATGTAGTGCTGTGGAGTTAATGTTGTGTAGTGGAAAGAAGCCAACCATATAAACTAGTGTTCACATCTAAGTTCTGCCACTTATTAACTGAGTAATCTAGGCAAATGAACATCCCCTTTCCTTATTGGTATAATAGGGGGAATTATACTTATTTCCTTCTGTAGTTGAAAGAATTGAGACTTTTTTTTGAAGATTTCTAAATTAATTAATTTAGAGAGCCACACCCTGAGAAAGTGCAATGTGGAGAGAGAGAGAGAAAGGGAGAAAGAGAATCTTTATTTACTTGACAGAGGAGAGAGATCAGAAGTAGGCAGAGAGGCAGGCAGAGAGAGAGGGGGGAAGCAGGCTCCTAGCCTAGCAGAGAGCCCGATGCAGGGCCCCATCCCAGGACCCTGAGACCATGACCTGAGCCGAAGACAGAGGCCCTAACCCACCGAGCCACCCAGGCGCCCTGAGAAAGAGAATCTTAAGCAGACTTCCTGCTGAGCTTGGAGCCCTGCTGGCTCATCTCACAACCCTGGAATTATGACCTGAGCCACAAGAGTTGGATGCTTCAGCAACTGAGCCACCCAGGGATCCCTGAGTCACATTTTTAGGCGCCCAGCCCTTCCCTGTTTCCTTAAATATTGCTTGATTAAACATAAATAGGTTACATTACTTGCTACTGTTAACTTTTATCACTACCACTTCTGCTACCTTTACCACCTGCATTTGTATGCATTGTTGAAAGTTTTGTATTACTTCCAAGTTCTGATAAGTAAGGAGACCTCCATTTTGCAATTGATGATACTGTGGCACAAAGTTAAGGTACTTGTCCAGAGTCACACAGTAATTTAAACTCACGCTTTTTTGCCTCTGGACCATGTTCTTAGTTTACTACTAAACAGTATAGTGTATTCTTCCCTATTACTGTATGCACTTTTTCACTTTCACATTTTCATAATACTAGCTGCAGTTCAAAAGCATCATGGTTATCAGTGCTTTACAGTTCAAGAAAGAAACTTCTTCAGAGTTCTTGTAGTCTTTCTTCCCTCACCCACACTTTTTAACTATACCTTTCTTACCACATTAAAATTATTTTTATTCCTGTTTTATAGGAAGAATTGAAAGGTGATCTTTTCACTGATGAACTTTATTCTTTCCCTCCTTTGAGCTTTCTCTTTTTTACAGACGCTTCTAGCATGGAACGTTAATTTCCTAGTCTTTTTTTTTATGTTTTTATTTTTTTAAAGATTTTATTTATTTGACAGAGATCACAAGTAGGCATAGAGGCTGGCAGCGAAAGAGGGGGAAGAAGGCTCCCTACTGAGCAGAGAGCCCAATGGGGGGCTCGATCCCAGGACCCTGAGATCATGACCCGAGCTGAAGGCAGAGGCTTTAACCCACTGAGCCACCCAGGTGCCCCAATTTCCTATCCTTAAGGAAGAAAAACTCAGCAACAGTAGTAGCAAAAACAAACAAAAAATAAAATCATACTTTTCTTCCAGTCACTTTCATGCTAGCTTTTCCTTTCACTAGTAAATCTGGAAATAGTAGTCAGTCTTTAATTTTTCACTCCTTTGTCCCCAACCTGTTAGTTCTTAATCCTTTGTCATTTACTTTCTTCCTCCTTACACACAAACAAAATTGCTTACCTCAGTGTTACCAAGGAATTTATTAAATGTAGAGATTTTATATAAATTTTATATTTGTCTTATATGTATAACATTAAGCAATGCTGATGCTGCTGGGTTTTTTTTAACTTCTCGTATCTTGAATCCCTAATATGCTTCTCTTTCTTCTCAAATCAGCTGTCCTTTTTAGTTCTTTTTCTTGTTTTTTAATTATATTTTTTTCAAGTTATTTTTCCATGCCTTTTTTCCCCTCAACTATTTCTACTTCTGTCATCTCATTCACATTCATTCCCATGGATAGTTTCCATTCTAATCTGTTCCAGTGTTCTTAAAAACTGTGTGTGTGTGTGTGTGTGTGTGTGTGTGTGTGTGTGTGTGTGTGTTGGAGTCTTTGAAAGTTTGATTAAAGACTTCCTTCCTTAGGATATTGCATATGCTGTATATTACTTTGCTTTGAATTTCAGAGCTTTTCCAAGAGAACCTCTAATCTCTTCATCATTTTTCACATTTGTATGTTTAGATTTAACCTCTCTTCAAAGCCTTATTCCAGTTGCTAGCAGTATATCCACCTGGTTCTCCCATCTGAACTTCATACTACATTTCTGAAAATAAATGTTCTCTGAATTTACTAATTTCTATTTCATTTCCTCAGATTTTCCAGGCTTGAAATTTTATTTTTTAGCTTCTCCTCCCTTCATTTTTTCCCCATTCAGTTCATCATTGGGTCTATCTCTTTCTTTTAATAATTCTTACTAATGACATTGCTCAATAGGGGATATCACACTCCTTAACTAAACCTTTTTTTTCTCCCTTCTAGTTCCATCCTGGATGCTCAGTCTTGTTTATATCCTTTCATTTGATCAAAATCTTTAGCACTCTTAAATAAATTGCATACATTTTGACTTAGGATTCGAAATATATAATCTGCTTATCTTTCCAGTTTTATCTTCCCATTTTTTGGTGAGTCTTAATTTCAGCAAAGCTGAACTTTTTTCTGTATCATTGTTTATACTGTCCCCTTTTCCCAACTTTTAGAGAGTAACATTCATTGAGTGCCTATCATATACTAATCATTCTGTACTCATTGAATGTGATCTAGATTCTGTTATTTCAATTTTAAATATGAGGAAATTGAGTCTTAGGCAGATTAAGTAATATGGTTCATTCATAGCTAATAAATAATGGAGAAAGAATTCAAAACAAGATATTTTGATTTCAGAGCTTTGTTGCTTGTTATGATATACTGCCTTTCTCCGTTTCCTTTATATATGTTGAAATCAAAGGTCAAGGATGATTCCAATTCTCCCAGGATGTTATTTATGATCCATCCATCTTGAAGGAGTGACATAACTCTTTTCTCCTAGCACGAGTTTGCATCAGTTATGACATTCATCACTTGCGTACTTGTTTAGTAATTAATTCTTACTTATTTTAGCTTCATTAGAATCTCAGGTCCTTGAAAGTAGACTCCAGATCATAAGATTTAACTGTCTTCCTGTTGTATACAGCACCCAGCACAGTGCCTTGTGTGTGGTAAATTAAATGCATTGGTTGAAATTTCTAGTTTAGGTAACCATAACCTAAGCAGAGAGAAGTGTAAACTCCAAAATCTATCATACTTCAATGAGAATTTTATTTCAGAGCAGCAGATATGTGAGCAGTTTGAGAAGTTACTAATCTCTCGGTCTATTTCTCTTTATTTTTACTTCATAGCACCTTCAGATTAGGTAAAGCTTAAGTGATTTTTTTTTTTAGGGGAAAAGGACACTGAAAAATATTAATAACATTTACTCAAAGTATTTTTGAGTTCTGTTACATGCAAGCTGCGGGCCCCCATGGAGCTGCCCAGAAAAGAATGCTATATGATAATTCTAGTCTGATGAATTTTACAGCTGGTAGAAGAATTTTCCTAGGGGCGCCTGGGTGACTCAGTCTTTAGGTGTCTGCCTCTGGCTCAGGTCATGATCCCAGGATCCTGGGATTGAGTCCAGCATTGGGTGCCCTGCTCAGCGGGAAGCCTGCTTCTTCCTCTCCCTTCTCCCCCTGCTTGTGTTCCCTTTCTCGCTATGTCTCTGTCTGTCAAATAAATAAATAAAATCTTAAAGGAAAAAAAGGAATTTTTCTACAATTAATTTTTGGTTAAAATATTTTTCATTATCTTCCTTATCCCTTTAACTTTTGTTGAGTTTACTCTCATTACCCCATTTCACTGCTCAACCTTTTTTGGCTTTTTCATCTGAGTGCTGAGTAGTTAAAATGGATTTAGCATTTTCTGTGTTTTAGCACATCCTTGTCTTTGGCTTACAATAGTTCTCAAATAAAATTATTTTATATGCATATAAATCAAAAGACAGAGATACTATTATGAGCAAAACAGAAAGTTAGATATTCTAATGTTTGGTGTCTACATATCAAGAATGACTAATTCAAGCTTGAGCTAAAAAACTTCTGGGAATATTTTTTTCTTCCTCCTGCTTCCTTAGTTCCAGAGTAGAGAATAAGAGAAATGAGTGGATGGTATAAGCCCTTCCTACCAAACTTACTTACTCCCCCTACCCGATTTCTGTGGAAGAATCCTGTTCAGTCTACAAATAGTAACTTCTCAAATAGGTGAAAGTTTATTTTTAACTTGCGGTCATATTTAGTAGTGTGTGTGTGTGTGAAATAATGGAATTCACTTGAGATTTGTTACTCAGTGATTCTTCCTGAGATATTTTACCAACACATAAGCAGATACATTTATGTATTCTTCCTCCTTTTTACATAATTGGTATCATACTTGGATGTCATTCCATATAATACATAAAAGTGTTGCCTTTTTTATTAAGGTTATGTAGTATTTTAATGGATATACCATAAATTAACCATCTGTATTGATGAACTGGACAAAAAGTACTACAGTGTATATATTTACCATGTGACACACCCATGTATACCCATCACTCTGATTCTGCAGTTAATATTTTAGCATACTTTCCCCATCCTTCTTTGATATATTTGAAAGTAAATTGCAGATGTTAGTGAACTTATCGCTAAGTACTTATGCATATCATTAGAGTTCAGTGTTTATAGTTTTAAAAGAAATTTGATATAATCTGTATACAATTGTGTACACAGATCTTAAAGTGTATCCTTTGATGAGTTTTGCAAATGTGTACATCTTTGTAACTCAATTCCCTGTCAAAATAAAGAACATTCCCATCATTCTGGAAAGTTTCCTCATTCCCCATCCCATGCTACCATTGACCCATAGAAAGAAGCACTATTCTGATTTTTTCCCACTGTATATTAGTTTTACCTGTTATGGACCTTCATATAAATGGAATTTTAGAACAGGTGCTCTTTTGAGCAGGACTTCTTTTTACTTCTCAAAGTGTCCTTGAGATTTATCCATATTGTTGCATATATCTGTAGTTTGTTTCTTTTTACTGCTGAGTAGTATTCCATTGTCAAATGCATGCTATATAGTTATAGTAATACCCATGCTATTTTTTTGTACTGACTAGTTAATTTAACACAATCTTTCTTTTTTCTTCTTAATTGAAAATAATACATACTTGTTTTAATAAAAACTCAGAGTATAGAAATGTAAACTAAAAGTGATTCTTCCTAACCCCATCTTGATCCCCGTATGTCAATACATAATTGTATACTTATAAAAATAAAAATACATGTACTGTGTTTATGTAGATATATGCAGTTGAGCCTGAATATCACTGGTTTAAATTGCATGGGTCCAGTGCACCTGGGTGGCTCAGTTTGTTAAGTGTCTGCTTTTGACTCAGGTCATGATCTCGGAGTTCTTGGATCGAACCCCATGTCAGGCTCCCTGCTCAGCAGAGAGCCTCCTTCTCCTTCTGACCCTCTCTCCGGTCATGCTCTCTCTCTCTCACTCTCTCAAAAAAAAAAAAAATTGCATGGGTCCACCCACTTACACATGAATATTTTACAGTACTGTGAACGTATTTTTCTAATAACTCTTAATATTTTCTTTTATCTAGCTTACTTTATTGTAAAAATACAGTATGTAATTATATATAACATACGAAATGTGTGTTCATTGACTGTTTATATTGTTGGTAAGGTTTCTGGCCAGCAGTAGGGTAGTAGAGTTTAAGATTTGGGGGAGTCAGGACGCCTGGGTGGCTCAGTTGGTTAAGCAACTGCCTTTGGCTCAGGTCATGATCCCAGCGTCTTGGGATCGAGTCCCGCATCAGGCTCCTTGCTCCACAGGGAGCCTGCTCCTCTCTCTGCCTCTGCCTGCCTCTCTGCCTGCTTTGTGTTCTCTCTCTGTTAAATGAATAAATAAAATCTTTAAAAAAAAAAAAGATTTGGGGGAGTCAGAAGTTATACACAGATTTTTGACTGTGTGGGAATTGTCCCCCTTAACCTTTGCATTGTTCCAGGATCAGCTGTAATTTCTTTAACATAGACAGGATAATGTTTATATGTTACTGTAACTGATAAGGGTAACAGACACTCTGCATATCCTCCCATGTGAGTATATTCTTTAGTTTGCTCTTCCCAGTGGTTCCATAGTATTACATTATGTGAATATACTATATAATTTATTTTAATAGTGCTTTACTTAAGACATGGTCATTACTTTTTAGAAAAAAAAACATATTAGCTTATTTTCTTAAAGTGTTAAATACCTGCACATAATTACAAGAAAGAAAACTTGCCAGAAGGCTTTGAAGTGAAAAGTTAAAGTCCTCTTCACACTTCTCACCCTAGCACTTTTAGTATTAATATGTGGTCTTTATACCTTTAAAATGGCTGATTCCAATTTTGAGTAGCTTTACCATAGTTTACTTGACCATATTTTTACTTGTGATTTAGTTTGTTTCCTAGGGTGTTTTTGTTTTTGTTTTTGTTTTACTTTATAAATAACTGCAATGAACATCTTGCCATATGTAGTTTTATTTTTCTCTAACTTTTCCTTCTTTCCTTCCTTTCCGTCCCTCTCTTTCTCCCTCCACCTCTCTCCCTCCCTTCCCTTCCTTCTCTTTTTTGATTCTCCTCTTCTTCCCATGCCCCTCCAAGTTCTCTAATAGAGAGGAATTATTTTCCAGATGTCACCTAATACTGCCGTTGGAGGCCTTTTTAACGTTAAAAGATGTGGGGCACTTGGGTGGGTTAAACATCTGCCTTCGGCTCGGGTCATGATCTTGGGGTCCCTAGGATCAAGTCCCACATTGGGTTTCTTGCTCGGTGGGGAGCCTGCTTCTCCCTCTGCCTGCTGCTCTCCCTGCTTGTGCTCACACTCTTGCTCTCTCTCTCTCTCTGACAAATAAATAAAATCTTAAAAAAAAAGTGTGTTTGAAAGCTCAGCCAGGTGTGCTTTTGGTGGTGATTGTTTAATAAGTCCAGTAGTTCAGATAAAGTTTTTTGAAGTCATGTACTGCATTGTGGCAAGTAATTTCTCTACTGTTCTTGTCTCAGAGAGTCATTTAAAAAGTGACAGGAGAGTTAGTATGTCAGTATAAATTTTGGTCTGTTTTTGACTTTATAACTTTCTACACCCTGCTGTTTTGACACTCCCTAATGCTTGGCCCACATTCTCCAATTAATTTTCCATTGCTTACTGGCAATTTAAAAGTTATTGTGAAAAAGCATTTCTACAAATTTAAGATTTATACAAATCTTAAAAAGTTACTAAAAGTAGGGCGCCTGGGTGGCTCAGTTGGTTGAGCAACAGCCTTCGGCTCAGGTCATGATCCTCGAGCCCCACATCGGACTTCCGGCTCCATGGGAAGTCTGCTTCTTCCTCTGGCCTTCTCTCCTCTCATGCTCTCTCTCACTTTCTCTGTCTCTCAAATAAATAAATAAAACCTTTAAAAAAAAAAGTTACCAAAAGTAAAAGATACTTGAATGATTACAATTTTTACATGTAAGCATTAAAATATGCTGTTCAGCAGATCATTTGTTGCTTTTTGTAATACAGTTTTTTCTAGTTGAATAAATTTCCTGAGTAACATTGTGTAAGTTTTAAGGTGTAAAGTATCTCTCTTTAATACATTTATGTATCTTAATATGATTGTCTATTTAGGGATGTTTATCACATAATTATAGTACAGTATTATTGTCCATATCTGTAATACTGTGAATTAGGTCTCCATGGCATATTTACTATTCATTACAAATTGTACCCTTAAATACCATCGTACCTGTCTCCCCCCAATCCCACCCCTGTCCACCCGTCCTAGCCACCATTTTACTCTGTTTTTCACAGGTTTAACTGTTTTTAGGTTTCATATATAAGTGATTCATATAGTACTTATCTTTCTCTGATTTATCTTGCTTAGCATAATGTACTGAAGGTCCGTATTTTTTTTTTTCACAAAAGGAAAGATATCTTCCTTTCTTGTGGCTGAATAATATTCTGTTGTATTTATGCACCACATCTTTTTTTTTTTTTTGTACCACATCTTTATCCATTTATATATTGATGGGCATTTGGGTTGTTTTTAGATGTTGCCTGTTGTGAATAATGCTGTGATAAAAATGGAAATTCATATATCTCATCAAAATCTTGTTTTCATTTCCTTTGGGTACATACCCAGAAGTGGAATTGTTGGACAGAATGCACTTTTAAAAATTTTCTGAGGAATCTCCGTGTTATTTTCTTTATAGTGACTGGGTCACTTTTTGTTCCTACTAACAGTGTATAAGGGTTCTCTTTTCACTACATCCTCACCAGCATCTGTTGTTTCTTGTCTTTTTGATGGTAGCTTTTCTAACAGGTATGAGGCAGTATCTCCTTGTTTTGATTTGCATTTCCCAGTTGATTCATGGTATTTAGCATCTTTTCATGTGTCTGTTGACCATTTTGATGTTCTTTGGGGAAATGGCTATTTAGTTCTTCTAATTTTTTAATTGGAATGTTTGTTTTTGGGTTGGTGGCGTTTTTATATCCTTTGGATATTAACCTCTTCCAATTTATGGTTTACAAAAATCTTTCTTTCTGCAGATTATCTTTCATTTTGTTGATGGTTTTGTTTACAAAAGCCTTTAGTTTGTTGTAGTCTCACTTGTTTATGCTTTTATTGCTTTTGCCTTTGGTGTCCACTTCAAAAACTCATTGCCAACACCTGTGTCAAAGAGTTTACCACCAACCTCCTTTAAGACCTTTGTTTCAGGTCTTAAATTTAAGTCTTTAATCTATCTTGAGTTAGTTTTTGTATATGATGTAAGCTTTTAGTCCAGTTTTATTTTTTTGCATACAACTTTCCAAATTTCACAACATTTATTGAGGAGACTATAGACTCCTTTCCCCATTGTAAATTCTTGGCTTCTTTGTTATAAATTAATTGACCATATTTGCATGGATTTATTTTGGGGCTCTGTTCTGTTTTATTGATCTATGTGTCTGTTTTTATGCCAGTACCACACTTAAATTACTATACTTTGTAATATAGTTTGAAATCAAGGAGAATGGTGCCTCTAGCTTTTCTCTTCTTTTATAAGATTGCTGTAACTATTCAGAGTCTTTTGTGGTTCCATACAAGTTTTAGAATTGTTCTATTTATCTGAAAAATACTGTTGGAATTTTGATCAGGATTGCACTGAATCTTTAGATTGCTTTGAGCAATGATGGACAGTTTCACAATATTAATTCCTCTGCTCCATGAACATGGGATGTCTTTCCATTTGTTTCTTTGATTTCTTTCACAGTCTTGTAGTTTTTGTTGTAGAAATCTTTCACTTGCATAAATTTATTCCTAGGCATTTTATTATTTTTGGTACTATAGTGAAAGGGATAGGTTTCTTTATTTTTCAATGTTTCATCATTAGTATAAAGAAATGCAACTGACTTCTGTATGTTGATTTTATATTCTACTTTACTGAAGTCATTGATTAGTTCCAAAAGCTTTTTGGTTGAGGTGGTTTTGTTTGTTTTTTTTTTTTTTTTAATAAAATCATGTCTTTGGGAAATAGTTTTACTTTTTACTTTCCAATTTAGATGCCTCTTATTCTTTTGCCTAGCCTAATTGCTCTAGTAAGGACTTCCAGTTCTATATTGAATGGGAGAGGTGAGAGTGGGCATCCTTGCCTTATTCCTGATCTTATAAGAGAAGCTTTCAGTTTTTCTCCATTGGGTATAATATGAGCTGTGAGTTTGTCCTATATGATAGCCTTTATTAGGTTGAGGTGTAGCTCTTCTCTACTCTGTTAAGTTTTTTTATTAGGAAGGGATGTTGTATATTGTGAAATGTTTTTTCTGCATCTGTTGAGATGCCTGTGTGATTTTCATCTTTTTATTTTACTGATGTGATGTCTTCTTATGCTTTTGATTTGCATTTCCATTTGCATTTCCTTCCTTATGCTTTTGATTTGTTGATTTGCCTATGTTGAACCATTCTTCCATCCCAGGGATAAGTTCCATTTGGTTTGATGTATTATCCCTTTAATATGTTCCTGAATTTGGTTTGCTAATATTTTGTTGGGAAATTTGCATATGTGTTCATTAGGGATATTGATCTGTAGTTTTTTTGAAGTTTTCTTATCTGGTTTTGGTGTCAGGGTAATGCTAGCCTCATAAAAGGAGTCAGAAAGTGTTCCCTCTACGTTATTTTGGAAGAGTATGAGGATGATTGATTGGGGTTAATTCTTTAAATGCATCAGAGACTGCTCCAGTGAAGCTATCTAGTCCTGGCATTTTCTTGTGTTGGGAGTTTTTGATTACTGATTCGATCTCTTTACTAATTATTGGTCTGTTCAGATTTTCTATTTCTTCCTGATTCATTCTTGGTAGGCTGTGTGTTTCTAGGGATGTATACATTTTGTCTAGTTTGTATAATTTGTTTGCATATAATTATTCATAGTACTTTAAGATTTTATGTATTTCTGTAATATCTATTGTAATGACTTCTTTCTCATTTCTTTTTTTTTTTTTTAAGATTTTATTTATTCATGAGAGACGGGGGTGGGCAAAGGCAGTGGGAGAAGCAGGCCCCCCACAGAACGGGGAGCCCGATGCAAAACTGATCCCAGGACCCTGAGATCATGACCTGAGCCAAAGACAGCTGCTTGACTGACTGACCCAGGTGCCCTTCTTTTTCATTTCTGATTTTATTTTATTATTATTTTTTTCGAGCCTTCACTTCTTTTCCTCTTAGTCTAGCTAAAAGTTTATCAGTTTTGTTTATCTTTTCAAAGAACCAGCTCTTAGTTTTGTTAATCCTTTCTGATGTTTGTGTGGGCTTTATTTCATGTATTTCTACTGTAATCACTATTTTTGTCTTCTAACTTTGGGCTTAATTTATTCTTTTCCTAGTTCTTGAGTTGTAAAGTTAAGTTGTTTATATGAGATATTCTAATTTTTTAATATATACATTTACTGCTATAAATTTTCCTCTCAGAACTGCTTTTGCTGCATCCCACAATATTTGATTTGTTATATTTGTATTTCTTTTGTTTCTAGATAATTTTTTATTCCCATTTGGTTTCTTCTTTGACTTAGTGGTTTGGAAGTGCATTGCTTAGTTTCCACATATTTGTAGATTTTCTTACTTTCCTCTTGTTGATTTCTAGTTTCATACCATTGTGGTCAGAGAAGATAGTTTGTATGATTTCAGTCTTCTTAAATTTGCTAAGATTTGTGGCGTATCTTGCGCTCTATCTTGGAGACTGTTCCATGTTCACTTGAGAAGAATGTTTATTTTGCTGCTGTTGGATGGAATGTTCGATGTGTCTGTTAAGACCATTTGTTCTGAAATGTGGTTTAATTCCAAAGTTTCCTTATTGGTTTTCTGCCTTGATAATCTGTCCATAACAGATGGTGGGGTATTGAAGCCCCCTACATTTACTTGTTGTATTGCTGTCTGTTTTTCCTTTAAGATCTGTTTTAGTTGCTTAATATATTTCAGTGCCTGGGATTCGGGAGTGTATATGTTTGCTATATCTTCTTAACGTATTGACTCCTTTATTGTTATATAATGATCTTCTTGGCTCCATAGCTCAGGGGTTAGAGCACTGGTCTTGTATAATAACCTTCTTTGACTCTTGTTTCCTTTTTTGGTTCGAAGTCTATTTGTCTAATGTAATTATGGCTCTGCCCACCTTTTTGTTTTTGTTTTACTTTGAAAAGTAATTTCACTTTTGAGCCTTTGTGTGTCCTTAGAATAGAAATGAGTCTTATGTAGGCAGCATGTAGTTGGGTTTTGTTTTTTTTAACCATCCAGCCACTCTGTGTTTTGATGGGTGAGTTAATGTTCATTTATGTTTAGGATGATTATTGATATGTAAGGAGTTACTATTGCCGTTTTATCTTTTTTCATCTGGTTATTTTGTTTTTTTCATTGTTTTTCCTTTTATTTATGTCTGTAAGTTGGTTTTCCGTGGTGATTTGCTCAGTCTCCCATTTTTTTTAGTTTCATGTGTCTGCTGTAGGTTTTTGCTTTGTGGTTACCTTGAGGTTAAATAAAAAATCTAGGGGCACCTGAGTGGCTCAGTGGGTTGAGCCTCTGCCTTCAGCTCGGGTCATGATCTCGGGGTCCTGGGATCAAGCCCCACATCGGGCTCTCTGCTCAAGAAAGAGCCTGCTTCCCCCTCTCTCTGCCTCTCTGCCTGCCTCTCTGCCTACTTGTGATCTCTCTGTCGAATGAATAAATAAAAATTTTTAATAAATAAATAATCTAGACAAGCAGTCATTCTCGGCTAATAAAAATTTATCTTCATTTTCCTATAAAGATTCCATTGTTTTTAATCTTCCCCTTTTTATATTTTGATGTCATAAGTTGTATCTTTATATTGTGATTTCATTATCAAGTTGTAGCTATATTTTTAATATGCGCTTGTTTTAAAATTTTTATTTTTTTATGTTAAGTAAGCTCCATGCCTAATGTGAGGCTCAAACTCACAACTCTGAGATATGGAGTTTTATGCTTTACCACCTGAGCCAGCCAGGTGCCCGTTTAATATGCTTTTTAAAATCTTTATGCCATAGGTAGGAGTTTAGTACACTATTCTAAGAAAGAGTTATAGTATTCAATTCTGAGTATTCTATTTATTACCTTAATTAGAGTTTTCTGTCCTTTGGTCTTTTCATTTCAGCTTGAAGAGCTCTTTTTTAACTTTTTTTTTTTTTTAAGATTTATTTATTTATTTTAGAGAGGGTGAGAAAGGGAGCAAGTGAGTGTGGGAGGGAGGGAAAGAGGGAGAGAGAGAGTCTTAAGCAGACTCCATGCTGAGCATAGAGCCCGATGCAGGGCTTGATCGCAGGACCCTGAGTTTACACCTGAGGGAAAACCAAGTGTTGGACACTTAGCCAGGTGTGCCACCCGGGCACCCCTTAACATTTCTTATGAGCATGTCTAGTGATAGTGAACTCCCTCAACTTCTCTTTGTCTGGGAAATCCTCTATGTCTCCGTTGTCTCTCAAAAATAACAACAGGCCAAGAATATTCCACTGACAAAGTTATTAATGAGATATAAAGGAGACATAGAGGTTTTCCCAGTTTCAGTGTTGTGAATATGTCATTCCATTCTCTCTTGAATATAGAGTTTCTTCTGAGAAGTCAGCTCATAGCCTTATGGAGGTACCTTTGTACCCCCATAAGGTTACTGTCTTTTTTTTCCTGGGCTGCTTTAAAATTCTTTATCATTAACTTTTGACAGTTTTCATGTAATGTATCTTGGAGAAGGTCTTTTTGTGTTGGTATAATAAGGTGTTCTCTTAGGTTTGTGGATTTGTATATTCGGTTATTTCCCTGGGTTTAGGAAATTCTCAACTATCATTTAAATATGTTCTGTGATCCCTTCTCCCACTCTTCTTTTTTTGAGATATGCATTATTATTGTGGGGCTTGAATTCATGACCCTGATATCAAGAATGGTGTGCTTTACTGACTGAGCCAGCCAGGTGCCCTGGTTTTTTTGTTTTTGTTTTTTTTTTTTTTACTTTTTACTTTGTTCTTTCTCCTCTTCCACCTGAATCATTTCCATATTTCTATCCTTGAATGTCTTAATTCTCTCTTCCATAGGATCTGCTGTATTTCCAGTACATTCTAATTCTTCCTATATTGAGTTCTTCATCCCCGAATTTTTTTTTTACAGTTTTAATCTCGCCTGCAAAATACTCCTTCTCTTTGTTAATTTTATTCCTGAGATGATTGAATTGCTTTTCTGAGTTTTCTAGTAACTCATTGAATTTCTTCATAATAGCTGTTTTATATCCTTTATCAGTTAGATCACAATATTTCATGTCTTTGGGTTCAGTTGCTGGATTGTCATTTTTTATTGTGACTTTTTTAGCGTAATTTTTCAAGGTGTTTGCTCGGAAGTGCTTCAGTATCTTCATTTGAAGTAGTAAATAGTAAACACCTTTCTTATTTAGGCAAGGTTTTGTTTACTTTGATTCTTTTTTTTTTTTTTTTAAAGATTTTATTTATTCATTTAACAGAGAGAGAACACAAGCAGGCAGAGAGGCAGGCAGAGGCAGAGAGAGGAGCAGGCTCCCTGTGGAGCAAGGAGCCCGATGCGGGACTCGATCCCAGGACACTGGGATCATGACCTAGGCCGAAGGCAGCTGCTCAACCAACTGAGCCACCCTGGCTTCCCTGTTTACTTTGATTCTTAACAATTCAACAGGTTTGTAATTAGGAGCCTTCATTTTGTTTCCCAGAAGGTGGCACTATTGTACAAACCTTCGGTTTCTCTTACCAGAACTGACTCACATTGAGCAGGTCCATTTAAAAGGAAAAAAAAAAGGACCAAAGGGTGACTGCAGAGCTTGGGGGAGAGGTGTATATTTAGCACTTTAGGGTTTGGGTATGTTAGTGTTCTGCAGGGGATCCTCAAGTTGTTGGGGGGAGGGTACCAGAGGTCCATGGATGGTCTTCTAACTCCTTAGGGCAGACAGCAAGAGACCCTTTCCTTCAGTTCTCTTTGCCTACTTCCCTTTTCCTTCCCCTCTTCCCAGCACTGTGGTCTCTCTGCAGAGAGAGCAACTGGTTTTTGCAGCTTCAGCATGCATGGTCAGGCAGACCCCTGTTCTGCCTTTACCTACCACCTCCTCTGCCAGAAGGGTTGTGCTGGCATCCTGCTGGACTAGCCACCACCTTCTCTGCTGTTGCTACAGCCTCTGTGGTCCAGTCCACTCACTTTCAGGTGCACAGATGGATAGATCTCTTGGGTGTTCTGGTATCCTGTGCAGAGGTGCTTATTTCCCCCTTCAGTTATGGATATTTAGTTGTAAATCAATGAGAAGAGAAAAGGAATGGCCCATGCTGCTCTGATGCTGATGTTTGTAGTATAGTTTTAAATGTAATAAGTACTTCAAGACCTTTCTGGGGCATTTTATAAGAAATTGTCGATGTGATTATAGTTATATGTTTATATTATTTTCTTTAATGATGTCTCTAGTACTTACTTTGCCTTTTATAAATTCTAATTCATTATAATAGACAGTGAACCAGATAGTTCCCATTTTGAAAACTGTTCATACACTTGCAGTGACCAGTCTCTGAAGTTTTTCATGCACTCTCTCAAATTGGATTCTGTTAAAGTTTGAAGCTTCTGATGACATTAAATAGCCAACATTGGAAGAACAGTTCCGTGAGGAATTGTAACTATTCATTTTGGTTAGGAAGAGGCTTTTGAATCCAGAAGCCTTTGTTGGCTTCAGAATAAGATTAGATTTTATTGCCATGCTGAAGTGTTTGGACATTTTGGGGACTAGGTTGTGGTATACTGGGAAAGATAAATTAAATCTGGGCAGTAACTTTAACAGATATATGTATAGATAGATAGATATTTTTTAAAGAATGATGGGTGCTTGGAGGTTTGATTAGATTATAGCATTTTTGGAGGCAGAGAAGGTTAGTTAGCGGGGTTTTTTTTTTGTAGCTTTAAGAATTAGTTGTGAAATGCCTGAATTTGGACTTTGGCAGGAGGTTAAGAAGAAATGGCAATATTCTTGGGACTTGGGTACTGAATATAGATGAGAAGGAAAGGCAACGAGGAAAGACTTGTCAGTATGCTAGAGACGTTGTATTGACTTTATAGCTGTGACGGATCACGGATCTTTGAACTTGTTTGTACACCTTAAGTATGTCATAATTGGTTTTGACCTAAAGTGAGAGCTGTTTTTTGTGAGTTTTTATTGATAATACTCTTGATTTAATGTGCTCTTAAATAGTGTGATAATTAGTAGATACTTTTCAACATATTGTAGTTGGGTCTGGGGAAAAGGTAGACATAGTTACCTAGAATTCCCGTAGGGGAAACAGACAAGCATAGCTACCAGTAGTAACAATTTAATAGGACACACATGTGTACAGATCTTAAGGTCTGGCAGTTCAGGAAACATTTATAAAATGTTTCTACTTAGTTGAATTTTGTCATTATTTATCTCTTTCAAAGGGTTAAAATTTACTCATGAGTGTTCAGAACGGGGGATTCTGTGGCTCTTGAAAAATAGGTAGGGGGAAATTTTTTTTTATTTTCAGATTACATACTGAATTATTTTAAAGTTCAGTTAGCTAGGTTTTTTCCAAACTTTTAGTCTTAGTGCTAGTTCCTTTGGATAATTCTGCCTCTTCTTGATCATGAAAGAAAATATTTCCTGGCTTCCTCTCTCTCAGTAACTGAAAGGACGAACTAACTCAGCTCTGGTTTGTAAGTAGGTAGGTTGTGAATATGAGTAACTGAAGTAGTGGCCTTTAGAGGCCAGAGTCGTTTCCCAGAGAACTTAAGTCTTCTATGAATTGGAATATGAAACATGGACTAAATGTGGAGTTTTGTTGTGGGCTGCCATATCAGCATTTCACCTCCAGTCCCGCTTTGCTTTTAAGAGAGAGTTCTGTGACATGATACTATAAACATACCTGTCTGTTCTCACTTTGCCATTTGGGCTACTGTTGTTTGCAGTGAACAGCATAGAGTTTTCCAATCTGAGTTAGTGATCTTATCTTTGAGAAGATGAAATTGACTTTGTCTTTGAATCAAATACTTAACAGATACTTTTAAAATGAGTTTTAAAAAGGTGGTTCTCAAGTGTGATGGGCGGACTCCTGAGTTTTCCCTGAGACCTTTCGTAGGGTCTTCCAACTATTTATCTGTATGAGGTCAGGTTACTTTATGTATTTCAACCAAATTAGCATATCCCAGCAGATTGAATATAAAAATAGATATTAGAATTGTTCTGTCTTTTAAGCCAGACATTTAATAGTATTTGTAAAATTGTGAAACATTGTCCGTTTTCTCACCAAATTTTTACTTTGTTGTGAAAATATTTTTTCATTACAAAAAATAAAGTAGTTTCAGGGGAGACTGTTAGTCATGGAACTCTGCTTATCCCTGCCCTTCCAAAGTGCAGAAGATGAGTTATTTTCAAGGAGCAGTACGATGCAGGAGGAGAGGAAGGCAGTCCCCTTTCCCTGTGTTCACTAGCTATCAGAATGATGTAAACCTGGAACTGCTCAGGGCCATCTTTGTTGCCATGTGGAGAGGGCCTGCTTAAAATGAATTCAAGGTAAAACCGAATGAAAAGAGGGTCCTGGTGATTATCATCTGAACTCCAGGATCCAGCTATACCTAAAGTTAGCCTTACCCTTAGACTTTCCATTTACTAAATTCCTGCCTTTTATTACCACCCCCTCAACCCATAGGGCTACTATGTTAAATTGTAGGTTTGTTATTTAATTTATTTTTGTTATTTTAAACTAAATAACTTGAATTTTTTTGTTTTCCTAATATGGTAACTATTGATAGATAGTAGCCCTTTTAAATGAAAGCTTTTTGTAATTCTCGTAGTTTTTAACATGTAAATTGACCTTGAGACCAAAATGTTTGAGGACTACTGTTCTCTAGGAAAGAAGACAAGGGTGCTATTTCTTGGGGTTAATATAGGGAATTAAAGACCTGACTGTATAGTTTTCAGTGTTATAATTACATGTATTGTGGTAACTGTTTTCAGTGATAAGAAGTGATTTGTATGATGTTCATGGAAGGATCATGTTAAGATATGCTTATTTCATGGTTGTGATTTTATTTTGTAGAATGAAGTGGGTGTGATAATTTTTAATGAATAACCTTTGCTGTAGCTAATTACTACATGCAAATAATCTATTTTTGCCTCCTTATTTGAATTAAATGAAACTGTATAGTAAGCTATGGCAATTGAATATTTCAGTGTTTGTATTGTATTTGTTATAATGGGATTTGGATTTTTAAAAGAGTAATCCTAAGTACGGAATAATAGAACTATGACTTTGATGCAAATTAGATATTTTTCTTGAATATAAAGTGAGAATTTGGTAGGAACAGATGTGGGTGTATATCCGTGTTCTAAAGTTACTGAGTTAACATATTCAAATTTAATTTTTAATTTCCACTGCCACCTCCAGCTACACCTTCTCAAGATTACCAAAAATGGAAGCTTGGGTTAAATTCCTTCAGTTATCTTCCACAGAATTTCTAAACCCTCCAAGAAACTTGAGCAAAACAAAACAAACTTCTTTTTGAAAGAATGTACTGGAAGGCTAGCTTTTTTGTTTTCTTTGTCATTACTATTTTGAAAGTCCTAAATTAAAAAGTAAAAACTAATATGAAGAGTGTGTTAGGAAGATTAATTATAATCTTTATATCTAGGAGTGATTTGATTTATGTCAGTTCTTTTGGGAGGTTTTATTTCAATTATAACATTTGGTTTTCTGCATTGCTTTGGTTTCTCCAATTTTTTTAGCATATGTACTTCCCTCCTCAGATACTTTTGGAAAAGAATGACCTTAGATGGTTACACCTGCTAATGTTTTTCATTATTATTACTATAACCTTAACACAAATTCGGAGATGCTAAAATTTTACTTTTATGCCTTTAAAATCATAGCTTTGAATGATTTCATGGTGATCTGGACATTTATTTTGTTAAAGCTCATTGAGCATTTGATTTTAAATCTTTAAAGAGGAGAGATTAGAAATCTAGCTGTTCGTGAATGCTCTCTTTTCTCCATCCCACTGGACTCCTGTGTCTCATGTTTAAGTAGACATTCACTTCAGACCTTTTTTTTTGGCCTCCCTTGGCCTGGGCTGTCCTTTTTCCAGATAGCCCACAGCTTGCTTATACTCCATTTTGATCCCTGTTTAAATGTTATTTCAAGGTTCTTCCCTGATGATCTTATATATAATTCATTCA
This sequence comes from Nasua narica, assembly GCA_028533885.1. Taxonomy (NCBI): domain Eukaryota; kingdom Metazoa; phylum Chordata; class Mammalia; order Carnivora; family Procyonidae; genus Nasua; species Nasua narica. The sequence continues at coordinate 24,733,947 of CM052810.1, forward strand.
TTCTTTCTCCTCTTTCCTGTTCTTTCCTCCTTCCTTCCCTTCATTCCTTTTACTCTGTATTTTATCTTCATGCTTTACACTATTTTTCCTCAGAGCACTTGCACATGACAATATGTTGTATGTATCTATGTACGTATTGTGTCTCCACTGGAGCTTTAGCAGCCCCAGTGTAAATTCTGTGAGGACAGGAACTTAAATTTTTTTCGAAGTTGAATCCTCAGGATCTAGAATCGTGCCTTACATAGTAGGTGCTTGTTAAATATTTTTGAAAGATGAATGTGAAAATTGGAAGATAATCAACTATTTTATTCTCAGTACTTCATGAAGATGAAAAAGGGTCCTTGATAAAAGTGAGCTATTGATCTACTGGGATAGATTTGTATACATTCTCTCTCTCTGTCTTATTATTCTCTCTTAGGTATTGTGTTAGGCCCAGAGGCTACATATGTGTGTAAGAAGTACTGTTTTTGGATTTTGGTACGTTTTTGATAAAACTCTTAAATAGTACATATTTTATCTGTAGTGCCAGGTCACTTAAATTTTTTTTATTGCTAATATTTACAAATTAATTGAAAAGAATGGTATATTATCTTATATTTCATATATTTGCAAAATATTCCACAAATAAAATTAAACCTAAGTGTTATACTCCTTCAGGTTTGTGAGGGATTTACTATTCAGTTCAGTGCTTATCTGCCAGGGACTATTTAGCCTATGCTTGAAACCATTCTAATGATGGAAAATGCACTTTGTTTCAGGCAGTTTATTCTGCCTTTGGGAGGTCTCTGATTATTAAAAAAGTTCATCTCTATTTTAAGCCAAAATCTGTTGCTTCCACTCACTGGTTCTAATTATATCCCATGGAGGATGTATTGAGTAAGTGTAATGTTTCTTGTGATACCCCCTTCAATTATTTGAAAACCTACCAAGTTCTCTCTGACATTTTAATTTTCCAAGCTAAGAATCCCTAGTAAGCTCTCTGATAATGATATCCATTTACCATTCTGGTCATTTTCCAGGAATCCATTTGAGTTTGCTTACGTATTTGTAAAAGTGAAGTGAAAGCTGTAGCTGTCTTTAAGTCTTGGGGAGCTGCACTGGTTCCTCTCTAGTACTGTTTTTTGTTTTCCTTTTTAACTTATAATGTATTATTTGCCCCAGGGGTACAGGTCTGTGAATCATCAATCTTACACAATTCACAGCACTCACCATAGCACATACCCTCCCCAGTATCCGTCACCCAGCCACCCCATACCCCCCCTCCCCGCCAGTAGCCAACAGGTGTTGGCTGGTCACGGAGAAAGGGGAACCCTCCTACACTGTCCGTGAGAATGCAGGCTGGTGCAGCCACTCTGGAAAACAGTGTGGAGGTTCCTCAAAAAGTTGAAAATAGAGCTACCCTATGACCCAGCAATCGCACTACTGGGTATTTACCCTAAAGATACAAATGTAGTGATCCGAAGGGTCACATGCACCCGAATGTTCATTGCAGCAGTGTCCATGATAGCCAAACTGTGGAAAGAACCTAGATGTCCATCAACACATGAATGGATAAAGATGTCACACACACACACACACACACACACACACACACACACACACACACACAGGAATACTATGCAGCCATCAAAACCTCCAAAATCTTGCCATTTGCAACGACATGGGTGGAACTAGAGGGTATTATGCTAAGTGAAATAAGTGAGTCAGAGAAAGACAATTATCATATGATCTCTCTGATATGAGGAATTTGAGAGGCACAATGGGGTCTGTGGGGAGAAGGGAGGGAAAATGAAACAAGATGGGATTGGGGAGGGAGACAAACCATAGTACTATTCTTTTTTTATTGCATCTTTATGATTTAAGTTTTCCCCAGCCATTTCACACTTATCTCGTTTGACATACTAAAATACTTAGTTGCTCCTCCTCTACCCCACCTTTCACAAATGCTGTTGGCAAGTTGTGTCTCATGCCTGCGTTATTCTGTAGTTTGTTTTCTTTGTGTTTTGCCCACCCAACCCTCTCAACCCCCCCAACACACGCACACACACACAGACACAGACACAGACACAAGGGTAATTGGAGTTGGAGCACTCTGTGGTTGGTTTGATGCTTTATTAGCAGATTATGTACTTGCTGGATTGAGAAGTCCTTATGGAATATAGAATCAGTAGGAATTCAGCCTGTTTGCTAAGATAGGGATGAAACCTGTCACTCAGTGCCCTTTGTATTTAAACATTTTCAAATCTTTCCTCTCTCTCTCTCTCTCTCTCTCTGATCTGAAATATTTCAGTCCCACTTTTCTTCCACTATTTCTAGAATGCTAGTAACATAGTACAGGGTAAAGTCTAGCTTTGACAAGATCTGTTCATTCCACTGCAAGCCTATTAACAGTGGCAACTGGTGCCATCAAGTACCACATGAACAGTCTCGCTTCCATGGAGACTTTTTTTAAATAACCCCTTACTATGTTAAAATAATTTTCTTTTGATTAGGTAATTTAAACATTTTTACTGCATTAATTTTGCATAGCACATTGTTGTTGGGTGTTCAGATGAAGTAGCATTGGCACTTTTAATTAAAATAGAAAGGAGAGGCACCTGGGTGGCTCAGTGGGTTAAAGCCTCTGCCTTCAGCTTGGATCATGATCTCAGGGTCCTGGGATCGAGCCCAGCATCGGGCTCTCTGCTCGGCGGGGAGCCTGCTTCCCCCTCTCCCTCTGCCTGCCTCTCTGCCTACTTGTGATCTCTTTCCTCTCTGTCAAATAAATAAATAAATATCTTTAAAAAAAAATAGAAAGGAGAACACATATTTTGCCCTTTCTCCTTAATTTATAAGATGTGGTATATTATTAAACTTCTGTAGTTAGGTAGTCTTTTACTTAGCTGTAATTTACAAGTACATATCTTTTCTTTGTTTTCAAAAATATAAAGTAGGAAATGACTTTTTATAGGATTTAAGAAAAATTGCCTCTCAAATGTAAATCCACCCATTTTGCCATTAAGTGTGAAATTATAAACCCTGTTTCTACTATATAATTTGTATTTTAACAAATATTAAAAAGTAATTTGCCCTTTCAGACTGTTTCAAGGATTTAGAATTTTTGTGTATGATTTGATTTGCTGTGGTGGTTGTGCTTTTATTGACTTTTTATTCAGTAGCTTCCTATAAAAGATGTTGAGCAGTGATTGTTCAGGAATGATTTTGTCTTGCTGTTTTATAAAATTGTGGTCTATAAACCATAGTGATTACAGAAATCACAAAGGTCTTTTAATACATTTTTAAAAAAGATTTTATGTATTAGCTCGAACGGTGGAGAGCGGCAGAGGGAGAGGGAGAAGCAGAGTCCCTGCTGAACGGGGAACCCAGCATGGGGCTCAATCCCAGTACTCTGAAGTCGTGACCTAAGCTGAAGGTGGACACTTAACTGACTGAGCCACCCAGGTGCTGCCTGTGTTTTTAACTGCTAAATTTTATTTGGCTTGAAGTGTCCTATTTAGAAAAATAATGGAGTGGCAATCAATAGATTTGGTGTTTCGTTAAGAAAAATGTAAAGTCACAGTTAAGTCATTAGAAAAGTCATTGTTAAGTTGAAAATTCACCACAACGAAAAGACCAAGGTTAAGTTGAACTGTAGCATTTGGACTCAATGTTGGGACTCTACATTTGTTTATTAACAGCAGTTGCAATAAAACAGTATAACACAGTGATAGTATTGTGTTTCACAGGGATTTTTCAATTAATTGAAGTATGTTTAGCTTGATGTCTAGTTAAGTGTTTAGTTAACTGTGCTTATTCAGGTTACCTAACATGAATAGGCATTGTTTCATGATTTCTCATGCATGTTACCAAATTGCCGGATATAAGTATATCTATAGTTATATCATGAGGTTATATTTATCCTATTTCTTTGGGCTTATTTCATCATAGATGTAAGTATTTCTGTACTCATTGTGATAAAACATAAAAAAAGGTCATAAATCATTTTGTCTGTATTTTTTTAAAGTGTTGGTTTAAGTATATTGAAGTAAATTTCAAAGAAAAAGCCTTAAAAAATCTTTCATGTACCATTAAAATGGAATTTTTTCTTCTTAATAGTCCACTTCAAGTCTTTGTAAATAAATGAAAATAAATCTATGAGAAAAGTATGATTACTGACAAATTACCTTTCAACTTAGTAACACAGCAGACATTTATCACCTCATGAAATCTGTCATTCCTGTGTCAGGAATTTGGAAGCAGATTAGCTAAGTATTTCTGGCTCTGAATCATGAGATTACGGTTAAGCTGTAGATCAGTTCTGCAGTCTTCTCAAGGTTTTATGGTGACTGTAGATCCGCTTCCAAGCTCATTCACATATGGCTGTTGGCAAGAGACCTCAATGCTCTCTTTGACTGTTGACTGGAGCCCTCATTCTATTGCCATATGGTACTCTCCTTTAGGCTGCTTGAGTGTCCTTGGAACATAGCTGTTTTCTCTAGAAGTGATTCCAGAGTGAGAGCAAGGATTATGCCACAATACTTTGTAGTCCTAGTTTCTGAAAGTAGAGACCATCACTTCTGCTGTTCTGTTTGTTTAGAAGCAGGTCCCTAAATAGAACCTACTCTCAAAGTGTGGGGAATCAGGCTCTACTTCTAAAGAGAGGAGTGAAGAATTGGAAGATGTACTTAATGACAGATTTAAAATCAGATTTACAGTAATGTAAACTAGGAAGTCTTAGAACTCTAGAATATGATAAATGCTATATTAGTTCCTTAATAGAGTAGTTGTCAATTCTGACACTGTATTAGACTTATCTGTGTAGCCTTTATAAAACAACAAAGCAAAACACGACTGGTTGAATTAGGCCTGTTGATTCATTTGCAGTCAGGTTTTTCTGTAGGTGTTTTCTACTGTGCAACCAAAGCTCCTCATTATCTTTTAAAGATGTACTGTTTGATTCAGTGACATAGGTTACTGCTGTGCTTTTGTAGAACTGTTACAGAATAGAACTGAATACAGTATGTACAGTCATGGCACAAACTAGGTGTTCGGTAGATATTAGTGCTTGGTTATTGTTACTTTTTTATTCTTATTTAACCTAACTTGTAAAATGATCATTAATTAAATGGGTAACAATCTTAGCTTAGCTGAAAAATAGTTATCTGGCTTTTTGTCAGGGTGGGCGTGGTTCAGGCATCAAAAACTTTCTTCCCTCCCTCTGTTCCTCCTTCACTTAGTCGCCACTGTCTCTCCCCATCCAAAAAAAAAAAAAAATCAATAACCATAATTGTTTGTTTGTACTTCCACATATTTATTCAAACATAAGCAAATCCAAATCCATAATTTCTTCTCTTTCCCCCATACAAATGGTAACATGATAGCCAGTTTTCTCTACCTTGCTTTTTATTTAATTTTTTTATTATTTTTTTAAAATATTTTATTTATGAGAGAGAGAGAGCACAAGAAGGGAGAAGTCAGAGGGAGAAGCAAACTCCCTGCTGAGCAGTCCCTCCCCCCCGCCATGCAGGACTCGATCCCAGGACTCTGGGATCATGACCTGAGCCAAAGGCAGTTGCCCAACCAACTGAGCCATCCAGGCGCCCCTCTACCTTGTTTTTTAGACATTACAAATTAATAATGAAAATTTCTGTGATAGGAATACGTCCTCATGATTTTTTTGTGTCTTTTTGCTGTATTCATTCCCTAGTGTAGATTAGTATGATTTCTTTTTCCAGTCCTCTGTAAATAGACGTTTTGCACATTTTTTATTTTGCAGTGAATGTGCCAATGAATGACTTGTGTATGTGTCACTTTGTGTATGTAAGTATGTCTGTAAACTAACTTCAGAGAAGAATTACTGGGTCATTTGCACTTGGGACTGTATGCTACCGTACCTTAGGGGCACCAGTCTTCCTCACAGCAGCCACAGTGTTTGAAAACTGCTTGTATCCCCATAGTCTTATCGCCAGAATATATTTTCATATCTTTACATTTGCCAGCTTTATAACTGAAAAATGGTATTTCAATATAGCTTAAGTTTGAATTTCTCTTATGGATGAGGGTGTATTTTTACTCAGACTTTTCTTTTTCGGTTTAGCGTCTATTCATATTCTTTGTCTTCTTTCTCTTATGGTCTTACTGATAGAAACTACATATTAGGAGAATTCGCCTTTTGGAATGGGAAGCTTTTAAAATTTGTCTTTTGACTCCATTCCAAAATTTTTCCTTTTTCTTTTGTATAATCAAATTACTCTTGTAATATAGATTTCTGTCATTACTCAGAAAGTCTTCATTACTCTAAAGTTATAAAATAACTTTCTTGTTTTTTTCCTAATACTTTAGTGGTTTCATGTTTTTCAGTTTTAGATTTATTGTGGTGTATGGAATCAGTTATGGAACCAACTTAGTTTTTAAATAGATAACTGCCAACTTGTCTCAATATCATTTATTGTGTTCATCCCTTGATTATTGACTTGGATGCCACTTTTATAAAATCAAAATTCATATGTTTATTTATTTGGGTCTGTTTCTATACATTTAGTATGTTTTCAGGTTTTCCTTTAGTGCCCTCTCTGTCTGGGTTTTCTAGCTATTTAGTTCTTGGGGTAGAGGGAAGGGGAGGGTGCTTTTTGTATTTTTATTAGTTCCATACTAATAGTTTTTTTATGGCACTGTTTTACCTTGTTATAACTTTTCTTCTTAATAATAAAGTCTACTGAGTTTAATGCATGTGTTAGCACAAATATGAAAGGATACAGAATAGTGGATATGTATATAATATAAAATATATTGCTCTAAGGGAGAACTTATATTTCTTCATTTCCTTCCATGGGGTAGGTGCTTTTTACATATATTAATCCACTTAACTATTTATCAGATCAATAAAGTCTGTAACTGGAATTTTTAGAATTTGCAATTGTTTATGGCTAAATTTCCTTCAACATTGTTTTTTTTCCTTCAGTTGTGATGCAGATCCATCAGCCCTAGCAAAATATGTTCTTGCTTTGGTAAAGAAAGACAAAAGTGAGAAAGAGTTAAAGGCATTATGTATTGATCAACTGGATGTATTTCTTCAAAAAGGTAAAATCTTTGGTTTAAAAATACTAGTTTATTGGGGGTGGGTCCAAAAAAAAATACTGGTTTATTTTAATAAATCCTTTAAAGCAAGATTTACCATGATATTAAAGAAACTCAATAAGAAAACAGACTCTAATTATAACAAAGTTGAATAAACAGTATTATTACTGATTATAGTTTATTTATAATGAAAAACTTTTTCATTAATCTTTTTATTCTCTTTCTTAAAGCAAGCTGATATTTTTCCTTAAAAGATCAAGTAAATGAATGCTTGTTTATTTAAAGATCGTATTGCTTTAAAAACTACTTAGAATGTTGTCTAGATACTGCTTCTAATTTTTTTTCACTTTGCTGCTATCTAGATAATAATAATATTTATGTTTGGCACTCTGGGTACAGGATACTTAGAGACTAGTCAAGGCTGGAAGCAACTGGCCCAGAAGCTCTGGCCATCCTAGTTCCACTGCTCTGAAATTAAATGGATTAATATTACCATAGGATTTATGTCATGACTCACTGGTTGGGAAGCTATTGGTCTTAGTATATTTCTAGAGTTATAAAAGTCAATGTATACTTCATCATATTGAACTCTGATGTGTAGAAGGAGAGGATTCATATCTTAGCAAATGTCTTTAATCTGTGGGTTTTTTTGTTTTGTTTTGTTTTGTTTTTTTAGAGACACAGATATTTGTGGAAAAGCTTTTTGATGCTGTGAATACAAAGAGCTATCTACCTCCTCCAGAGCAGCCATCATCAGGAAGCTTAAAGGTAGAATTTTTTCAGCACCAAGAAAAAGATATTAAAAAAGAGGAGGTAAGGATTTGTGTGTTAAACCTTAGATGTTCTTTAAAAACATAAGGAATAATTAAACTGAGTTTTACTTTCTATATTCATATTAAGGATCCTCAGGACCATCCCTAGGGGCAGTCATAGGACTTAGCACTTAGTCATACTCATGGCTATGACTTCTTACAGCAAAATCACCAAAAAGAAAAAGTAGGTGTTGCAAAGTCTGGGGCAAAACAGACATAAGCTTCCAAAGGCTTCTCCTAGGAGAATCATACAGGGTGCACGTAACAAGTGGTTTCAACACATTTGAACAAGGGAAGCTCATTAGAGACTCAGTGTCCGGGGTTTTTATGTAGGGCTGGTCACAGATGCACCTTCTGCCTACTATGTACCAAAATTGCAAATTCGCAGAGGAAAGCATGTTCAGCATAAAACCATATCATTGACACAAAACAATTCAGGCATATGTTGAACTATTATTATCAGGAAATGATGGGAACCCTCCAGAAATCAAAGTTCACAGATACCTGCCAAGGGCCTACCTTATAATAAGCAGGCCTTTCTAGGGATAACAGTCTCAGGCTTGCTTTTTAACTATTTTCTGTATAGTATCTTATAGCTGTGGACTCTTATTTCTGTGTTCTGTGAAAATTAGATTGACATTAGATCTGTTTGCTTCTTCCTGCCTGCATTTTGTAGAGGACTGTTTTTAAGGTAGTCATGTAAAAGGACCATCATAGGGCAGTGGGCATGACTTCATCCTTTAAGAGATTTTGAAGAGTTCACCTTTTATACAAGATTGCCATTCTTGCTTAATAATCATAAAAATTCAGGTCTTCTCAATTTTGATTGAGATGTTTGATGTTTAAAGATTGTAATTCAACCAAAACTAATTGACAGTTAAGCTGTTCTATTTCTGCAGTTAGCCTAGCTTTAGGTCAAATAAATCTTGATTAAAATTTTGACTTGATCAGTCAGTGCTTTATGACCTTGAAAATGTTACTTTCCCATGCCTTAGTCTGCTCAGCTGTGAAATGGAAGTGTGTAGGGTTGTTGTGAGGGATAATAAAATGTTGTCTATAAAGCACTTGACATTGTTTGTAGCACGTAGTATGTTTTCAGTAAATGGCAGTTCCTATTGTTCAGCGATTGTTGTGTGGTGGAAGATGTGATTGGATTTTTTCCCCTCATACTCTTTTTTTTCTTTACAGATTAAGTAATATTTGTGCACACCTGTACAAATACACACACATGTACATGTATATAGTCACACAGACATGAACATAAAACACCCCTATCACCTCTCTGTATAAGGGAAGACCAGAAATAATTTTGTGGATATTTCATACCTAACAGTAGAGGTTCTGTTAATAAGGAAGAAGGGGATAGTGGTTGTGGTGCCGGCAACTGCTTATACCACATAGAGTTGCACAATAATTTATTTAAGTTTTGCTCACCGATGGAAGTTTTGGTGGGTTAGTTTTAGATTTTTGCTATTGCAAATCATATTTTAATTCTTAGAAAATCTTAACTAGTCTTGATTTGAGAAGCAGTAAGAAGTCTTCCCTCAAAACGAGTTAGTGGCAAAAACCTTAGCCTTATATCTGTTGACATAATAATATTTCTCCACAGTTTTCTTGACCAATTGTGAAGGATATTTATCCCTGATCTTTCAGAACTGTCAAAATGTCAGATGACAGCCTGGATTTAAAATACCATGGGTATAGTGAAAGTTCCCAGTTGAGCATGTACTGTGGAATATGATGATCTGTCAACACAAATTACTCGCGAGTGTGTGTTGAAACAAGTAGAAGGGAAAAGGTGCATTGTACCCTGTTTTTTGGGGATGTGGGGAAGCGTCGAAATGGGTGGGAAAAGGAGAATGAAAGTATAAGAAAAAAAAGACTGTTTAAAAAAAAAAAAGCTTTTAAGCAGTGTTTCTCAGAGTTTGGCTTATTACTAGGATTTCCGTTTAATTTATCACGCAACATTGGACACTTCTGACAGTAAAAGGCTCTTACCCAGAAGGTATTGGAACAATTGGCATAAACTGGGACACTGTTATATTATCCTGCAGATGTCCTGCATCAGATTGTCTTAGAGTTCTTATTAAAAGTGCAAAATCTTAAGTCATATTTATAGAATCCACATGTTCAATATTTCCTGTATTTGTTTATCCTCTAATAAATCTATTTTTTCTAGTAACACCTATTAATGTCTATTACCTATAACCAGTGTTCTAGATAGGATAGCATGGAAAATTCTGGCCTCAGAAAAGTAGCACTGATGAAGGGAATGTTTTCCAGGGCTGCTTTCTATTAATAATATAATATGAATGGAAGCCCCTTGTAGGAAAGAGGACTGTATAGCTGTCATACTCCTGAGAACTGGAGAGCTGTTTGATCTTATGTATCATTTTCTCTTAATCTCTTTTTCTGACTTGGTTGGTTCTAGTGCATTCTGCTACATTTCCTAATGTGTTTGGTGCCCGGCCAAATCCATGAAACCAAAACATGAGTGTATGTTGGAATTTTGAAACTAGAATTGACTTTCTACTAATAATGTTAAAATGAGGACATTTGCCATTTTCTCACCACTATTATCTTATGATAAACATTTCTGAGTTTCTTTAGCATTCACTTTAACTTTCAGCAAGCCTTTCTTCTATGGTTAAATTAAGTGGTTGTACTTAGAAGAGAAATTTTTTTTTAATGCTTTTAGAAGAGAACAATTGCACATCTGTATTTTAATATCAATTAAATCATTGAAATAACGTGGCAAGGAATAACTTGCTAAACTTAATGCAAAATTTTCTTTGTATATCAGATCACAAAGGAGGAAGAGCGAGAGAAGAAGTTTTCCAGAAGGCTAAATCATAGTCCTCCCCAGTCAAGTTCCCGATACAGAGAAAATAGGTGATTGATTGAACCATGTTCAGTGTTTAGACATTGGATATATCTTATATGAATGCTTAGACTTGATTCTCTTTCACCTAGGGGCAAGTAATGTCTGCTCTTCTATTGGTCTAGAAAAGTGTAACTCAGTTCCTTTCTTACCAAGAGTGTCTGTGTCAGATTCGTAGGTCCTGGAAGTGAGATATAGAATAGTGCTTGGCAAACATTATGATATTTATTTCTAACTTCAAATTCCAGTGAAATCTTAACGTGAGAACTTTTTTTGCATGAAGTTTCCCTTTGGTGTGAATAAATTATTTTTCCCACTAAGACTTGAGAAGCATTTGGTGTGGGCATTAGATGCGCTACATACCTGTAAGTATGAGGTTGTGTGTGTGCAGTACAACATGTGCTAGGAGATGAGATGTACTGATGCTAAAGGTGTAGATGTCTTTGTGTATAAGGGTGAGGATTGAGACTTGGAGAGTTTTTTCCCTTTAAAAGGGTTGTAGAGTTCTTGAGCAGATCATGTTCAGTTTTTCAATTTGAGTTTCCTATATATGGGTGGAATAAATCATGATGTAACAGGAATTAAATGTGACTTTTGCATTTAATGAATTTTCTCTTCTGTATCCACTTAATTGTTTTCCTAAAAGTAGTCATTTATTTCTTTAGAAGTCGTGATGAGAGGAAAAAAGATGATCGTTCTCGCAAAAGAGATTATGATCGAAACCCTCCTCGAAGAGATTCATATAGAGACCGGTACAATAGAAGACGAGGCCGAAGTCGCAGTTATAGCAGGAGTCGGAGTCGAAGTTGGAGTAAAGAGAGGCTTCGTGACCGGGATAGGGATAGAAGCAGGACTAGAAGCAGAAGCAGAACAAGAAGCCGGGGTAAATAATCTATCTATATGTATGTTCTGATTAGCATTCTTCTTTTGTGAATAAGTTGTGTTTGAGGTTTTTAAAAATGGTTTTAATTTTTGTCAGTGTTTTCATTTTTCTATTTTGATGTATTTTGTGGTCTAAGTGAATGCTTTTTAAAAAATTTCCTTTAAAACTTTTATTTCATGCAAATTAAAACCACAGTGAATCACCACTGCATGCCCATTACAGTGACTAAAAGAAAAAAGTCTGACTTTATGTTATCTTGATAAGGATAGAGGTAACTAGAATTCTCTGGAAAACACTTTCACAGTATCCTAAATTTAAATCTACATCTACTAAATGACCCAGCCATCCCAACTCCAACATATTTATGTAGGAGGAACAAAAGTATATTTCCACACAAAGACTGTATGCAAATGATCATGGTATCGTGATCACGATCATGGTATCAAAGTACCTTCCTTTGAAATAAACAAAACTAGAAACAATCCAGATGTCATGTGAATGGCTAACCTGATGGATCCATACAGTGGAAAAAAAGGATGGAACTTTTGGTATATGTCACAAGGATAAATCTCAAAATAATAATGCTGAGTGAAAGAAGCCAGACAAAGACAGAATATACATGTATATGAAATTTTAGAAAATGCAAACTAATTTCTGGTGACAGGAAACAAATCATGGTTGCCTAGGATGGCATAAAGGGCAGAGAATTATCAAGGATATTTTGGGGAATGATGAATATGTATGTACATTATTTTGGTTATGTTTAGTTTCACATGTATATACTTAGATAAAATTCATTAAATTGTATAAATATGTTCAGTTTATTATATGAGTTATATTTTAAAATTAGGAAAACAGTTAAAATTCTCACTTCAGATGAGTATATTTGCAAGAGCATGTCATTTCCAACATTTTTTTTTCCAATGTGTGTTATTGAAAGGAAGATACTGGAGGCAACAAAACAACTAAAACACTTTCAAGTAAAACACCTTTACTCAAATTTAGATTTTTGCTACTCTTTTAGCCTTTATTGTATAGTCACCTTTAGTCTTAGGGAAATAATATTTATGGCCTTTGTATAAGCTTTATACTTCTCTTTTACTCTTGTCCTAGCGTTTTCCCTCTCTGTGATCTAGGTGTACTAGGTCTTTTCTGCACATTGCTTCACTTAACTAATCTCCTTAATCCCTTTTCTCTCTCCTTGGGACCATACACAGCCCAATTAATAGTTTTTTTTCACGTTTAGTGTGAACTTCTTTTCCTTCCTCTTGGCTCATCTGTTTCTATCTTCAATAAATAGTTTTCACTACTAATACTATTAATAGTGTGTACTATTTATTTAAAAACCCATGCTGGGATCTTTAGGTGGATTACAACTAAAATGTTCATCACGGAAAACATAACCATACTTTTATTGTAGGCTAAAGTTATGCATACTAAGATTGCACTGAAGAAAATAAAAAATCTCTTTTCTGTAAATAGCACTCCAAGGAGAAAAGGCTCATTAAGTACAGCAAATTTTGTGTGATTTTATAGGTCAGGTCATATTGAAAAGAAATAGCTTATCTTGGAACATTGCGTTTTTTATTTAGTAGTTTTTAAAAGAGAAGGAGGCTTGTGTACAATGTGAACGTTTTCTCTGTGTTTAGCAAAAATACCACTATTTTGTATATCTGGGACTTTTTTTATAGAGTATAGTTTTATAAGTTATTTATATTTTGTTGCAGAAAGGGATCTAGTAAAACCTAAATATGACCTGGATAGAACAGATCCACTAGAAAACAATTATACTCCGGTCTCTTCAGTACCAAATATTTCATCTGGTCACTACCCTGTACCTACTTTGAGCAGCACTATTACAGTAATTGCTCCTACTCATCATGGTAATAACACTACCGAAAGTTGGTCTGAATTTCATGAAGACCAAGTGGACCATAATTCCTATGTAAGACCACCAATGCCAAAGAAACGGTGTAGAGACTATGATGGTAAGTCTTTTACTGTTTCCTGAAGTACTGAATTAGTGTTTCCAGTTGACTAAATTCTGTAAGTTTAGGTTGCACAGTTACTCATGGATAACCCGGTAAATGGTGGTAAGTTAGTCTTAGGCACTTCTTGAATTCTTCAGTGTTATTTAAACCTTTATTGGTCACTACCGACTATTGTCTATCTGTCTAGAGATAGTGCTTCTTTACACATAAGTCTTAATATGTTTTTGGAGTTTACCAAACAAGAGTGGTATATACTGAGTTGTTTATCTGAGAATCTGCTACTGAAACATTCTTGACAAAACTCACTTCTTTAGAAATAAATGGCATGTAATTAGAACCTAGAAATGTGAATATCACCTATAAGAACTTTATAAATGAAGACTCTCAAAGTTTTACTGTAAAAGTTTTGTAAGTTTTACTAAAGTTACAGTGGCAATATTCTCAGAATTTTGAGTGAGATTTAAATAAAGGAAATGAAAAATAAAGGAAATGCTTCTAATGACAGAAAGTATGTAAAAGTTTTATGCCCTCTTGCTAGGTGTACTCATTTTAATTTGTGGATATACTTTTTTTAATGTGTATGTTAGCTATATTTACTTCCTAAGTGTTTTATGTTACTGGAAATTAGCTCTTGTGTTATGGTTAGTTATACTGGACCAATATTAAAAATATTCTTATTTTAAATATCTTACCTTTGTTAACTTATAGAAAATTTATATATCAGACACTTTCCATATTTCTAATTATTCTTGCTTACAGAAAAGGGTTTCTGTATGAGAGGAGACATGTGCCCTTTTGACCATGGAAGTGACCCTGTAGTTGTAGAAGATGTGAATCTTCCTGGCATGCTGCCTTTCCCGGCACAGCCGCCAGTTGTTGAAGGACCACCTCCTCCTGGACTTCCCCCACCTCCACCAATTCTTACACCTCCACCTGTGAATCTGAGACCCCCAGTGCCACCGCCGGGCCCATTACCACCCAGCCTACCACCTGTCACAGGTAAGTAAATATATTTGTTTGCCGGTACCCCTTATCTCTCCATTATAGCCTTTTTAAAAGTTAATAGTTCAATGTTTGCTTTTGTTAAAAATACCTAAAATATTCCTAAAAATGCCTGCTAGAAACCAAGGGCAAGATACTCTAATTTAGAATATACCTGCACTTTGCAGGCGTTGCCAAATCTATGGTTTACTGTGGTTTGGAGTGGCCCTGACTTAGCACACCCCTGATGAATCCCAGCTCTCAGTAGTTCTCTATAGTTTAATACAAACCTGTTTTGGAACACAGTAAAAGGATATTTTACCATAGAAAACTAATATAGTTATAAGAATTTGAGTTTATAGATATTATAATTTTGCTTATAAATGAGAATATTATGTTTGGATATACAATAACTTATTTTATTTGTTTGCTTTCAGATGATATTTCTTATTCTTTGGTTTTGACAGGACCACCGCCTCCACTTCCTCCTTTGCAGCCATCTGGCATGGATGCTCCCCCAAATTCTGCAACCAGTTCTGTTCCTACTGTAGTAACAACTGGCATTCATCACCAGCCTCCTCCTGCTCCACCCTCTCTTTTTACTGCAGGTGCAGTTTTGCCCCTCTTTATATTCATAATGTAGTGAGGTTTTAGAATAGAGTTTTAGATAAGGAATTTAAAAATGTCTAGAGAGTGACTAGCTCTATTAGGTTTATTTTTTTTCAGTAAAATCGTATAGAATAGAATGTAGACATGGTGAATCTATATTAAATATAAGTCCTTAGGATTTTTAAAAGACTAAGTTATATTTTCTATTTAACTTTTTTATTTTTATAAAACTAAATTTTCTCTTTAATACATATAGCATGTTAGCTCTGTATCAGTAATGTTGTATAATTTACTTTTTCTATTATCAATATAAAAAAATTACCAAGTGGCGTTTTATAATTGTTTTTTAATTACAGTTTTTGTATTACCAGATACATATGACACAGATGGCTACAATCCTGAAGCCCCAAGCATAACAAACACTTCCAGACCTATGTATAGACACAGAGTGCACGCACAAAGGCCTAACTTGATAGGACTAACATCAGGGGATATGGATTTGCCACCCAGAGGTACTATGATTAATCTTTCCTTCTTATTTTCATATCAAAAGTGGCAAATATTTATAAAGAATATGGTCCTGCATTTATTGGGGTTGAGTAAGGGATGGTGATTAAGTTTATTCCTCTGATCCTTTGGTCTCTTCTTAAGAGAAAAGGTAATGTGTGGTTCTCTATTAGTGTTACTGGTGACACTTTATTCTGTTTCTGAAGGGGAAAGGAATTTCCTGAAAGTACATAATTTCTTTTTTTTTAAAGGAGAATAAATCTTAAAAAAATTTTTTTAAGACTGTATTTATTTGAGAGAGAGAGAGAGAGAGAGCACAGGCTGAGGGGAGGGTGAAGCAGAGGCAGAGGGAGAAGCAGATTCCTCACTGTGCAGGGAGTCTGACTCTGAGCTCAATCCCAGGACCCTGGGATCATGACCTGAGCTGAAGGCAAATGCTTAACCGACTGAGCCGTCCAAGTGCCCCAAAAGTACATATTTTTTAAGGTAGCTTTTTGGAGGGTTATTTTTTTTATCATTTGGAGTCTTTTTTTTTTTTTTTTTTTTAGATTTACTTATTTAAAGGAAGGAGGGGCAAAGAGGGAGAGAGCGAATATTAAGCAGGCTCCATGCCCAGCACGGAGCCTGACGGGCTTGATCTCACAAGCCTGAGACCATGACAGCCTAAATCAAGAGAAATGAAGAGTCAGGCATTTAACTGTGCCACTCAGGTTCTCCTGTCATTTGCAGTCTTGCAGTCTTGAAAGTAATGCTTTAGGGGTGCCTGGGTGACTCCGTTGGTTAAGTGTCTGCCTTTGGCTGGGGTGCTGATCTTCGGGGTCATCAGATCAAGTAATGCTTTAATTCCTGAAGATTTGTTTTGTAGATTGGATAATGAAATAAGTTTTACAAACTTCTACAAACTTGTGCTTGATACGTATTTTACATAGAAGAATTTATTGATTTGCTTATAATATTTTAATCAAAAGGAATTATGTTTTAGGAAGTGACTCATCAGTTTTTAAAATTTTCTTTTTTTTTTTTTTTTTAAAGATTTTATTTATTCATTTAACAGAGAGAGAACACAAGCAGGCAGAGAGGCAGGCAGAGGCAGAGAGAGGAGCAGGCTCCCTGCGGAGCAAGGAGCCCGATGTGGGACTCGATCCCAAGACGCTGGGATCATGACCTAAGCCAAAGGCAGTTGCCCAACCAACTGAGCCACCCAGGCGTCCCAGTTTTTAAAATTTTCTTAGAGGGGACATACTTTTTGATAAAATTTCTAAAGGAGAAAAGATAAAAGTTTAGACAATAAAGTTACAAGCTGGGGCAGGAAAACTGCTCTGCAAGAAGTGCAAACTAATAGGTTTAGAGGAAGGGAGAGAGCTCACATTATTTTGAAAGGAGTATTGGCTACAGCTATCAGGAAGTGAGGGGTTGTCATCCATAATAGAAAATAGATGTAGGCCAATAAAATATTTTTTTCCCCTAACTACTTGAACTAACTTTTAAATCCCATTTTCTTTGTAGTCTTGCCTTGTTGTCTTTTTTTTTCTAGTCAGAAAAAAGTCATGCCTCATCAATCATGAATAAAAGTGCAACTTGTTGAATGATAGTGCTTAATGTGGTTTAGTAGACTTGTGAATACTTTGCATTTTTTATTTGTTCATTGAAACGATCAAATTCTGCATCTAACTTGAGTGTTCAGGGGACTTTTTGTTACAGAGATGTGAGGAAAACTATAATTTATAACCAATTTAATCTGTATCGTCTTTGATTTTACAGGAAAGCATTTCATGTGGATGCCACTTTTCCCTCACACCTTTTAAATTCTCATTGAGGAATTCTAATAGCTATCATTAACAACAGAAGAAAAATGTTTTTTAAGAGTTTTATATAAAGGTTATATGATTGTTTATAAATGAAAATTATAAGTGAAATTTTGTATATTAATTATAAACTATATAATTTTAAATGTAAAATTATAAGTGGCTCTTCACCTCCCAAGTCTCTCCTGACTAGTTCAGAGAAAACCCCATTCTTCTTTGGGTTACTGCTTAGCACCTTTCTTTTCATCATACCTATACTCTTTGCTTTTACTGGAACCTCCTACATGAAGTCATCTCTTTCTTTGCTGCTTAGATCTGGCAAAAATATATGCTACTGCAGATCAATATTAGTCTCATCCCAATGCCAGGCAAACTTTTTTGATGGTGATCAAGAAAAGGAAGAGGGATTGCATTCCTTGCGTATAAATCTTACCATGTAGAAGTTCCAGTTATGGTAATTTTAGCTCCACATATTTGTAGTTACAAGTTAGGGGAAGTGGTCCTATTGAGAGAGAAATGTCTAGTATGTATAGTTAGAATTCAAATGCCTTTTCCTATAGAGTCGTTGTATATAGTGATTATTTTAGTACTGTTCTTCATATACATTACATAGTATTTTGTAACGTGGTTTAGGAATATATTTTCCACTAATAACATTATTTTTATGTACCACAGAACTGATTTAGCACCCCATTTAAATTGAGTAATACCTATACTTCTAGTTCCTCATGTTTTTTCATTCTTCCTCCCCAAAATGTTTTCATCTTTTGCCCATTTGGTTTGAAATTTATTTTCCTGGATGGTGACAGATACATAATTGAAAGTCTTTATATTATTTATTCTATAATTAGTGTACATTTCTTACTGTCTATAGATGATGGCCTTAATTTAAATTTATCAAAGCTATTATGTGATAATTATATTGTTCTATACTTTAAACTTGATGGGGAATCATCATTAAACAAATGAAAAAATCTAGGCCCATTGATACCTTAGAATTACTAATAAAAGTGACTGAGAGGTTCTGAGAATTGTTCTTTCCAGATTTCTAAGGAGGTAGAGAATTCAATAGATGTTCCTTGACTGGATATAGGTAGGAATAAGGGCTAAGTGGTTTTCCATTTGCTGTCAGCAAAACCAGTGCTAAAAATTTTAAGCATAAAAACAATTAAAAGGATACTGTGGGGGAGAACTCAGTATATATAACTAATAGACACATTGCTAATTGAATACCAAGAGAAACTTCCTGTTTTTAACACTCCTTAATAACAATGAAAGAGAATCTGAGTGAGAGAATATGGATGAGTTGGAACAAACATCACAGTGACTAGCAAAGAATATATAACTGCCTTTCTTAGTGAACCTTCAGATAAAGAACATAATAAAGTAAAAAAGGATATTCGATAGCTCAAAAACTTTTAAGAAAGCCAGTGAACCGGCTTGGGAGGCAAGAGTAAGGCCACAAATCCTGTTGCAGAATTGGTCTTGTGAAGGTACCACTGGGCAAAGAAGCTGCCAACTTGCACTGTGAATATCATCAGTGTTTGATAGTGGATGTTTCCACCTGATCTGCTGTGGAAACATGGGATGAGTTAGCCAGAGAAAGGGGGTAGGCAAAGCACTTGAACTTCGTAGTACTTTTGAGAAACTGAAAACTTCATGACTGGAACAACAAGGTGGAGGCAGGTAAGAGACCAGTTAAGGGCATTTAAGAATTCTAGAAAGAGGTGACAGTACAGTAGCTGGGGTAGGGTACTAACAGTGGGAAGTGAAAGATTTAAATTTAGTGGAATTGACGACATTGGATTATGGGACTTAGAATGGGTGAAATGGAGAGGATGAAATTGAAGAAATCAGGTGTCTGCTCTGGGTAATTGGGCAGCTGATAATATCATTCATTGAGAGGAAGAACAGATTTAGTAGGAAAATGAATTTAGTTTTGGAAGTGTTTAATTTGTTGTGTCCTGGGGCATTTGAAGAGAAATGTCCAGTTGGAAATAGGATCTGGACATCAGGTCTTTAAGAGATAGATGGTTTAGAAAATACAGACTTCTAATCGTGAGTATGGAGAACAGTGGTTCTTAATTTTTACTTCTGTGCCATTAGCAGTTGTGGGAGGTACAGGGAGATGGAATGAGGCATACCCAAATCTGCAAGCCTGACTGACATAAGTTCTGAAAGCCCTTCTCTTGTGTTTCTGATACACTCTCCTTCCCTTTGAGAACCACTAAAAATGATGAATGAAGCAATGGTAATAGATGTCTTAAGGTGATTGTGTAGAGCAAGATTGGAAAGTCCAAATAAGTAACTTTGGAGAATGCCAGTATTTGGAGCAGTGGGCAAAAGAAGGGGGGAGCTTACAAAGGGCACTGAGAAAGTGAAGTCAGAAGGCACAAAGAAAAGCAGGGAGTGAGGAGTCCTGAAAAATCAAGAGAAGATAGGAAAAGAAATGATCAACAGCATTTAGTGATCAAGAGGTCAAGAGAAGGACTGGAATATATTTATAAGCTTAAACTTTTTGCTTAACTTATAAAAGTTAGCTTTTACAAGTTAACTTTTTGAAGTTAAGACATCAGCAAATTTAGGATGAGCGGGTTAAGTGCAGTAATGAGAGCAGCTGCCAGTTTTTGGAGGATTAGTGAATGGGTGGTAGGGAAGCAAGTTAGCAAGTATAACATCTCTTAGGAAATAGCTGTGAGGATGGGGAGAGAGGGAAGGTGGTAGCTAGAGGGGAGGTAGTTTTATGAGGTTTCATTTAAAAATGGGGTAATTTGAGCTTGCTTAAATGTGGATGGGAAATGCCAGTTTAGAGGAAGAGGTTGAAGAAAGAAGGAAAAAGCAGAGCTCTGGGGCACTGATTTTGCTAGTTCTTTATATGGGACGAATTGCTGGAAGGAGACTCCAGAAGCAGAAATTCAGATAATACAGTAGATTAGGTGAAAAGTAATGTAAGTTTGTACCAAGGTTGCCTCAGTGAGAAATGAGAGGAAATATATGCAAGATGAATTGAAGGGATGTGGGCAGACTCAGAAGTCAAATAGTAGTTTCATTAATAGAAATGCTTAAGAAAAATTTAAAAAGTACATTTGATATGAAGATAATTTGTACTTTGTATGTACCCTGAGTTTTGAGAAACCTGTAGGATTTTGAGAACTAGATGGCCAGAGAAAACCAACAGGTTAGAAATTGAGGACTGCCTCTCGGAACAGAGTTCATGTATGGTAGCGAGATTGATGCCATCTCCTTCATGGAGATCAGAGTTGTAGCCATCCATGAGAGAGGTTGTGCTGAAACACCTTAAGTTATTTTGGTTAGTTATGTGTTTAGAAATATTAAGAATAGGATGTATACAATCAATTTATCCATCTTTAAAAAGGATTTTAAAATTATATTTTTCTATGTGGATTAAGGTTTACATGTTTTAAGCTATAGTGTTGTTTCAGAATAACAGGTTAAATGTACCTATGTTTGTCACATTCCAACTAAGTAAATGTAAAGTGTTGGAAGTAGCAGATATATACAGCTCTTTTGCACTGCATTTTAGTCTTGAATACCTTTTAATCAAGTATACTTCGTGTTACTGTGTTGATATTTAAGTAGGCAACTTCAATCACAACTGTTATCAATTTTTTTTATCAGTTCTTAAAGGTCATTGGGTTAATGTTAAATTTTGAGTAAATTTGAATTTGAATAAATGTTAAATGTAGATCGTGCATTTGATTTCAGAACTATGAACTCAAAGCCTTAAGGTGGTTTATTTGTACATTTATTTACGGGAAGGGTGATGGCAAATGGAAATAGTGACATGGATTTTACCCCCTCTGCCCCCGCCTCAAAAAAAAGTGGCCTGCAGAGTCATATTGTAATTTGACATGTAAGAATTACTGAGTTGTCTTTAGTTAGGTATGAAATGAATTCAGAATACGGTAAATCCTTTAGATTATTATATTTGAATCTACATTTATTTCTATTTCTTCTAAAAATGTATATTTGGACAAAAAACCAGAACTTTGTTTTCAGTATGCATTTAAGGAAGTAGTTGTGATAAACAGAAAATATTAATCTGTGCTCTCTTTTCTTTTCAAATAGAAAAACCTCCTAATAAAAGCAGTATGAGGATAGTAGTGGATTCAGAATCAAGGAAAAGAACCATTGGTTCCGGGGAGCCTGGAGCTCCTACAAAGAAGACCTGGTTTGATAAGTAAGCTGGCAGGGAAAATTGAGGAATTTTATTGTATAGTGATTTTTAGGATACTGGAGTATTATTTGGCAGTGTAGTATTCTCTTTCAACATGAGCTTTATATAATTCTGTTCTATAAGCAGTCTTACACTATAGTATACATTGATTTCTAAATATTTGTAAGTTAATAGGTGTTTGGAGAGTATTTTCATACAGAAATGGTGTGGTAGTCAAGGACACAATTTTTCCTCTTCCTGCCTTTCCCCACCTCCAAAAAAAACACTGCTTAACTTAGAGATGTCACTGAATACTACCTTTATAAAGGATAGTCATGAGACCACTATTAGGGAAGGAAGTTGGGTCAGGTTTAGGAGGAGGCTTTAGCATGTGGGGAAGTCCTATTAAGAGCTGGAAAGTGATCTTTTGGGAAGCAGGGGAGGCTGGATAGACATTAAAGTTGTAGGGAGGGTTTCAGAGAAAGAGGGAAGGAACCAGAATGTTGGGTGCATGTGAAGATTCTCTTATAAATTTACAAGTTAAAGGAGAGAAAGAGGATCACACTTTCAGAGCTTTAACATCATTTAATAATGGATAATATCTAGTTCTGGCTCTGCCTGTAATTCTGTGATGTAAGGCAAATGTATAACCTCTCTGGGCCATAGTTTTGGCCTTTTTTCAAGTGCCTAATGTATGGTTTACAGTTTTGACATTTTTTTTTTTAAGTTGGAAAGTGGTTGAGACGGTTATACCTTGTTTTTAATCAGTATTTAGAATAGGATACATTTCAGTAAGCTAGCTTTTGCAGAAGTGCAACAAAAATTGTATATGCAGATTTACTGAAGGAGCACTGGACCTTTCTGCTTAAATGGGTGTGGATTTGAAGTGGGACATAATAAATGGCATAGAAGAACCCTTCTCAGTTAGCTTCTGTGAGAGACATGTATAGAACTAATTAGGAAATTTCAGTTTTGGGAAGAAAATTTAAATTTTCTTTATCAACCAGTAATTTCAGTTTTGAAAAAACAATTGAACTTAAAATTGTAAAACCTTATTAATCTGTGCTTGATAGGGGTCAGGATTAATAAATAAATGTATTAATTAACTTGATTTTTTGTTACAGACCAAATTTTAATAGAACAAACAGCCCAGGCTTCCAGAAGAAGGTTCAGTTTGGAAATGAAAATACCAAACTTGAACTTAGAAAAGTTCCTCCAGAATTAAATAATATCAGCAAACTTAATGAACATTTTAGTCGATTTGGAACCTTGGTTAACTTACAGGTAAGAGCTATGAAGTAATTCTGTGGTCTTTGCTTAATTATTTATGGGGGGGAATTTAATGTAGTAAGAAAAATACTTTTTATAAAGGAATATGGAAAATTTGGTGACATTCTAAATTTGGGAAATTGGAATGAAATGAAACTATTTTGGAAACTGCGTGATTTTGAGTAAGTTTTTTGCTCTTAGAAGGCAGGAGTTTTGATCATATTATATACTTTCTACTTAATAGAAGTTATTATAAAATTATAGCAAACTTCAAATAATCGGAGTAGAAAAATCTTTTATTATTTTTTTTTTTTTTAAGATTTTATTTATTTGACACGGAGAGTACAAGCAGGGGGAGTATTCTTTGTGTACTTCTCATTCTTTTCCCCATATATCCCCATAATCCTATTATTGTTAAAAATATATCATGTATTATTCTAGTTTTTTGTATTTCTGTGTTTACTTATGAATTAGCACACGTAAAATATATATATATTTAAAAATATGTGGACCCATGGTATACATATTACACCATAGTTACCTAATCTTTAATATCTCTGGCTATCTTTTTACAGCAATTCAATTTTATCTACCCCATTTAGATGTAGACACAAAAAAGTTTTCAGAATATTCTTTTCCTCTTACAACTTAACTTCCCTGGTAAAATTAATTTAGGGAAATTTTGAAAACTGAGGAGCAAAACATATGTCACTGTTGTTTCAGTTTGCATTTCGTACAGTCCTTAGTTAATAGTTCTTTGGGAGTGAAAGTAAACTGTGGTAAATGATCTAGATGTAAGAAAGGGTAAAGATAGAATATTTCCTGGAAGGACCAGAATTTCATCTCTTGAGGAATTTTATTGGATGAAGCAGTGAATTCTTTTGGAATTCACTGGTCTTAATATTTTTAAATCTTAGGTTGCTTATAATGGTGATCCTGAAGGTGCCCTTATCCAATTTGCAACCTATGAAGAAGCAAAGAAAGCTATATCAAGTACAGAAGCAGTACTAAACAATCGCTTTATTAAGGTTTATTGGCACAGAGAAGGAAGCACCCAGCAGTTACAAACTACTTCTCCAAAGGTAAGAGAGAGATTTGTGTGAAATTCAGTGCTTTTCTTAGAACGCTCTTAGTGTAGTGTTTAAGAGCAGGAGTACTGTAGTCAGGTAGACTTGAATTCAGATTCTGGCTCTATCTCCAAAACTGTAAAGACTGAAGGAACTTACTTAATCTCCCTAACCCGTTCTCTTTATTGTGAAGTTATTCCCTGGTTTAGACAGTCATTGGATGATAAGATATAAAGCATATAGAAAAGTCCCTAGTAGGTAGGAGACTCAGTATGTGGTAGCTGTACATATTCCAGAAACTCAAGACTGTGTGTTCGTCCTTCCCTTCCTTTCTCCCTCCCTCCTGCCCTCTTTCTGTTTTTTAGTCACTGAATGAGTCACTAATGTTAGATCAGTTGCTTGTAGGAGGGTTTTATAGCAGTTTGTTTCTCAATTGAATTTCCTCTGTTCATTATTTACTTTATAAATAAGTTAATTTATGCAAAGAAAAACATCTCTATATGTGTTGGAAGGAATTTGGAAGACAGGTTTTGATTATAAGCTGTGCTTTTAAAACTGCCTGGGCAATTTAATAACAAATGACAGAGGTTACTTGACATGTTCATGAACTGATCCGCTTGTTTAACATTTTTTTCTTGTTCTGAGGTAATGCAGCCCTTAGTCCAGCAGCCCATTTTGCCTGTTGTGAAGCAGTCGGTCAAAGAGCGATTGGGTCCCGTACCTTCAAATACTATTGAACCAGCAGAAGCCCAGAGTGCCAGTTCAGACCTTCCTCAGGTAAATGAAAAGTTTTATTGTGTGTGTCCCATAACAGGTTCTCAGCAAATGAGTGTCCCTTGTGATTTGAATTGTAGTTAATTGTGTATATTTTATACAGAAATACAGTTTATACATAATGTGAACTCCACCTATAAATTTTCTTTTTACCATTTAGCATAAGATTTTCACATTCTATTTTTCCTATGGTATTTGAGTTTTAAATTCTTCTCTCTAGTTAATACTTGAGTTCCCTTTCACTTTGTGGAGGAGTTATTTTTAAGCAAAACTGCCTGAAAAATGAAATTCAGTATACTAAATCTTATTTTTCCCATCATCTTTTACTTAAGTAGATTTCTATTCCAGAGAAGATGATATAATAGACTGCACCCAAGCTTTTGCGAAGGGAAGGCTTAAGTCATCAGGTTTTAGCATTCTTGATAATACTGTTTCGAGTTACTTACGTAGTTCTCAGAACTTTGCATCACTTATTCCTGACTTTCAGATTCTCTTCTCCACATGTCATTCCCTTCCCACTGCCTTCCACGCTTGAGTGGCAGTTTCTTGTTTCTGTACCCTCAGTCTTTGAAACTTAGCTTTCTTTTGTCTCTAGATGTTTTAGCATTTGTTGTTTAAAGTAGCGTTAGGATGTAGTTAGGATGCTATTTTATTAAAATAGTCTTCTAGATAATTCCTGAGGAGTAAGATAATGAGATTCTATGGAAACATGCAGAATAGAAATTGATAAATTCTTGGTTATTAAAAAAAAAAAACCCCGGTGATGATAACAGTTCCCTGTCCTGTTATCTCAAATCATCACCAGATACAGTGTATTTGGCTATAAAAACATACTTTAGGGAAGAATGGCTTTTATTTTTAAGCTCAAGAAGTAGGCAGATATTTTAGTTACTCAAATCTGATATTTACAATGTTCACACTTTTCTACACACTTGTCAACATAGGATTCTAGGAATTTATGATTCTGTGTCAGTGGAGGGGACTTTAGTGAATACCTGGTTCAAACCTTATTTTAGATCATAATTTTTCATGGTTGAGTGATACTGCATACTGTTTGTTTTTCCACACACATTTTCTCTCTGTCTCTATCTTTGAAAAAGGCCCAAGTTTGTGTGATTAACATCAGTATACTTAATGAGTCAGTATATATTAGTAGAATCAGAATGTTCAAAATCCCAGCAGATCTGTATGTTTGGGGAATCACTGAATATGTCCATTTTAATTTTTTTAGAATGTAACTAAGTTATCTGTGAAGGACAGGTTGGGTTTTGTATCAAAGCCATCTGTTTCAGCAACTGAAAAGGTAAGAAGAATAATAGCATGATGTGTTTGTCTTGGCTTCATAAATGTTTTCAGGTGGCATCTTAATTTTTTAATTTTTTTCATAGTTCTAAACTCTTGCTTCTTAATAGTATCTGTATCTCTTATTCCTGCCTTTTTGCTTTCCATTTGCTGAAAAAGAAAAATATTTGCCTACCTTTTTTTACTTTTTGCATCAGCATTTTAATATTTGCCTTTCACTATATGTCCATGTGCTTCCTTCTTTTCATTTTCTCTTTTTATTTACTGTATTTTCTTTAGCAATATTGTGCATTTTAATTTGAAAACTCTGGCAGCCTAATGGAAAAAGGCCACAAATTAGGAATTTTACCTGAGTTTGAGTTCTGGCTCTTCACTTACTAACCGCATGATACTGGGCAGCGCTCTTAACCTTTCCGATTCTTTTTCCTCATTGGTGAAATGATGATTGTAAATTTGTGTTGCTCACAGAGTGTTGTGAGAATTAACTAAAATGATTCATTTAAAAGTATTTTCTAACTGGAAAGGATGATGTAAGTGTAAATTTTTTATTTATTACTAGCAGCTGTTGTACATAGCCTGACAATTGTCATCTGTCATTTCATTTTTAAAAACGGGGTAAATACTGATTAAATGGACCTATCTTATAGTTCTGTGTAGATGTGTTATTTATTTTTTTCTATTTAGGTATGAGTGAATGCTCTGGTCTTTAGTCTTATTTGAGGTGTATGGAATTACAGAATAGGATTAGATCATTTTTCTCATTTCTGTGTCCTCACCTTAGAAGGAAGGGAAGGCCCAGTGGATAAACCAGGAATTACTGAGTCAGGACGGGAATGTGGTTCTCCTCTATTTTACATCCTTGGCTCTTTCCGTTATTAAGGTTATGTAGGAAGTTGACTCTATATAGAGCAACCCATGAAATGGCTAATCTCTCTCTGCTGGTTCTTCAGTATATTCTTTTCCTTATTTACCATGTTAAACTAAGGGAATTCTAGAAATTTGAATCTGAATCTCATTCTGTATTTCAGATTTTCGTCTTGGGCACCTCAACATTACTTCAGGGATGATGTGCTTAAAAAATGATGATTTCCCACCTAAATTAACCTCTCCTCCTCACCCCAACCTCTGGAAGTTATACCACCATTTTCCAAGTTGCGCAGTCTAAAAGCCCAAGAGTCATTCACTTGTGTTTGTCATCCACTTCTCTTTCTCCACCACCTTCAGTTTCTTGGCTTCTGAGTGTGGTGTCCTAGCTGTATGCTCCTCCTATGGTTTATACTACCACCATCGTACTCCTAGACTTATTTTAATGTTAACTTCTTAAAGAAACTTTAATTTCCCCAGCTAAACGACTGCTTCATTCATAGCGCATCATACCTCGGTTATTTGGGGGCATACGTCTCTGTGTTACTCCTTTTTACCTTTAGCAAGTCCTTTTCTGCTCATTGTTTCTCTCTCTTTCCTGCCTTTTTCTTTTCTTTTTCTTTCTTTCTTTCTTTTTTTTTTTTTTTTTG
Organism: Nasua narica; assembly: GCA_028533885.1. Lineage (NCBI taxonomy): Eukaryota > Metazoa > Chordata > Mammalia > Carnivora > Procyonidae > Nasua > Nasua narica. Next base: position 24,761,575 of record CM052810.1, read on the forward strand.
GTGGTGACTTTCCTGGAGTGTATTTTCCTCTAAGTGAATTCTAGTCATTCTTTTAAAGGTTGAAAAATCTTTTTACCGTATTCTATAAAATCTTCAATTTTTTTTCCATGTGGTGCCTCCTTTTTTTCCCCTGTCTATATCATAGTCTATGCTACTGACTTTAGCAGTACCTAAATATTTACTTTGATTAGGTTTATCCACCTTGATAATCAGTAACTAAGGAATAAAGAAAATAAAAGTCTGTTATATTTTGTGTGGTAATGACCAATTCTGGAGAGATCTAAAAACTTTATGCTTAGCATCTGTTTATGTCAAGATTTAGACTCTGAAGTTGATATGTACTAATTACAGCTTTTACAGAACCTTTCTGGTATGTTTACTTCTGTTCTTGTTTTTCCAATGTGTTTTATATAGGTTTCGGATAAAAGAGATACAAATTGGGAATTGATAGTATACATTTAGTAATAGAGTTATCACTAACTGAAAAATCACTACTGATTGTATTTTTATGAAGAAATAAAGAATCTTTTAAGGAAAGCAGTTATTTACAAGTGTGTAACTTTCAGTCATCTTCAGTGAACCTCTTTATAGAATAGCATTTTGTTTTTGCTCATTCTTGGTTGTTCCCGTTTCCCAAGTCTGTAGGGGTTTTTGCAGAAGAATCCTTAGAGTTTAGTGATTCAGAGAAGTCTTAGGAAGGATAGAAGAATGTTTCCCAACATCAAATTGAAGGCTGGGAAATACTCAAAACTAGTATCTATACAATGTCTTCTGTCGTTATTTTTTTTTTTCTTCTGTCGTTATTAAAGCAAGTAAGTATACAAATGTAAAATTTTTCCCCTTCCTCTGAACAACACTAAGTAAACCTTTCAGTGATTCTTCTTTATTCTAGAGGTTCGTTTTTGTGTTGAAAGAGGAAACTTAAAACTTAATTTATACAGCTAAATCTTAAGGCATTGCAATAGCTATTAAATAGGTATTATTTGGAAAGAGTGATCAGTGAAATGATGTTTGACTACCTCTCAAGATAGAGTGATTTATCAAGAATAAAGGTGGCATCTGTCTGTACTGCCTTGATTAGTCTACAGAAGGACTTAGACTGTCCAAATTATCTCCCTAAGACCCTTCTTAAAGACTAAGAAAGTAAAATGATTAATCACTTGAATATTTAATGTTTGCATATCATTATCAGTTTCAGGTGTATTAGATTTCTGTGATACAGGATGTTATTGCTTAGCAGTAGTTTCTTCCCCACCCCCCTTTTTTTAAATCTAAAAATATGTGTCTTGGTCTCTTTGCAATATGTTAACATATGCACCATGGGACTTTTAAAAGGGAAATAATGTGGTATACTGAAAGAACATTGCAAGTCATTTGGAGACTTCAGCTGTTGAGTTAGCAGCTGACATTAGGTATGACCCTGAACAAATCTTACTCTCTTAGTTTCCTTAACTATAAAAACAGCCATCTAAGTAACCTTCTGACTTTTTAATTTGCGTTTGTTGTGTAATTTTGCTACTTTAAATATAACAGTTAAAGGAATTTATGAGTTTCTTTTCATAACTGTTACTGACTACTTTTGATTTTTTTTTTTAAGATTTTATTTATTTGACAGAGAGACAGCAAGAGAGAGAACACAGCAGGGAGAGTGGGAGAGGGAGATGCAGGTTTCCTTGAGCGGGGAGCCTGATATGGGGCTTGAACCCAGAACTCTGGGATCGTGACCTGAGCCAAAGGCAGATGCTTAACAACTGAGCCACCCAGGCACCTCTGATTTTTTTTTTTTTTTTCTTAATGCATTGATCTCTCTCAGGATTATTACCTGGATTATTTAGTCAGAATTATTACCAAGATTGTTTTTTTCACAAAGAAATATGATTTCTATTAATTTATTTGCTATGCTGAATTTTCTGGGAACCAAGTTCTTTTTTAATAATTTTTATAAGATACTTTTTTTCCCCTTCCATTCTTAACCATGAGAAAAATCTATTTTTTTTTTTTCCTTTACAAGAACTAATAGTAGTTATGTCTGGTAATATTTTACATAGGAAATAAGATAAAGAGGTGTTGTTAATGGATTATAACTTCTATCTTATTAAGAAATTGACTTTTGTCTTGGAAAGTGAGAGGTAGTAGTGATGTACATTTTAATAACAAAGCATATATGATACTTTTCAGTTCACTTTTTGAATTCGACAAACCTTTGACACCAAACCTGACAAGCATATTACAACAAAGGAAAGTTATAAGCAATAACTCATGAATGTATACCTAAAAATCCTAAACTAAATATTAGCTAATTCTCAGTGATATGAAGAAAGAGAATACGCGCTGGCCAGGTAGAATTTATTACAGAAATGCAAGATTGAGTTAACATTTGAAAATCCGCTTAATTCACCACATTGACAGAATAAGGGGGAGAAGGGTGGGAAGAACAACTTATGATCGTTTCAGTAGAAAAAGCATATGATGAAATTTATTACTTAGTCACAATAAAAAATGCACAAAATAGAATAGAAAGAAACTTCCTTAATTTGATAAAGTTAACCTTCATAAAGAAGATTAACAGCTCTGCAGCTAAAATATTGAATAGTGAAATAGTGAATGATTTTCTACTTGAGATCAGGAACAAGAAAGGATGTCCACTGTCATCCCTTTTTTTAAGTGTTGGGCCTGACCAGTATGGTAAGGCAAGAAAATGAAATAGTGAAAAGATGGCAAAGTAAGAAACAAAACTGTATTTACTTGCAGATGACATGATTGTATATGTGAAAAATCCAAAGGAATTCACCAACCTTTGGAATTAATAGGTGAATGCAGTAAGGTCAATATGTAAAAATATAGCACAGGCAGAAACCCATCAGAGAAGATGTGATTTTTTAAAAGGCCACCACCTATGCTTTGACTTTGTTCTTAGGAGTTGTAGCACCTTTTTTTCTTTTGGATTTGTCATTTCCTTTCACTGGTTTCATTTTAAACCGGTTTTCTTCTCTTTTATCACAACTTCATCCTTGTCTTTTGAAAGTACAGATATCCCTTGCTATTCATACTCCTACTGTCTAAACTCTAGGACCAAATAGATTCAAATAGTGAGCAGTATTTGTGATCATATAGTTCATTGTTTATAAGACATTTTATTTTCACCTTTCAACACCTCTGAAATTAGGCTACATCTTAATCCTGTTTGTGGTTATAATTGGCAACGTTTTTGTTTTTAGTGGGGGTACATGGTAAAAATGTGTTTCATAGTGATGTCTTAAGCTCAGTGAAATTACGTCAGCTAATGTTCTGTTTAGATAGAATAGGAGGGAGTTCCTAGATAAATCAAGGAAGTGGGATGCTTTTAGGAGGAAAGGAGTCTTCTCATTCTTGTCATATAATTTTATTCACTTCGAGTCAGTACTTCTTAGTCTGATACCAGATGTTAACAAGTAAACTTTGAAAAGGAGTGTTCCCTTCTCACTGAAATTGGAGAAATGCCAAATTAAACAAATTACATAGGTTTCTTCAGACCTTCTCACAGTTCTTACAGTAAAATGCATTTTGAAACTATAAACTAGGTTTATATTATTTCCAACTTATTTGAGTTTAGAAATCTTTTTAGTCACAGCTTTTCAACTCTTTATGGAGCCCTCATGAAGGAAACAGTTTATGTGACACTCAGACTGTCTTTGGCACGTTATCTTACGTTTCTTTATAAAGCTATTCTGTTATCCTTGTATGATCATGCAGTTTAGCATTGTGTGATATGGTAAGGCAGCAAAGAAATTTTTTTCTGGTATTACAGAGAATGGTGATTAAAGTTAGACTGCAAAGTAAATCTGTATTTACTCCATATTTTACTGAATGCAACCATTTCATTATTTTTTAGTGATATCTGAGTATTTTTTGTTATTGAAGAAAATTATCAGTCAAATTTGATACATATCATGTATTATAAAGAACCTTTATTTTTAAATATCAGTTGCATTGTATGGAACCAGTATAATTAATAGTATTTTAGGTTTTTATGTTAGTTGGAAGCTAAAACATTCTTGAATACTTTGACTAGTGAAGAGTTTTCTAATCTTTGTGATGTTTCCTAATCTAACTTCATGATAGTACATTAGAAAATAGGGTCTGATTGATACTTCTCTGATAGACCCAGATGTTTATATTTTAGTAGCAAAAAAGTAGGGCTCTTTTTCTCATTAATAATCTTCTGTTTGTGTAGTTCTTTTTAACCTCTTTTAAGTAGGGAACTCCCTTAACACTTTGGAAACTATGGTTTTTTTTCCTCTGGACAGTTACATTGTTCACATATATGATTCCATGTTTAGTTTTTATAACATTCATAGATTACCCTTAAGGGATCTTTAAACTTCTTTCTTAAAAACTGGTAATTAACCACACTGTGGAACCTACAACTTTATGCTTTTGAAGAATAAGAAAGGTAGCCTATATATACACATTTATATATTTTTTAAAATTTTTTATTAACATATAATGTATTATTTGCCCCAGGGTACATGTCTGTGAATCATCAGGCTAACACATTTCACAGCATTTGCCATAGCACATACCCTCCCCAATCTCCATATACCTACCCCCGCACCTCCCAGCAACCCTTAGTTTTTTTCGTGAGTTTAGGAGTCTCTATGGTTTGTCTCCTTCCCCATCCCATACACTTTTATATTCTTGAATTGACCCTTGTGTAGATTGTACACTTCAGTCTATCATCATTTCAGTTTAATTTAGTGCAAAAAATATTCACTGAGTGTTTACTACCTGCCCTGGCACTGTTCTAGGCACTGAAGATAGAGTGTTGAATGAAGAAAAAAAAAGTCCTACCCTCACAGAATGAATTTTTGAGTTTGTTAGGACATTAGATGCCATCAACTTAAACATTCTCATTTTATAGATGAACAAACTGAGGCCCAAAAAAGGTGGTTGAAGTTACCCAGGGTCTCCTAATTACTTGGTAACAAGGTTTAGGTACTAGAAGAAGCACAAAGAGGAGAAAGACACAGTTTTGTTGGCTTCACTGTGTAGACAGAGAAACACATAAATTAATATACCATTAGGTCATTTTAATTAAATGTTTGAATATCTGTGGGAATAAAATTTCATGAAAGGATCTGGGTACAAGAAATAAATGATTAGGGCTTTGTGGAGGTCTTGACTGGTGCTGAACCTGAGCTGGGTTTAAGGGAATAGGCCACTTAAAACAGGGGAATCGATGCATGAAAGGAATGGTGAAAGAAAGCAGTTTAAGTTCTTAACAAAGGTTAATTTCAGAACTATAAAATGCGAATGATCATGTTAAATTGAGGGACAGTATCCAGTTTCCTCCTGTGTCATGCTCTTGTGTATGTACAGTTTTTGCTTTAGTCACCAGGAATATTAAGTAAATGTTTTTAGCAACTAATATTTTCTCAGTGATACAGTAATTGCAGTGTTTTTCTTGATTTCAAGTTTTTGTATTTTTTTCAATAGATATATGCTGTTAATTTAGTGTTTTTATTTTATAGTTTATGCCTCAGTCATACCCTTTCAAATCACTAAATGTGATTTAGTTGTTAATATTATAATTATATAAATAATACATTTATTTCAATGTACTGATTTTTGACAAAAGTGTTTTAAAATTGAGTTTTGTAGAAAAGACCGGTATCGTGAATCCTTAATATATTTTTTAAGAAATTGAATTTGTATTGGTAGGTGTTGTCTACATCTACTGGCCTAACTAAAACAGTGTATAATCCAGCTGCTTTGAAGGCCGCACAGAAAACCTTACTTGTTTCCACCTCTGCAGTTGACAATAATGAAGCACAGAAAAAAAAACAGGTAAATACAGATATAATAGTGTACAAAATGTGCATGTAGGAAAGCTTTTTGCGTGTTTGTGTTTTTTCAAGACTTATCACAAAATACGACTAAAAGAAAAGTGTATGTTGACTGCCACTGAGCTTCTCTTTTTCATAGTGTAGCAATAAGTATTAATTTGAGGAGGAACAAAGCTTCTCTTGAAACTTACATAAGTATTTAACTTGTAAACTTTTCGTGTAATTGTTGCCAAGCTGCTGCATCTACAACTATTTCTTTCCTCTGGAATATCTGTTTATCAGAAAAATATACAGTAAATATTCTAATGATATTTTTTACTCTTTTTCTAGGAGGCACTGAAACTTCAGCAAGATGTAAGGAAAAGGAAACAAGAAATTTTAGAAAAGCACATTGAAACACAGAAGGTACAATACTAGATTTGGCAAAATATATTTACGATGTTTTAAGTAAATTTAATTTCACACTATATAGCTAATCCTAAGAAATATATTTTATGTAATTGAAAAGGGTAAAACTGAAATATTTATCAGTAATAAGGTATATATATCAGTTGATTAATGTATTGAGGATGAAGAGCATTAAATGGTGAACTGGAGTTCGGAGTGATTTAAAGGCACTGGGGTGGTCAACTTGAAGTGAAAATAAGGAGTATTTATCCAGATATGTTGCTTCACAGTAGTTTGTCAACTGATAGTGAATTGGAATCTTTTTCTCAGTGTTGAAATATGTACCTTTCTTTAATTGGCTTGGAATCCTTTAGTTTTGTGTTGTCCAGTATGGTAGCTAATCGCTTCATCCAATTTTTGAGTACTTGAAATGTGTCTTGTTTAAATTGATATGTGCTCTGTGGATATAAAATGCATACTAGATTTCAAAGATGACAAAGGAAAAACGTAAAATATCTCAATTTTTTTGAAATGTAGCCTTTGGGATATATTGAGTTAAATACAGTATTAACTTGTTTGGGTTTTTAAAAATCTTTTTAATGTGGCTGCTAGGAAAATGTGAAATTATTTGCATGGTATGCAGTATTTTGTACAGGGTTGCTCTGTGACATTTAATTAGTGTCAGTTTTTTATTATGTCTGGTAATAAAAGTTATGATATTTCAAAATACTAAAAATACAGAAAGTTCTTACATTTTCACTTATAATTTCTAATTTAAATTTAGATATACTTGATAAAGAGAAATTACAGTACTTTACACCACAAACTGAAACCACCTTGACTCAGAAAACCTATAATAAGTGGTATCTTCTACCCCATATTGCCTTTTATCTTGTTTATCTTTTGATTCCTGTCCATGTTGGGGATTTCATTGTTGGGCTACCCAGTTACTGTTCTGTGACAATTAAAGTGATTTTTTAAGATTTCATTATGTGAAGGAAACCATAAAACTTTCTCTTTCTGAGTTGCAGACTACATTTGGAGTGGGAATACTTTGGGGCAGTAATATCCACAAATGGATTGGAAAGTAAAATTATTGATAATACTTCAAATTGACAACTTTTCGGTGGTCAGATTGAATTTCTTAGGGTTGTGTGCTTTGAACTTACGTTCTGAGAGACCAGTGTTAACATGTAATTCTTTACAAAGTGTGCCAAGATTAAGACCTGAGTTGAGATAGCACCACCAAAATCTGTTATTCTGCTTAGTAGTTGTAAGCCTTGCCATAAATATGTAAACTAAAACTAGTAGTTACTTATTTTTATATTTTTTTGCTGTGTTAATAGTATGAGGAATAAGTATCTTAATTTTTCTCTTTTTAAAAAAATTTGGCAGATGTTAATTTCAAAACTGGAGAAAAACAAATCAATGAAGTCTGAAGATAAAGCAGAAATAATGAAAACTTTAGAGGTTTTGACAAAAAATATTACCAAATTGAAAGATGAAGTCAAAGCTGTTTCTCCTGGACGCTGTCTTCCAAAAAGTATAAAAACCAAGACTCAGGTATTTTACTTTGCGTTGTTCGTAATTTACTACTTACTAAAAAACATAAAAATGTTACACTGTTTTAAGATTGCTTTCCTTTGGGGCGCCTGGGTGGCTCCGTGGGTTAAGGCCTCTGCCTTCGGCTCAGGTCATGATCTCAGGGTCCTGGGATCGAGCCCCGCATCGGGCTCTCTGCTCAGCGGGGAGCCTGCTTCCCCTTCTCCCTCTGCCTGCCTCTCTGCCTACTTGTGATCTCTCTCTCTCTCAAATAAATAAATAAAATCTTTAAAAAAAAAAAAAAGATTGCTTTCCTTTTAGGTAATATCTGTTGCTTAAAATCTGACTATTATATGCTGACATTTTTGCCCTCCTTCATTAATTAATAGTAAATATGTATAGACAAGCAAAATCTAGTAATCTTTTAAATCCTTTCTCTATTAATTTTTTAAATCCTTTAGATTACAGTTGGAAAGTCAGTAATCAGGAGAATAGTTATGGCTAATCTTAAAAAGAGAGCTTGAGGACAAAGTGATGCAGGTGCTTGAATGCTTGATAAATACTTGAGTGAAGAGTTTGAGCTTTATTTTATAAGGAGTTCATAGTATAAAAGGTTAATAAACAGAAGCAACATTCCGGAGGCACGCAGGTGGCTCAGTTGGTTAAGCTTCTTCCTTTGGCTCAGGTCATGATCTCTGAGTTCCATGTCCAACTCCCTGCTCAGTGGGGAGTCTGCTTCTCCCTCTCCCTCTACCCTTCTGCTTGTTTGTTGTCTCTCTCTCTCTGAAATGAATAAATAAAATCTTAAAAAAATAAAGTAACATTCCAACAGCCTTATATAGAGTTGAGTAAAAGGGGGGAAAGTCAGGTAGATCAATCCAATTGGATATAAATAAGTCAGAAAGATAATTTCATGTGGGGAGTAAGTGATTTTTAGAAATCTCCGGTTATACACTATTTATATTTGTGTGTATGTATGTATATGTGTAAAATCATGAATTCATATTGATATTTCTGATTCTATCCAGTGCTACAGGATGCTTCTTTTCCTCCTCTTATTCCATATTTTAGCTCTTGTTCCCATAATGACAAGTTGCTTCCCACTAACATCAGTACAGTACTCATTTGCACAGTCATTTAATACATTCCACATAGTTCCTGAATTGATTGCTACAACAATAGCACTTCTGACAATTAAGTAAAAGGTCTAAAATTCATTTGTTTTTTTTTACAAGCTCACAATACATTCAACTAAGAGTATAGGGTCAGAGTGTGGCCTAGGATTACTTTTTTTTCCTTTTGTGTGGTTATGCCTTCAATTTGATGGAATTAAATGTGTTTCTATTTGTAGTCAGTTTTGGATCCCTCTCCATTTCATTCTTGGTGACTTTTTGAATACAACATTAAACATGATTCGGAAGTTAAATTATGGGGCATCTGGGTGGCTTAGTGGGTTAAAGCCTCTGTCTTAGGCTTGGCTCATGATCTCAGGGTCCTGGGATTGAGCCCCGCATCGGGCTCTCTGCTTGGCAGGGAGCCTGCTTCCTCCTCTGTTTCTGCCTGCCTCTCTGCCTACTTGTGATCTCTCTCTGTCAAATAAATAAATAAAATATTAAAAAAAATAGGAAACTGCTAAACTATTTTAAAAAAAAGAAAGTTAAATTTAAAAAGTATATGTAGAATACCTTTTCCCTTTGATCCCTGCCACTCTATCCCCATTCTTCCCTCGCTATTGGTCGGTGTGTATGTATTCTTTCCTACGTAAAAAACATACTATATATTGCTCGTTAACACTTTGTTTTTTTGTTTTTGTTTTTTTTCTTTTCACAGTTATTTCCTAAAAATTACTTCGTATCAATCCATAGAAATCTTATTCTGGCTTCCATATGGAAAATGAACTAGAGGGAAATGAGTGGAAGTAGGAACAAGTTAGGAAGATATTGTAGTGTAGACCAGAAGTGATTGATGGCTTGGACTAGGGAGATACAGAAGGAATGTATGGATTAAATGGGAATATTTAAAAGTTCTTTGTTTAAAAAAAAAGTTATAAATGTAGGATATTAATTATTGTCACTTAAATTATTAATTACCATTTTCTAGATGCAGAAAGAATTGCTTGACACAGAACTGGATTTATATAAGAAGATGCAAGCTGGAGAAGAAGTCACTGAACTTAGGAGAAAGTATACAGAATTACAGCTGGAAGTATGTTTCACCACAGTATGCTAAAGAGGAGCAGATATAGTCATGGTGGCCAATTTGAAAATATATCCACCTCATTCTAGTCAATAATTGTTGGTAGTCTCTGACATACGTATTGGGAGTTGGTATAGGAAAGACAAGAAATTAGTACATTTTTCAGAACTGGTAGAGAAAATCTTTAAGGAGTGGCAGCAGTTCTACCTTTACACCTAAGTCCTTCCACTTCTAGGGAGTTTGACTCCTTTTCTAATTTTAGTCTCTAATAGACCAAAATCTATTAAAGCTTTTTCAGGTATTACAGAGATATTCTGTGCATATATATGCTTATTATATTGAGTTGCTATAAGGATCAGACTTTAGTGGAGAACTGTATTAAAAGCATGCTTACTTAAGTTTTGCCTATAGATGGTGCTGTGGATGTTTATAAAAGAAAATAAACTACTTTCTTCTAATTTAGCTATATGATTGTATAAGAAAAATCTAGTGAAATTAATCGTTACAGTGAGCATTTGTAACATTTAGCAAAAAGGTGCTTAAAAATCAGAATTACATTTTGAAGTACAGAGACATTAATGTCATTAATGCAGTTGGTACTTGTCTACATTTATGATTGATGCCACAATAAAAATTTTTTATATTTTAGATTATTTTGCCTTCATCTAAGAATTATGCCTTTTTCCCCAAATTTGTTAGCACCTTGAGGATTTTTTTCTAATAGGACATATTCTGAATTTAGTACTAGCTTCCAGGTGTTAAAGACTTAACATTTAGTAGCCAAGCCACTCTGCCTGTCTTAAGGCTCTATCTTGTCTGTCATAGAAAATCATCGGATGGTCTCTAAACCTGCATACATTTTGCATTCTCTGGAAACTTGATAGGGTTGCCTTTGTGTCCTGGTCAAGGTAATAGGTTTTGTAAAAGATAGATTTCTTTAATGTTAATATAGAAATTGTGTTTTCTTTATTATGGAGATTACTTGCCTGTGTTGGTGGCACTTTAAAAAACAAATTATTTTAAAATTTTGGCTCAGAAATTTTAGTAAATAAATAATGGTTCTACCAATATTTTTTATGAGACCATATTTTGTTTCTCTATCATAATAAAACTAAATGCTGAATGCCATTTTCTGGTTTCCTTTTATGATGGCTAGACTTCAGTTTGTAGTTACCGTTGGAATATGCAGTAATGCAGTATTTCCCAGAGCGTGTCACTGACCACACCAATTCCATTTTTTATTAACATATTAGTACAAAAAGCTTTTGAGACCAAATAAATTTGGAAAAGGTTGCATTAAACATGCTTGTTGCCATAGGATTTCTTTAGAGGTTTTTGATTTGTGAATCCCTAAGTATACATATTCAGTATTCAGTATTGCTCAAATTTGTCCATGGATCCCCTTTTTCAGGGAACATTTTGTTGCTCAGAGCATAAGTCTGTATATGCTGCTCCATTATGAACATTAATCCTTGACCTGTGAAGTTTATTATTTGGGTTTTAGATTATTATTTTAGCAAATGTTAAGATGAACTGTCTAGAGATGAAGAAACAAATATTTATACTTAAAGAGATTTGTCAGTGGTGCCTGCTTGACATTTCTATTTGGATATTTCATATCCTTAGACTCAATTTGTTGAAAATTGAACTTGACTTCCCCCTAAATTTCGTCTACACAGTTACCCAAACCAGAAATCTGGGAGTTTTCATTGATTCCTCTTTCCTTCATTATCCATATCAATTAATTCCCAAGTTTTATACATATTATCTCCAGTATATCTTAAAATATGTTTACTTCTCTGTGTTGCCACCGCGGTGGCAAGCTTCCGTCATCAGTTGTTGGAGCTATTTTAGTAGCCTACTGACTGGTTTCCCAGCTTGTTCTTATCTTTCTTCTACTCTGGTCTTAAAACTAGCCAGAATAACATGTTAAATACCAATTTGATTGTATCACTCTGCTTTTGTGTTTAAATGTTTTAACTGATTTTCTTGGCTCTTGGGATAAAATTAAAAATCTTTAATTGTGGTCCTTAAAATTGTTCATGATCTGGTTCTGCCTATCTCTCTAGCTTCACTTTTTCATCCCATGTAGTCCAGTTGCACTGCATTTCCTGTATTCTTGGACGTACCATGTTTCTTTCAACTTTGATTCCTTTGTTCATGCTGTAGCCCCTGCTCCACACCCTTACCTTTTTTGTTCTTTGTTTCTCCTTTGATTCACTGAACACACATTGAATATCTACTCCGTCAGCTGCTATTGTAAGTGCTGGGGATTAAGTAGAAAATAAAGCAAGTAAAATATATCCTCATGGAGCTTTCATTCTAGTATTTTACCCATTGCCAATCTTTAATGTTCTGTTCAAGTCTTTAAAGCATTTCCTTACTCTTTGAGTTACTTCTAATTAGTATTATTAAGTAACTTGGTTGCTAAAGGTCTCTTACCCCCTCTAGGATTTGAGTTTGAGGAAGGTAAGGACTTGCACATAGGAAGTACTTATTAAATATTTGGGCAATGAAAGAATGGTATACTATTCATATAGAAAAATGTGGAATGTAAGTTATTGTGCTACATTGGTTGTAAAATGATGTTAGTATAAGTGACTAAAATGATGAATTTGAGATAATTGTACCTACTGAAGTCAACAGGCAAACAAATACACTATTTAGAAGTTTTAAGTGGAAAAATAAATTTATTGTGTATTATGTAATATGATACAGTCTGACATCTTGGAAGGTAGGAATTTAGAAAAAGGCTCATTTAATATTTTCAGAACATTGTTTAAATTAATGTTACTTCGTTTTCTAATTGCATCAACTACCTAAAGTGCTTTCACTTTAAAAACTAAAACCCTAACATTATGAGATCCTTTCATAGGCCTGTATTTGAATATGATATCAAATTGTTTAAAAGCTTGACTACTCTGACAGAATATATGTAACGTGGCTTGTATTAGAAATTGTGATGCTTAACTTGTGTGTCTGATCTCTTCAAGGCTGCAAAACGAGGGATTCTTTCATCTGGTCGGGGTAGAGGAATTCACTCAAGAGGTCGAGGTGCAGCTCATGGCCGAGGCAGGGGTCGAGGTCGAGGTCGAGGTGTGCCTGGTCATGCTGTGGTGGATCATCGTCCCAGGGCATTGGAGATTTCTGCATTTACAGAGAGTGATAGAGAAGATCTTCTTCCTCATTTTGCGGTACTTTCTTACTGTCGAACAGAACACATACTGATAATCACTGTTGGGTTAATAATGGATATTGAAGGGAAAAAAATAATGGATATTGAAGGGGAAATTATGATAATATGAGTAATTTAAACCCATTAATCTGACCCAAGGGTTTGATTAATCCATAATAATCTTTTGCTAATTATTTAAAAAATAAACTGAGGGATTTTTTGTTTGTTTAATTATTATCTGGAAGACATGTTGCTATTCTTAACAGTAGGCCTTCAGATATTGTGAAATGAATGATTTAAATTTTGCTATTTCAGAGGAGGATGTCCTATAGTTTAGTTTCATTTGATACATACTTTGAACCGAAAATTTAACATATCGCATAGGCCACCCAGATTTTTTAAAATTAAGGTGAAATTTTACTTGTTAATACTGTATTCTTGACCTAGCTTACCTTAAAAATGAAACGACAAAATTTTGATATATGACCTTGAAGTTGTCTTTATTCACTGGCAGGATATAATTAAAGGGAGTCAGTCTAATATACACCTATGAGAAAGGAGAGTGAGATTCTAGTCCTGGCTAACCCATTATTTAATTTGGACTTCCTGGGATCTATTGGGCTTGTGTGTAGAATGGAAATTATACTTGCCTTAAGGTCTTTTCAACTTAAATGTTGTGATTCTTAGTAGTATCCCAAAGGTCAGTTACTAAGCTGTTTTGCTTTCAGGACTATAGTAATTGCTCTGGAGATATGAAGGAAATAACCAGTTCTTTACCTTCAAGGATTCTATATATATTATTTTACACAAAGCAGTTAAAGTAAGCTGCAAACGTAATTTTTCACATCATCAAGCTAAATTTATTAAAAACTGTAAGTACTTTAGTAACTCAGAAAAGTATCTTTCACATAGGCATATGATGGAAAAAGAATAGTATAGGAGAATTTCATGAGGTAGGAAAAGTGGAGCTTAGATCTTGAAGGATCAGTAAGCTTATAGATAGGTACACAAATGATTGAATCTTTTGGAAATTCCCATTTAGTTGTCTAGGCTGTTAACAGAAATTACAAAGGTGAAACTATACTTTGTCAGGACATAGGGAATTATTGAAAGAAATGGAAAATATTAAAGAAGTAACTAAAGTTACTTCTCTAAAGTTACTTTAGTAAATAACTAAAGTTACTAAAGAAGTAACTAAAATGATTAATATTTAAGGACGAGGAGTCTGAAAAGTCCTATGCTTGATGGCTTCAAAGGGAGAAAGAAAGGGATCAGAGAATTAGAAAGGATCTTAGAGATAATTTAGCCCACTTTTTGCCTGTTAACGCACCCCAGCTTCTCCCACCCCTTTCACAAAGGAAAGGAGAATCAGATAATTAAGTGTTTCACATGCAGTCATACAGCTAATCAAGAAACTAGCAAAGAATATGCTCAAATAATCCAGATAAACCAGGTGAGTTTGTTATGATTGTATTTTAGTGAGAACTAGGATGGGTTTGGTTTTATAAATATTCAGAGCCTTTAAATGGAGGTTCTTGCATGGATTTAGAGATTTGAACTCCTTTCAAAGTTAGTAGTGGTAATGCACATTCAAAAATAATCAGTCTTTAAAAATGCATGTTTAAAATTTAGTTCTCTGTCTCAACCTGGGATTTGAACATGTGACAAGTAACTGAGGAAAAGAAAACTGCATTATACTAGGACCGTTGATTGTTACAAATTGTGATTAACAAAGTGCTTTCACTAATTTATCCACTGGAACCAGTAGTAATATTAGTAATAAAAATTATATAGCTAAAAGTTATAGAGCATTTATTTTGTGGCAGGTATTATTCTGAATGCCTGATGTAATTCATTATATTATGCATTATCTCAACAACTCTGAGGTACGTACCCACTTTAGAGATGAAGAAGATGAAGCATGAAGAGGTTAAGTAACTTGTTCAAGTTCCCACAGCTAGTTACCGACAGCTCAAAGGAGCTGATTGATGCTAGAGTCTTGTCATCTTTACAGAAATTTTCGATATGGGGAGTGTGTGTGTGTGTGTGTGTGTGTGTGTGTGTGTGTGTAATAAGATTATAGTTATTTGTTTTGGGGTAAGAAGGCAGGTATTAGTAATAATAAAGGACTAGAATTTTATATTTTAAAAGTTGCTGCTTAAAGGAAATAATGATAAAGGAAAAATCTTTCTACACACAGAAAAAATAAAATCCAACAAAACAAAAGCAAGCATAAATTTATTTAGTGTTTTGTTTTTTTTGAAGAGTGTGTAGTGTAGAGGAATATGTAATAGGAGTGAAAGCAAGGTCGATTTGAATGTTAAATCAAAAGACCTGGACTCTCCTGCTATTTAACTTATTACTTTGGGAAAATTATTTAAATCCTCTGAATCTTTTTTTTTTGGTACCATCTTTAAATTGAGAATGACACAAAAAAACTCATAGAATATCCTGAGGATTAAATATTCTGTTTTAGAAAGACTTTATTATATTCCAGGATTGGGATAATGAAGGAAGGTCAATAAGGAAGCCCAGTTATGACTATCCTTTCATTTTTTTAAAGAATAGTTCATTCAAATGTAACTTTCCCTAATTCTAAAAAGTATAAAATTGTAAATAGGACCATTCTTTATCTTATAATATCAAGTACTGAATTGAATTATTCATCATCTTTTTCTGTTAATCACCATGAATTGTTTTATATTCTGGGTTACATTTATTGGTATTTTAAAAGCCATTAGGATTTTGGATGTTTCAAAATATTTATTTGGAGGAAATACTTCTTTTTAATTTAAAGCAATATGGTGAAATTGAAGATTGTCAGATTGATGACTCTTCACTTCATGCAGTAATTACATTCAAGACAAGAGCAGAAGCTGAAGCAGTAAGTATTAGAAATAATCTGATTTGTTGAAAATTAAGATTTAAATGTTTTATAAATATTACTTTTAAGTCTTAATATAAAGGAATTTTTTTTAACTTAGTAAGTAACTATACTTTGACAGTAGATAGATTGTAAGAAGTAATTCATGGCCACAAAGAATGTCCTAATAAAGCAGTTAGGCAGTTCTGTTTATAACATGATATAATTAGAATAGTCACCAAGTTGAATAGTAAGTTTTGTTACTATTGAATAGTAAGGATTGTTTTGAGACACTAGCAGTTCTCCTTCCTTTCTCTTTCACAGGGGATAGGGCCACCTGACTTTCCATTATCCTTTTTCTCAGCTGGCCCAGAACAAATTCTGCTTGCAGAAAGAGTGATGAGAGATAAGGTAGAAGCTGAGATATAATCGTGATGGCAGATCTTCTAAAGCATCCCTCATCTGCTACTTCCTAGTCCCAGTAGGCTGAACTTTATTGTGTCCCTAGCTCAGCATATCCCCAGCTAAGCCTCTGTAACTTTTGCCCAGGCATGATAAATCGCTGTAGCTTTTAGGGTCCTTTTGTTGTAGTTGTCTTAAACCATGCATCTTGAATTATCTTTACACAGAATGAGTATATGCAACTTTGTCTTTCATCTGGGTTTAAAAAATTTAAAAAAAAGGAAAATGGATATGAAGTACGGGAGACTGATAGGAATGTTTTTAGCCCTGTGTGTTCTTCAGGATTGTACAGAAATAGATGTACCGTCTCGTCCTTGGGAAAATGTAGTAAGAGTTCCAAACGGTTAACCTAATGAGAATGGAAGAGTAGTATGCTTTTCAGAAGTTTTAAGTGGATTGTGGTCTAAATTAAAGTTTTTAAGAACTTTCTAAATTGATTTATCTGCTTTGTAGTGAATATTCCCTGACAGCACAGTGGTACCTTACTGGGGCCCTAGCCTGGTAGGGGTTGCTCTTGGAGCACTGTAACCAGTAAAAGACTGTGGGTCTGAAAAGTCTCCGTGAAGTGTTCAACTAGGGCCTAGTACTAACTAGTGTCAAGATTAGTGGTGTAGGAGGTGGATAGTTTTATAGAATAGGAATTCCTGATCCTAGAGTTTTGTTTTTTAAAACCTACTTTTGGGTATAATGTCTCACTTAAAGATCTTTTTTGAGAGTAAAAAATGTTATTGATGAGAGTTTAAAATTCTTACAAACTTGTATGTATACCTGTTATGTTAAAAAATAGATCTTTGATCAAACTTTCTCTCAAAGGTGTTATTGAGTATAAGTTAAAAAATAAGCTTCCTTTAATTGACGGCTTCAGTGACAGTTTTTACTGTAATGTTAAGTAGCTTGAGTAAGTCTCTTTATGTTCTATCTTCTAGGCAGTAATCATAAAACTGGTAGTTGTCATTGTACAAATGATTATAAGCGAAAACTTCTTGCCTATGTGGCTAAGGGAAAAAAACCTCTTACCTTTGAAATAATTTTTGAAAGTTTGGCTTTTGGAAAATTTATTGACATACAACCTCTTTCTTGGGTATTGCTTTTTTCCACCTCAGATATGTACATTTTTATGTACATATTTATATGTATGTGTATGTGTGTGTGTATACACACACACACACACGCAACGCATGTGTTTTCCAAATGAATAGCAGTCAATTCAAAAGACTAGGGATTAATATATGACAAAGACTTTAAAACACTAAATTATATGAAGGTTGAAGAAGTGACAAAATAAGTTAGATCTAATAAGAATTATCTTCTCAGAGTAAATACCATTTTAGTTAGAATTACTTAATAGCCTGAGAGGAGGAACTACCATTGCTATGATAAACATTTGAACTAAGTTATAGCAGTTATTGATCCATAATCATTTCCTTAAGCCAAAACAATTCTTAAAATTTTGTAACTTTCTGTTGTAGAAGAGAAGAGAAAATTAAGTTGAAGCTTATCTTCTCCAGACAGAATATAGGCTAAAGCAATGCTTGTCCAAACTTCTAGATTTCAGGGACCATTGAAGTTTGGGAATTTAAAAAGTAGTGTGTTTGACATAGAGTCGCCAATTTTTAATTTTATTAAGAAAGAATGCTTACAAAAAAGTAAAAAATAAAAAAAAGGAAGAATAGTTAAACAATATAAAACAGATTTCATGATCACCATCATTTTATAAAATAAATAAAATTTTAACATCAAAAATGTTAGAGGTTATAAACTCTAGGTAAATAATAGGCCTTCCCAAGAAAAGAAAATTACTCACCTCTTGTGATGTTTATTTCCAAATATTTCTTTGTTTTTATTTTCTGAGCTGTTGTCCTAGATGAGCAAATGAATGTCTCTGTATTTTTTGTAATCAATAGATGGCATAGTATTTCATAGTGAAAGTACAAAATAAGGTATACTTGAGACATTCATATATGACTGAAAAATGAGAAATTTTCCCCATATGGATGTACCAAATTTAATCAACCATGCTGATGACCTTTACATTGTTTCTGTTCTTTTATAGTGCAGCAGTGAATATTCTTGGTGCATATTTCTCTGTGTAATATGTGAATATGAATATAAGATATATTCTTGATACATTATTACTGGATGAAATGATATGTGCACTTAAATTTTTGGTGGATAGTTCTAAAATTGCTCCCTTTATTCCCCCCATATAGGTCGTACCACATTTCCTGCCCACCAAAGATATATGAGAGTGCCTTTTCCCCCACACACCAGAGTGTGTACTCTGCATAGTGGTTTGCTTATATAAAATACATGGGTACATAAGCCACAGTATGGTATCAGTTTTCGGTAAAATAGCAGCTCATTTCAGTTTTAATACAGTTTTATGATTAAAATTGAACGTTTTCATATTTAAGTGCTCTATTTCTGTCAACTGTTAATGTCAAGTTCTATTATGATTTTTTTCTTTCTGATTTTTTTTTCTTTTGGAATTTTTTTTCTAGAAAATTAGCTCAAAGTTCTAAACATTTCAATGAAAATTCATATGACTTTTATATGGCGTAAGGTGTGAAATAGGGAGCCTGCTTGATTTTATTGAGTAAAAGCTAGTTTCCCAAACTTTAGGTGAAATACCCATAGTATGTAAAAATTTTCTGCGTTCATTGGATTATGTTTGGGATTCTTTCTCTTCCATTGACCAGTTTTCTTGTGCCTCTTCTGCACTGTTTTAATTAAGCTAAACTTTATATTTTAATAGCTTGTCAAGGTTGTTGTTTGTATTCCTTCTTATTATGCCCACTTGTTACTCATTTTAAGCATCTTCCTTGTAGATTTTATGTGTTTATTTTTTATATAAGCTTTAGAATAAACTTACCAGGTTCTAAAAAGATAGAATACTTTATGGGAGAATTAACATCTTTGTGATACAAATATTCCTCTAGACCATCACTGTATTTCAATTCTTTATTCTCTAAGAGCATTTAGAGGTTTTCTTTATATAGATTTTATATATATTGATAAAGGTAATATACATATGTTGCAGATTACATAATATATAATATATAATGTAAGTATATAATATAGTAATGTATAATATATAATGTGAAATATATATAACATATGTATAATTTCTTTATATAAATAAATGTTAGTTTCCCCCAGTCATTTAACTTCTAGTTACTTTAAATGAGGTCTTTTTTATGTAGAAAAATTGTCTGTTTTTATTAAATATGTAGCTGCCATCTTACCAAATTAGCTTTTGATAGTTTTTAAATTTTGTTGTCCTGAGTTTTTCAGGTAATCATATCTATCTTTACTATTTATAACTTCTTACTTTCTGTTACTTCTTGTTAGTACATTTAAAAAAATGTTAACAGTAGTAGTAATTGTGTCTTCAATAAAGAAATTTCATTCATTGTCTTGCTCATGAAATGAATGAAAATAATGAAAACGTTTCTAATAATTTTAGTATTATATATGATGCTGGCTTTTTAGATTAAGGTAGAATACAAATGATTCCTGTTTTTCGAAAGCTTGTAGCAATTTTGGGGTTTTGCTCAGAAATAGATTTTATCATAATTTCTGTGTATTTATAGAAATATGAGGGTTTTTTTCCCTCATCTATTTATATTGTTTCCTAAGATTAACTAACGATTTGCTTCTGGTACAGATCCCCACGGTACTGTATTTTTCTTTGATAAATCACTGAAGTCTGAGGTCTGTTCCCTTTTTTTCATTTATTTGTATTTATTTTTACTTTTAAAAAATTTTATTGAAGTATAGTTGACATACATGTTATATTAGTTTCAGGTGTACAGCGTAGTGGTTGGGCAGTTTTCTACTCAGTTCTCATCATGATAAGTGTAGTTACCATCTGTCACCATGTAACATTATTACAATATTATTGATTATATTTCCTATATTATACTCTTCATCCATGTGGCTTGTTTTTTAACCAAAGTTGGTACCTCTTAATCCCCTTTAGATATTTTGCCCATTCCCCTATCCGTCTCCCCTCTGACAATCACCAGTCTGTTCTCTGTATTTAAGAGTATTTGCTTTGTTTTTTAGATTCTACATATAAATGAAATCACATGGTATTTCTTTTTCTGACTTATTCCACTTAGCATAATAACCCTCCAGATTCATCATATTGTCACAAATGATAAGGTTTTATTCTTGTATTTATTGGTAGTTTTAATTCAGTCTTCAGAAGTAATATTTGTTTGTAGATAGGGGGGTCTTGTTTTCATCAGGTATACTTGGCTTTATAAAAAGTCATTGAAAAGTCTTCCATCTTTGTGCTGAGTTAATTTTACGTAGCATTGGAGATATATTTTCTTACATGTTTAATAGAATTTATCTGTGAAAATATCAGGGTCTACTGATTTTAGACCGTGTATCTTTTTAAAACCTTTTTCTTTTCTGTAAAAAGAATTTATTACTTTTTTTTAAAGATTTAATTTATTTGTCAGAGAGAGAGAGAGTGAGCACAAGCGAGGGTAGCAGCAGGCAGAGGGAGAGCAGGCTCCCTGCTGAGCAAGGAGCCGATGGATGCAAGACTCCAATCTCAGGACACTGGGATCACGACCTGAGCCAAAGGGAGATACTCAGTCAACTGAGCCATCCAGGCGTCTCTATATTTTTTTTCTTTTCTGGCTTTGTTTTGATACTTTGGTAGTTTTTCATTGAGATTATTAACTATTTTCATTAAGATGAGCAAATTTAATTTATCTTCTTCTGAAGTTATTTCCCTCACTTTTCTTTCTTATTTTGTATATTTTTACATTTAGCTCCACTTCCACCTTTATAACCACTACCACCTTGCTCAAATAAGCATCCTGTAGAATATATTTAAACATGATGTTTTTTATTAACATTTTATAAGTAGTTACAACGTTCATTTTTAAATGTACATTTTAGTAAAATGGTTGCAGAACTCTTGAAGCAACTGCCACAGTATTGAAAAGCATTGATCTAGTTGATATTATACTATTAAGCTCTAGTAAGACAGTGTGATACTGGACTTGACCAAAAAATTCCAGAGAGCATAGGGTAAAATAATGTCAGAATAACTCAGAATATTCTGAAAAGAATGAAGAATGATACCAAATTCATTGTGAAATAATTAATATGGTAATGGTATGGATAGACAGACGACAAAATAGAGTTCAGAAAAAGACCTAAATATATGAAAGAATTGCAGAGGATTACAAGGAGGTATTTTATTTAAATCAGGAAATTTAAATTTATTGAGTAATCTGTAAATAATGTTACGACAACCGGCTGTTAGGAAAAAATAATTATGCCTTTATTTTTGGTATCAAAGGTGCATAAAAGTTTTTTCTTTTTTCTGTACATATGACTAGTAAAAAGTTAGGGGATTCCTAAAAGTAATCTTAGTGTGGAGGCTTTTTAAAGGACTGGCACAATCTGGAATCCATAAAGGTAAACACTGATAAATTGCAGTACATGAAAATTTAAACTGATTGAAACTGATTGAAATTTATGACAAAAAGAACAGCAACAACCCCTTTCCCTTCAATAAAAGCATGAATTGTAAACAAAAGAATAATCGAGAAAAGAATAATTTGCCAAACAAATAGGACGAAGTTCCATTCAAGAAATTAGTTTAAATATGGTGCGGGGGTGTGTGTATATAAAGAGCCATTCAAGAAAAGTGAAAAATCAGTTGGTATGGCTATGGAAAGGGTCTGTGAAATAATTGGATTAATAATAAAACAAGTGTAAGACCAGTAAAGTATGTTCCTATGTACATATCCTATATATGTATATACACAAACACTCTTAGTATGTGCATAGGACTTTTTTTAGTGGGTTGCAGGATTTTTTTCAAAACTCTTCATAGGGTGGGTAGTGGTTATCTCTCTAGGATAGGACAGTCATGAATTATGATATTTTACATTATGTAACCTGAAATTTTGGAATTTTTTAAAAAGTAAAATGGTGGGTCATTTATTATTTATTTTGTAAATATTAAAGATTTTATATTGCAAATTTGTATATTTAAAAAGGAAGAACTCCATTATCTCAAATTTATACAACCATATAGTCAAAAATTTCTAATGGAGAATGTTGATAAAATGTTAAATATACCTCGCTTTGAAAATCATCCTGTAAGATGTTAAAATAAAAACTTTAGAGGGTTGTAGACTCACCTTATAAATTTGAAGATATATGTGCTAAATATGGAGATTTACGTATCAAGTCATCAGAAATGTTAAGAACTTACAGAAAATGTCGTCAGTAAACTTTTTGGCCTTTTTTAACTGGATGAAAAGATGAGCTTTATGAGTAGATATTTTGCATGACACTATTAGAATTCCTTATAGTAATATAATTTTATGTAATAGTTTTAGCTTTAAAAAATTACAAGTTGTTTCTAAACTTAAATATCATATATAAGTACTTAAGAAGTTTTTTAGTTATATGACACTGTGGTGAGGCCATGGACTAAAAACTCCTGAGCTGTATTTTATAATAGGCAGGAAATCTCTTAAATTTATAGATGTATATGTGCAGATTTAAAATTTATACCTGGAGACCTTAATACCACATAACTCATGGTTAGGTGTTGTCGAACATGTAATTGTTTCTGGATTTCACATTATACCATACTTTGAGGTTGTGCTATAAATCTTTTGTGGTTATGAGTTACTCTGGTATGTTGCTAACACTCATTTATATTAATTCATGTTACTTTAATTTGAATGCACGATTTCTTAATCACTTAATTTAGCAAATACTAAGTTTAACTTTTATCTTACATAGTTCTGAAAGCTTTGTAGGAAGTACTTTAGTTTCAATAGAAACATTCAGGGTTTTTTTCCTTCATGGAGATACCTCTGTTTTGTAAGAGTGATATATGTCAACCATCATATAAAGATAATGTGATACTTTACTGATGTAATTTTAAAATAATGTGATACTTTACACATGCAGAAGTATTCTTATATTTGGTAAAGGTTTCCAGTTTGTAGTTACTATATATGTCATTCATAAATTAACAAGAATTAAAATGCAATAAAGTACATTTAGCCTGTTGATCGTAATTTTTTGGCCTTCAGTTTAGAACCTACAGCCAGGATCTTGAAATGCCTTGAGATTTTTGCTTTGAATAGCCATTATCATTGTATTGTAAACGTGTAGACAAAGTTATAGTCAGATACTGGCCATTTGTAGAATAGCTCTTCTCAAGCATGAGAAAGTGTTCTTATTTTCTTTTTAAAGGTATTTCCAAACACAAAGCTGATTTTAGAAGTAAATAACCATAAAAAGTAAATTATAATAATAAATAGTAAATGGAGAAATAAATAACCACAAAGTAAATGGATAAATGTCTTCAGTTTTGTTTTATTAATTTAAATAATTAGATACTATAACATTTCATTGTTCAGAAATTATTAATGTTCTGCATTCTAATGTTCTTAATTGTTTTAGGCTGCAGTTCATGGAGCTCGTTTCAAAGGGCAGGATCTAAAACTGGCATGGAATAAACCAATAACTAATATTTCAGCTGTTGAAACAGAAGAAGTTGAACCTGATGAAGAGGAAGTATGTTTGTTTTTTTTTTAATTTGTTTTGGCCCTTAAATGTTCACATTTTTATATGAAATGTGATTTTATGGCTGTGATTTTAACATAAAACTTTTATTCCTGAGCCATATTCCAGGCAGGGGATGTCAGATAAATGCGGAAACTTTAAATTTTCTGGATTAATGAGAACTATGGATTGCTAATCCAAAAAAAGAAAGAGAGAGAAAATCATATATATACTCCGTTTTCATTTACTCTTAGAAAACAGTAATTATTCTTTAGATTTTTATCCACAGGAAATCTTGTAATATTTTAAGTCTTAGAGTATAATCTACTTATTTGCTTTATTAACATTTCAGGTTTCCTTTATTTTAATTCATACTGTCTTAGTTCATTAGAGTGAATGCCTTCTATATGGTAGATAATGTGATAGGCACAAAAATGAATAAGACACGGTCCCTATCATCAAGGAGCTTTAATCTGGAAAGGGGGGTAGTGACAGACACATAAGAAACTAATTATAATGAAAGGCAGAGTGATATGCTCAATAAAGATTTGAACAATACGCTGTGGGAACCCAGGGGAAGGAGTGGTTATTTCTGTCCAAAAAAATCTTGAAGAAGGTGGTGACAGTGGAGCTCAACCCTAAGTGATAACAAATCTTTACATAACCAAGAGGTGGGACTGGGAATAGATTTGAGAGAGGCATTTTAGGTGTGGAAGAGGAATAGGTGTGGAACAGTCCATTTTTCTTGGGGACAGCAATTAGTATGATGACTGAAAGGTGTGAACATAAAGAACAATGAAGTGGGAGAGCCCGTTGAAATCATAAACATAAAAATATTTTGTTTGATCATGAAATAAGCTGTAGGAAGTTGAGGTTAATAAAGGTAAGGTGGGGAAACAATGATTCCATGTTTTACCTTTGTTAGATTTTCGTAATGGCACTTCATTTTGTTTGAAGAGCATTCGAGGCTGTTATACATATCCATAGTCAAATGCAAGAATAAAATGTGTATTATGAAACTCATATACATGATTTGTCATTTTATATTTTAGATTATACCTTTGTCCTTCCATGAGTTTGAATTGAATGGGGAGAAAAGCAGGAGAGCTCCTGGTATTAGGTATTTTGAAAAGTTTGAAAAGCAGTCTGAGAAGCTTTTATGAAGGGAATGGGGAAAAGCAGGAATGCTATAAAAGAAATGTTTGTTACATATAGCAGAAAAAATATAAATCTATAAATCTTGATAGATGTTTCTACAAGTTATTGGTCGACTTAGTGTCCAGGGTTAGACAGGGTAAGTTAGAAAAGACTTATTGATGTTTTCTTTTTTTAAAAACTAAAGGTATTCAGCACTGTTTTGCAGGTGTAGAAGATGGCATAATTTGATCAAGTGAGGCAGGAGAAATGGCATGTAAAAGGCTTACTTGGATATTTTTTTAGTGCCTGTTTGATATAAACAATAGAATAGATACTGTAGAGAAAACATTGAGTGAATAAAGGTTGCTTTTCTTTGTTCTTGAATATTGTAGCTATAGAAATACCTTTTGTATTCGCCTCTTTTGAGAGAAATCAGTATTTAAAAGTGTCACCTTTTTTCTTTTCTTTTTTTTTTTGGGTAAATTCCTAAATGCATTTTAACCTAAAGTTTCAGGAAGAGTCTTTGGTGGATGACTCATTACTTCAAGATGATGATGAAGAAGAAGAGGACAATGAATCTCGTTCTTGGAGAAGATGATTTGACTGATCATTGATCTGCATATGCTAGAACTCTACCTGTGTTTCATTAGTATTATCTAATGTACTTTTACATATTTGTAAAAACAATTTTTTGGTAAAATGTGATGAAGATGGATTTCACAAATAGAAGAGAAGAAAACTACCTTCTGATCCTGTATTTTGAAAGATTGATGTTTGCATTTTATTTCAGTAAACAATTGCTAAAGACATCACACTAGAAACATATGCAATGTTTTTATTACATACTTCTACTGAACATTACGGAATTCTTTGGGTTCTTTGTAATTTAATGAATAGGTCTAAAACCTTACGACCAATACTTGTTATAACTTAGAGGATTTTGTTTTACTCCAAATAAGGAATGAATTTGCATTTAAAATCTTAATGAATGTTTTCAAAAATGAATAGATAACATAGTACTCTAACTAAACTCTCCAAGTTATGTATTCATAATATTACATAGTAGTATGCTTAGGCTTTACTATGTATTAGCCTTTTGTTGGACTTGTGTATGTATTTTACCATATGGGTTTTAATGATAATGGTGTATGACTGCTTTGCATATGAGTCCTTATGCGTTCAGATGTTAAAAATAAAGTGGAATGGTCTCTTGAAAAGAAAAGAAAAGAAAAAAAAAAGCAATGGCAAAAAAAAAAAAAAAAAAAAAACATAATGACCAAGACAATGTTCCTTGATTTTAAAAAAGAAAAAAGAAAAAGAAAAAAAAGAAAAGAAAAAAATAAATAGACCATTCCAGATGGTGATCTACCCTTCCCCCCAATTATCACAAAAGGAGCTATAATCACTAACTTATTAATAATGGTTACTGGTACCTTTACAATAATGTACAATCCAATGTTAAAAATTTATACCACTTCAGTTTGGTTTGATCCTATAAATTTTCAACAGATGTCTTAAAATTTAAAAGCAGGCTGATTAGTTTGGAACCAGACTTCAAGTAGAGCTAACATTTGGTGAATAAGAAAACATCACATTACATTTTGGATGTATGAAAGAAAACTTGACCATTTGAAGATGTATGAATAAAGAAATGTACTATAGATACTACTTTAGGAAAACACTGTTTGGTAAGTGTTCCAGTCTGATATTTTAAGTGTGCATTTCCTATACTTGTATAAAAATCTTTGACATTTGCAACAGTATTGTGATTTTTAAGTGGATTTCTCTGGCAAATGAACGTGATCGTTGAAAGTTGATATAGCAGTTTGAGGAAATAAATGCATTCTTTGTAGAATGAGGGGGTGGGAGATTACATATTTACCTTTCAAAATTTATCATTTCAGTTGCAAGAGTTTCTTCCCCTCCTGAGATTATAGTGATTATATTCAATGTCACATTAAAAAAAATCACTTTCTTCCCATACTGGGGTCCTCACAGTCACAAACCATAATTCCAACACCATAATCCTCTGTCAGTGGGGTAACTAATAGATGCTGTTCCTCTTATTTTTTCCTCCCACACTTAGGGTTAAAGTTGTATATATGTTCTTGATGGTAATACTATTTCATAGAAATGTTTTGGCTTGCCGTTGGTACATGTCTTAATATTTAAGATTTCAAAATTGATTTCTTTTGTCAAAATAGTGACTTTACTCAAAATCTTCTTTACTTAGATCTGTGATATATTTTTATGTAGTCTCTTGTATGTTGACTATGTGCTATTCTGATTCATTAGGTAAGTTTGTTTTCTTTTCTTTTTAGTAGTCGTGAAAGGTGCCAAATTGGCAGAGGCTCACGTTTCTTCTCTTTACACCAAACAGGTATTATAAAGAAAGAAAATCTTTCAAAGGCCAGTTAAATCTCCATGCTGATTTTTGGCTTTATAATTTGACTAGTAAATTTTAGCCTGATTTTTAGAAATTTTTATAAAATTCCCTTATAATGTAACTGAAATTACCTACTTATTTAAATCCATAAATAGCTTATCCGTTTCCCTAGTCTTAAATTCTCTAGTAACCTAAAATTAAAATGTTTTAAGCCATGTTGCTTTGAATGAATCAGAAAACAAGTGTGTTTCAGTTTCGTTCCAAAGAATGAGGATTAAATATTAACAGACATTCATTAGTTCAGTTACGTTATTATCATTAATATGATTTTAACTATAAATACTTGTACTTAATTGCTACTGGATTTTTGAAATTAATGAATATGCTTATAAATACTAGTACTCTGCATGTACTTTCATGTGTTCTGATTTAAAACTTAAGGTATCCCTTTGAAGTAGTTGCTAATTTCCATTTTACAGATAAGGAAACTTAGGTTAATAGAAATGGAGTGACTTGCCCAAAGTCACAGCTAGTGAGTGAAAGGACTAGATTTGACTGCAGGCATTCTGATTTGGGTGCCAACTTTTTTTTTTTTTTTTTTTTAAACTCTACATTGCTACTCCTTTCTAAATATTGATTGAGCATGAGATTGTGTTTGTAGTAAATGTGGTAGTTCTTGCACAAAATTGGTAGACTTTTTGGTCATTAGCCAGTTCATACCTTTACCCTCCCTTCTAATACAGCACTTTGTTCATATCTCTGTTATAGTACCTATGTTGTAATATAATTTATCTGGTTTATATGTCTGTCTTCCCCACTAAATTACAAGCTCCTCTAGGAAGGGGACCATGTCTTATTCATCTTTTTATCTCTAGTGATTATCACAAAGCCTGGCTCATACTGGGCACTCAAATGTTTGTTGGATGAGTTAATGAATGAATGCATATTTAAATCTCCAATAATGGAGTGACAATTACCTCCCTTGTTAATTCTTATCAATTTTTCAAATCTCTCCTGAAGGTCTTCTCAGTTACTGAGACCCTTTTGCTAAATAGCTGAACAGTTAGGTATTGCAGCAGTGGGGTTAAAAATGCTGATGGAGGAATATACATGTAGTCTTAATGGAATTTCCACAACAATCAAGTAAGACATTAATAATTTGGAGTATTTAATGTTGCAGTCAGTTTCAGAAGTAAACTAGCCTTTGGTTTCTGTCTCTGTGTAAGAATAGAAATGCCAAGAACCACCAATCTAGTCCATCCCACTAATTTTTTTATACCCAAAGATAACCTCGCATAGCGCTACTAAGAGATATAGCTTTTGGTCCCAGCTCTGCAACTCTCTGGCCTTAGACAAGTCTCTTAACTTACCCAAGGGTGTTTCCTTGTCTGTAAAATGAAAGGGGTTGGACTAGATGATCTTAAGTTCCCTTTCATACCTGTAGTTTCCTTGGTAGTATATTTAATATAAAACACTTTAATATATCTGTACCAGTTCCTCCCTACCTGTCGAAGGCATTGTTGTTTCATCTTATCAATGGAAACAACATAGATCTGGTTATGATAGTCTGTATAAATGTGTCTCGGTACAGTTTTGTATATAGTGTTCCCAAATGCTTGCTCTTGCTGGCACAAAATTCATTTAACTTCTAAAGTATAGCTAAACTTCCCTATTCACTAGACATAGTAGACTTTCTGCTTACAACTTTTCCTTTTGCTTCTAAACTCAAAGTCTAAAACTCTTTCTTGTTACAATATGCTACCTAAAACTTGAAACACATATTTAATTCTACAATTCTCCAAACAAGTTCTTTGCTTTAGTACAGATCTGGGCTGAGTTTGAAGTGAAAAAAAGATTCAGAACAGTGTAGGTAGCTACTACTTAACAGGAAAAAGAATGAGAGAAATTATGTATTATTGGTTAAAAGATTGATTAGGATTACCTCAAGGGATGGTTGAGTTGTCATTTTACATATTTCACTCAGTATTTTATGTCTTAAGCAGTGTTGTTTAAATGTTATTGAATAATTGTAAGATTTTAAAAATTAATTTTAGTATTTAATTGATGCCCAACTATTTAATGAAATCATGTTGCAGGAATGGGAGAGTACTCCATAGCTCTTGTTTTATTGTAATACAATCAAGTGTATCAACCGATAGTTTACTATAAAGACAAAACTTCAGTGGTTTAGGCTGATTACCTGTAGAAAAGTATGGCTGAGCTTAATTGTAGGAAATTTCCTGTGACTAGAACTGTTTTATGGGGACTGTATTTCCAATCTTAAACTTGGAACACTAATCATTGGCTCTAAGGGTTACATAAGAAAGCAAAACATTTGCTTCTTTGGTATGTTGAAATATCAATGGTTATTTTAGAGTGTTATACAAACTTTACCAATCTATATTTTCTTTTTTTCTTCCCCTTACATATAATGTGAACCAGTTGTAGAAAATTAGTTTTAGTCCTTCTAGAATTTATAGAAATACTTACAAGCTTTTTTCTTTCCTTACACAAAAATCTTTTAATCTTTTAAAACAAAAATGTCCTGCGTGAAATTCTAGTTAATTAGTTCACTTTTTGGTCTTTTCTCTTAGGGCTTTTATTCTTCTAAAGCCCTATAAGTAAAAACAGAAATTTAGAATTAAATCATCAGTGAATGATGTTTGTAAGGCAGAGAGAAAATTTCCTTTTCCCAGATCTCAGGAACTACCCTGTTCTTGTTAACTTCTTGAACTGGCTAGTTGCTCTAAGGTATGTATACAGGCTCTTAGAGGAGAGTAGCGTTTTTTGTTTTGTTCTTGTTTTTGTTATTCTCTCTCTCTGATCATTATATACCTATCAGATGACAAGAGATTATGTTCCAGATTAGCTACCTAAAAGTTCTAAGAAAAAAAGAAATCTTGGTGAAATGACTGCCATTCTCACTATTTTCTAATGAAAACGTCATACTTGGTTAGTAGAAAAATTCCGAGTTTGGTAAATAACTTTCTTGCAGTTTATTAGTAATATATATTCATTGCATAGTGTAATTGAAAGCACTTACTTGTTTTACTTTTTTCGGTATCAATTTATTATTGTTCCTAGTTCCTCCCTCCCTATTACTTTATTTCATCCATCCACTAACTTCCCATCATCCAGTTAGTCTCCCTTTGTATACGAAGCACTGTCTCATTCTGATGTGTTCCTTTTTATTTTTGGTTGTTTAATCATTGTGCTTAGTACAGAATTTTATGTCCTATAGTGTAATTAAAGAA
This sequence comes from Nasua narica, assembly GCA_028533885.1. Taxonomy (NCBI): domain Eukaryota; kingdom Metazoa; phylum Chordata; class Mammalia; order Carnivora; family Procyonidae; genus Nasua; species Nasua narica. The sequence continues at coordinate 24,792,362 of CM052810.1, forward strand.
TGAAATGGTTATCATATGGAGTTTAAGGAAATTAGATACACCTCGCAATTACTTTGAAATCATTGGGAAATTTAAGAAAATTGTTCTTGCTTTTATTTTTATATACTCTATCTTGGAATTTGTTTGTGATTTCTTAAAGTTACTTTGCCTACCCACACTTCTTTAACAGTTGACTATCTTGTCAGTTACTGCATTTCCTGAGCAGAAATTATAGATCACGGCTGTGTTGTAGCACTGTGATCTTTGTGGCTTAATGTTTTAAGGAGGAAGCATGATACAGAGAGGTTTTGTTAAAATCATTTAACCCAAAGCTGATTCTTTGTGAAATTTGTCTGCAACTTTGATTTTGACTCCTTTCTCAAATAGATTTTTTCTTAATATTTAGAAAAGTTGGAGATCAATTTATGGTATGATTCAGTTTTTAGATTTATTTACAATTTTCAAAGTTTTTTTTAATAGTCTTCTCTTTTTCCAGCAGAGAGAGATCATCATTGCCTGAATTTAGCTTTGTGACTACAACAGCAAGACCTGTTCCTGTCTGGAGACGACTGTTATAATATCATCCTATCATTTTATGTTTGCTCTTTATCAATTTGAATAGATGTTTACATGTACTATAATTTGCATTTTGTCTTTTCGCAGTTCTCTAATTGCTACATCTGAGTCCAGAAGTATGTCTGAGTGTGTGCTTTGTCTGACCTTGCTCTTAAACGTCTTCTCCCCTTACTTTATAGCCATTTATTTTTTTAAGCACTAAAAAGGAAAAAGACCTCTTGGCTTCCTAATATGGGATAAGTTCAGTCTCAGCCAAGTTGAAAATTGTGTCTAGGAAATCTATAAAGCCATGATACTGTGTTCATTAGCATGAACAATTTAGAATGAAGAAAATTATTAAAAAGCTAAGCATGGATCTGTTTTTAATTTTTCTGGGTTTTAGGATACATTTCTGGGGTTAGGATAGTCACTTAAATAATTTTGAACAGATGCTAAAATACTTTTTTATACACTGTAATAACTTGCCTATTTCTTCTAAATATACTTAACTGAAATTGTTGCCAAGGCCACTTATCCAAATAATTTTTAAAAAAAAATTTCTTAGCTCTTCAAAACCAACAAGGAGAATAATTTTCTTTCTTTTCAAGTAATACAGGATGATCTGTGGATTATAAATATTGAGAAATATCTATTAAATGTCTAATTTACACAGTTTTTCCATGTTTTCCTCACTTGCAATCAAGACATCAAAGACAATCTTAAAAGCAAGGGGAAATTGTGTTGTGTGTCTAACATTGCTTAAAAGGTGTATGTTCATAATATTTATTTATAAGCAATATGGCTTAGAATTATTTATAAAGAGCGTGATTAAATCTGATCCTAAATATTCACCCCAAATACCTTTTTTGTAGTGAGCATCATATAAAGAAGCTTTCAGAAAATTAAAGTATTCCTTCATAGATTCTCATGAGACACTGAGAAGTTTGAAAGTTATACTTTATTAGAAAAGTCCAAATTATACATGATTCTATTCACCTTTCTTTTTTTAGTTTCTTTAAGCCATGCTTGTATTTTCACATTTTTTTGCACAAAGTTGACTATTCTGCAAACACATTTTTCTTGAGTGTGCAGTGCATTTGTCTTCATGAAAAATAAAAAGAATGAACACATCAATCATAATGTAAATTATTTTGATCCACATTAGTCGACAATCGCTTGGTTAATATTAGGCTTGTGTTTAAAGGAAAAGTAGATTTCGGAAGGTCTTCTAATATAATTATGACCTAGTAGCATACAGGACATTTTTAAAATTAAGACTTTTGTTTTAGTTCATATTTGCAAACTAGCATATAGCCACAGAGTTCAAAGAAACTTTCCCAAATTAGTTCATTATTTTTTCTTTTCAAGGAAAAAAGATTTTCTTCCCCCATGATAGTGATTTACTTGCTAGGTTAGAAACCAAAGAACATAGACTGAAGAGACCATACTTGTTAACAATTTTGATTGGTTCTTGGATGTAGACCACATACCAGCACCCTCAACTTTACTTTGTCATCTTTATTTTTTCTTTCCCTTGCTTTTAATTTTAAAAGACAAAATAAAGCAAAGCAAAATTAAACATGCCATTGAGAATCAGAAGTCGAGATGATTTGATTCTCATCAAGATCATTGTGCTTTTTGAAAATTTCTGTGAGAGCCAATAGGTCAGTTACGTATTTAAATTCCTGTGTGTTTATTAATTAAAGATAAGGATTTTCATTATTTTGTTTTCCTGAATAGGATTCTCATGGAGCTATGTGTAGATAACTGTACAGAATCACTTTTGTGTAATTGAATGAAGTGGTTTACCTCTGCATGATTGCATTATGGAAGCCTTTTATATATCTTTATATTTTTCAATATACTTAGATTTTACACTATTAGCAGCTCTAGTCATGCTATATTTGTTTTTTTTTAATAGAGTTTATAAATATTTATCTCAGAATACAGATCAACTGAATATTTTTGGTCTTGTTTACAAGATAAATAATACTTTAAAGTGATGCAGCCCCTCAAGTGTCTTAGGAAAAAGTTATTGGTGCTAAAAAAAAAAAAAAAACCTTTCAATATCATTTTTGAACCTGTTATCTAGACTTCGCTAGGCTTTAATCTATGATCACTTGTGACTTATTCTAATCTAGCAGCATAATTATAAAAGTGGTCTGTTGTAAGTCAGGTAAAGAGCCCAGCCTGTTAGAAACAACCCATAATTTAAAGATATGATACAGAATTACAGTATACTTATTTGTGCCCAGCTTCCAAAAAAGAAAATAGTTTCTTCAGTTTGTCATTAGCTCTTTTGATAAGAGGAACTTTAATCTGGCTAGAATAAAAAATAAAATGATACATTCAGCATGGCTCAGTTTTCCTAAATTTCACGTGGAAAACTTTTCTAGTCCTAAAAATATGCTGTAATCCTGCTCTGCTTCAAATTCCCATCTGTCTTTAACTGAACAGGAGGCGGCAGGGTAATTCTTTCATATTAATAGAACATTTGATGAGTTGTAAAGGGATGTATTATTTACGATGTACAAGTTTTGCATTGATGTGTAGATTGTTTTCTACATCTAGAAGACTTCATTCCAGCACCTTAGTGAATGTTCTTAAGATACAGTTTTTAAGTATCAACAAAGCATTCATAGATGTTTACTTTTGATTCTCCGAATCCTGAACCTGTTTTGGGTGTGATATTACTTCAGAACATGTTATCTGGCACAAGATTTCCTTTAATAAGTGGTTTAGTTTTACTCAATTTCTGTGGATTGTTGGACCTAAAAACACCAAAGGAGTCTTTTCTTGTCTGGAGACTGGATTGTTCCAGTTTTTAATACCTGTGCCCATAAGTATCCCATTTCACGAATGTGTGTTGGCATGGGGAAAAAATTCCCTGCTCTTTGAGTGGAGCGAAAGTAATTGGTTAAGCTGTAGCAGCTTTTTTTGGGGTTTATTTTTCAAAGTGATAAAACTTGAACTGAAAAAGGTAAAACTTGAACTAGAAAACTACTCTTGTATGCTTAGAATGTTTATAGTATTACATGTTTATGTGGGGTTGTCAACATTTTTATTATTTATAGTTGAATTATGTTGTTTTGTTTGTTAAATATCCATAATGTTTATTATTTTTATATTTTGAAAAATTTTTAAATAAAATAGTCTTACTAAAAACAGTTGTTAACTTTTTAAAATTGTCCTACATCTTGCATCAGTTGTATTAATGTGGACTAGAAAGAAAAATTTGCAGCCCTCAGGCATTGCACAGTTGAGAATTTTGAAAATATTTTTACATATATATGTGTATAAACATATACACATATATATACGTACAAGTGGCTCCAGGTTGCCTCTTCTCCTCTCTACCCTCCATTCCCACTTTAAATTGTTCTAAGTCCCCTTAGGTACCAATGTTTTATTGGCCTAATGACTCCTTTTCTAACACATATGCAAATCCTCCATATCCTTCTCCTTAATTCCTGCCTCTTTACTGTTAGAATTTATCTCTTTATTTGGGGGCCAGAAAGTTTCTCCTTATCATGAGTAATAAAGATAAAATACTATTGTGATGTGAAAGAAAGACTGCCATATATTCTAAAGTGAAATTCTGTAAAGTGCTTATGCTGTCAACCTCCAAAGCCATTGAAAGTTTCCAGAACTTCCCTCTCTAATTTTCAATTTTCATCTCATTGTTTGTTCTCCCGATTTGACCTGCTTTTTTATTTTTATTTTTTATTTTTTTTATTTTTGTTTTTTTTGACCTGCTTTTTTAGCATTCAGCATGCTCATTTCATATTCAGTTTCACTGATTGATAAATATTGCAATATTTGTTGTTTTGTTTTCATTGCAGATATACCTTCTGTCATCTATAACGTGGGTTAAATAAGCTTGGTAATAACCTGTCTTCCACTTGTGACACTGCTTCTACAAGAAAATACATTATCATCTCAAAGTTCATAAGTCTTGATAAAAATTAGTTAAATCTGTTTATGAAATAGTAGAGGACTTTGGTTAATAATGATGTCCTGGGTAAAATTACTTTTAAAACATACTTTATATAGTATATACTTCACATATCCAGCCCCTGTGGAATATTTGCAGATTGAGCATATTATCAACCTTCACTTAACTAGAAAAAAATATTTCTGCATGAAGTATGAATGAATTTGGTCTTTAAAAAAATTTTTTTAATCACATAATATTGTGGAAAAACTAGAATTTAAAAAGCATGATAGAAAGCCTGTTATTTATAAATGATCAGGGAACATTTAAAAATGGGGTTATATAATGTATACTGTTTTGTGGTCTCTTTTCATTTATGATAATAGATTCATACCATTTTTTAAGTCCCTCCAGTTGTAGGCGAATTGTAACATATTGAATCCTCATTTTGGGTGTATAGGGCCTTCCTTTCCATTTTTAAATATATATGATGCTGAACCCTTGAGTATCTGATTATTCCTGCAAGGTATACTCTCAAAACTACTGGGTTAAAGTATACTTGTTTTTAAAACTCATGGTATGTTTTCAGTTTGATCTTTTACAAAGCAGAGATGTATAAACATATAGGAACTTTAACAATTTAGCTTTGGAGAGCAGCATAAATTCACTTTTTTGTATGTGTTAAAACCAAATTTGTATTCATATTTTAACTGGAACCAAATTATACTTGATAGAGTAATTCAGCTCTGATACAATAGTGACACTATTAGTATTTTCCACAATATGTTGTTGCCAGGATTTTGTATACCATACCAAATATAGTCTCGTAACTAGTCTGTATTGAAAGGTAGGACAAATAATCTTCATCTTTATTAAATAAGATAAAGTAAATGGCAGAATCAGGACTAGAATTTCCATTTCTCAATATCACAAGCACTAGAAGAATACACAAAGGCTGCATAGTTTATAGCATGACAAACTCCCCATATTTTTTTTTATTTCAACTCTTCACACTGCTTTTCTTCAGGAAAACATAATTTGTTTTCCCCATGAAATCCATGGATACTTGTTTCTGAAACAAAGCACGAAATAGACTGAAAGAAGGAAATTATATAGAAATGGGAAGATTATGGGTTCCATAGATTTTCCTTCTATGTCCTAAGCAAAAAAAGAAAGAAAAGAATCTATTTTCTTGGGAAGAATAAAATCCCTTGCAAACCATGAACATTTTCCTGAGCTATTTATATAATGGTGATGTTTTATCTAGTACTTCTCTAATACACTACATTGTATGACATTAATTTGAGGGTTTGCAGTGTTGTGGTGGTGTTTTCTTGCCAGTCTTTGATTCACCTTTTTTAAACCTAGAATGTGTTACCGAAGTATGGGAGAATGCATTTTGTGTTCAATGCTATGAGAATTGTGATTTGATTATCTAAAATGAGTGTGCAGTGTATTTGTTTTGAGGATTTTGAATGTAGGAAATGGAGTTAAAAGACTTTCACTTCAAGGAGGATAGAGTGTGAGTTAAACACAAAGCAAACTTTTTAAAATCTCCCACATTGTTGAAACATTTTTAATGATAAAATGTGACTTATTCCAAAGATCTCATCTAAATCAAAGTTTTCAGGTTACCATACCATTTCTAAGAAAGTTATATCTATGACTTAAGACTTCATGGTCATCACTTTTTATTAGAAGTTGATGTTAGGAAGAAACTTAGAGATGTCTGCAATTTTGGAGTTAGAAATGGATAACAGTCAAATTTGTACGAAGTTTAAAGAAGTATTTAGTTTTTGTGTGATAAGTATAGTAGGTAATATGCCAATTTCACATTTTATTTTTTTTTATCAAGTTAATATTCAGAGTTAACAGAAATTAAAGAATGATAGAAAAGAAGATCTCTGGCACTTAGCAATTGTCATGTCTGAATGAGGTAAGAATTTAAACATCAAACAGGTAACTCTTAAAAATATTCTTTGAGTACTGATTTGATTGTTAGCCATGATAGCCCTCACATATGTCATATTTGTAATAATGGATGAAAACTACATATATTGAGAACGAAGTCGCATCCTAAGCAATGATTCTTTGGTTAACCTAGAGTAGGTTTTTAAATTTTGTTTTATCAAGCTATCCAGTGAAAAAGAGAGAATCCTCAAATTGGGAGTACTCACAAAAGAATAGAGCCTTCTAAGATGCCGAAGATGGGGAGACTAGATTTAGTCCTGCATTTGTGAAAGTTCTAATTGAAAGAAAGCAGCCTACAAGCAAGTAATGCATTTGTATTCCTGGTTTTTTCCCCCAAACTGATAAGCTGATAAGCTTTATTGAGCATCATATATATATATATATATATATATATATATATATATATATATATATATATATAATTTATTAAAGGTACACATCCAGGGCACCTGAGTGGCTCAGTTAAGCGTCTGACTCAGCTCAGGACTTGATTGCAGGGTTATGAGTTATATAAAATACAAAAATATTAGAAACATGCATCCAAGAATACATTTATATAGGGTCCCTCTTCTGTTCCTCATGGGGAGGCATATAGGGGTGATGACAGCAACTTGAATGAGTTCCAAGGTATCCCCCCCAAAAACCACCATTTTATCTACCACAAGAGCACCTCAGCACAACATATATTACCACATAAAGCATAAGCTACACCATTCAGTCCTAATGTCCAACCAAGTTCAATTTCCCAAGATTTTCACTGTGTTACATACTTCTGTAACCTATGTGTGACTGCCCTTGCCCAGTTGGACCTGGGAATTTTCCAAAAGATGAACAGTTAGGGTCTTTCTGTGTGCAATTCTAACTATGGCTTTCTATGAATCATATAGGAATAAACTTCTTTTCTATATACTAACATCAAACAGTTGGGAGACTGAAATTTATAATGCAATGTTAGGAGTTACAACCATACCTAAAAAAAAAAAAAAAAATTATACCTAAAAGTAAATCTAACCATGTACAGCACTTGTATGCTAAAAATTACAAAATGTCAATAAGACATAAATGGAGAGCTGGAGTTCATGGATTGGAAAACCCAACGTAATATATTCATTCTCCAAATTCACACACAAGTTTAATATAATACCAAAATCCAATAAGTTTTTTTTATAGATTATCCTAAAATTTATATGGAAAGGCAAAAGAATCAGAATACGATTTTAAGAGACAAGCAAAAGGAATCAGTCCATCCAGTTTCAAGACTTAAAGCTATAGTAATGGAGATTGTGTTTATAATGGAGGGACCTTCATGGGAAGGATAAACACATGGATCAATGGAACAAAATAGAGATCTCATAAAGATGCACACAAATATGCCCAACTGATTTTTGACAGGGTACCAAAAATTGAATGTAGGAAATAAAATCTTCAAATGGTCCTGGAACAATTGACATCCATTGGTGAAAACAAAACAAATACTCCTTTCCCTGAGCTAAGACTCACCCCTCATTCAACAATTAACTGAAAATGAATCAAGGATTTAAACGTAAAACTGTAAGATTTGTAGGAAGAAGAAAAATCTGTGGGACCTAGGGCTAGGCAAAAGTTCTTAGACTTGACACCAAAAGTATGATCCCATACAGCATGATAAATTGGACTTCATCAAAATATAAAACTTCCTGTGTGAAAGAATCTGTTCAAGGATAATAACATTAGCTACAAATGGGAGAAATTTGCAACCCACATGTAGTATGTGTCAGCACTGGTATCTAGAATATATAATTCCTTGAAAGCTCAACAAAAAGCAAACAATCCAACTAGTACGTGGGCTAAAGACATTTCACCAAAAAGACTATTCAGGTAGCAGATAAACACATAAAAAAAAATACTCGACATCCTCTACCATTAGGGAAGTGGAAATTAAAACCACTCTAAGATATTCTTACATACTATCAGAATGGCCAAAGAAAAAGTGACAAAACCAAATGCTTTAGAAACTGGCTCACTCATTGAAATACTTGGGTGGCTCTGTAGCTCAAGTGTCCACTCTTGTTTTCAGCTCAAGTCATGACCTCAGAATCCTGAGATCAAGCCTTACACAGGGCTCAGTTCTGGGCATTCAGCCTGCTTATGATTCTCTCCCTCTGCTTTTGTCCCCTTCCCTCTCTAAAAAAAAAAAGAAAGAAAGAAACTGGATCACTCATAAATAGCTAGTGGAAATGTTAAATTGTATAGTCAGTCTGGGAAACTGGCAGTTTCTTAAATAGCTAAACCAACTATCATATCAACCAGCAATTTACTCCTGGCCATTTAACTTATTTTTACACAAATACCTATATATAAATGTTCACAATAATAAACCACTGGAAGTAATCTACATGTCGTCCAATGGATGAATCATTAATCGGATACATTCATTCCATGAAATACTACTCAACATTAAAGACAAAAACCACATTATTGATATGTGCCACACCTTGTATGAATTTCCAGAGACTATGCTGAATGGAAAGAAAACAACAACCCAATCTCAAAAGGCTACTTATGTGTGATTCCATTTATATAACATTCTTGAAATGACAAAATTATAAAGTATGGAACAGATTAGTAGTTGCCAGGTGTATGGAAGTGGTGGGTGTGAATATAAAAGGACAATATGAGAGATCTTAAGGTAATGGAAATACTCTGTGTCTTGACTATTAGTAGGTGGTTGTTAACATTGTACTACAGCTTTTGCAAGATATTACCATTGGAGGAAACTTGGTAAAGGATACACAAGATCTTTATTTCTTACAACTGAATGTGAATTTAAGTTATCTCAAAACGCTTAATTTGAGAAAAAAAGTAAAGGCAGACTAACACCCAGTTCCATCTTAGGGCACAATCTGGAGAAATGTCTTGGAAAGATGTGTGCTTCTCATAAAAAATGAGATCCTTGAGGTATATAAAAAGAATCAACTGAATTTACACACTTAGGAATTTCTGGAAGTACTGCAGACTTACTTTTTCCCACTGGTTACATTCCCAGTGCCAGTAAATGAAGTAGTTCTGCATACATGGTGACTCATTTTTTGTTCCCATCAGCATTGCTGCATGAAAGAAACTTCATACTGAGAAATGGCAGAACTCACCTATGAAAAGGTGGGTGAAGATTAAAACAACTGATGCTTACCTTGTTTTCCCTGCCTTTACCGTAGTTCAGGGGAGGGTGGTGTGTGTGAAATCATCCAAAAGAGAAAGAAAACATAGAACAAAAGCAAAATTATAAACTAAATGCTCTGAAGGAAATACATAGTTTTATGGGAGTATAAAGCAAATGAGCCTGACCTATGATGTCAGGAAAGTCTTCCCACAAAAAGTGATCTTTTAGTTGAAATCTGAAAGCTGAGTGGGATCTTACTAGAGGGAGACCATATTCTTGAGGAATAAACCGAACTGTGCAAAAATGCCTTACAAGAACCAAGTATGGTATATTTGAGGACGAAAGAAGCCCAATGCAACTGCAATGCAGTGATAAACAATTTGAAATGATTTAGTACAGAAATCTTAATCTATGGGTGAGAATGAGATTCCTAGAGATCACATATAAGAGTGAGGAAGTCTACATAATCCAGATAATGTAGGCAGATTCTGTCTGGACAGCCAAAGTGGTAGGACAGCCAAAGTGGTAGGAACAAAACCAGGAATGGTAGTTACAAAATAGCCCCCCCCACCCAAAAGGTTTAAGGAGGTTGTGATAAAGTGTCAAATGTTAAAAGGCAGTGTAAGATGAAATGTAAAAAATGTCCATTGGATTTAGGGATAAGGAAGTCATTGACTCTGGAAATGCTTTTAACTGTTTTTGTTGTTGTTTTGCTTATTTTTTAATGATGGATATGAGAGATAATGGATAGGCTAAAGACTAAAAGGAAGGTGAGGAAGTAGAAACAGTATAGGCAGGTTTTTTGAGATTTTTAAGAGTAGAAAAAAGAGAGATCAGTAGTTTGTAAGGCAAGTAGGATAAAGGGAGGCCAGAAAATCATGTTTAAATCTTTACAGAAAAGTCTTAATAAGAAGGTAAAAAGAGGGGCACCGGGGTGGCTCAGTGGGTTAAGCCTCTGCCTTCAGCTCAGGTTGTGGTGTCGGGGTCCTAGGATGGAGCCCTGCATTGGGCTCTCTGCTCAGCGGGGAGCCTGCTTCCTTCTCTCTCTCTGCCTGTCTCTCTGCCGACTTGTGATCTCTCTCTCTCTCTCTGTCAAATAGATAGATAGATAGATAGATAGATAGATAGATAGATAGATAAAGTAAAAACAACAATAATGATAGTTTAAGGTGCCAAAAAACATGGAATAAGAAAAAAATCCAAAGTACATTTAGGACTGCCTTTAGAAGGTAATGGAGAAAAGTAAGAAGAGGAGGAAAATATCATGTTTTTCAAAAGTTTGGTAGTAGAATTCAAAGGGTTCCCATTAGATGACTTCAGTTTTCTTTGCAGCTATTTAGGAACATCATTTGCTGCATGGCCTCCACCCTGTAATAGTGAATAGCATTCCCACCCCACCTTTATCATCTTTCCCAATTATACCTGAGCATCCCTAAATATCTGGCCTTAACTAGTCCCCTGACATTCTTCCCTACCAGACTCAACTGGACTTTTCACCACGGCCTCTACTGCCAATCACAGTGGACTCCATTAAAACACTGCTTTACTGGATACACCCAAACTTCACAATGCCCCTCTCCCTTAACAATACCACACCTCAGGGCAGCAAAGCTGCACTGCAGTCTGAGGAAATCCATGATCCTTCTTCAACTCTATCAGTCTTTGTTCCTGGGACCCAATGCATAACATCTTTTAACACAGCTCCTTTTATTTCTTGCCCTCTCAAGCCAGTGAGTAAACAAATATCTTGCCATCCCTTTTATAATCCTTTTCTGCTCTATTCTCCTGATATTTAGGGGGAAGAAATTCCCATAAACATCAATTTATAAAAATAAGTAGGAGTGTCTGGGAGCATGAAGCACTTGGGATGTAAAGGGTTTTTTTTTTTTTTTTTAAGATTTTATTTATTTAACAGAGGGAGAGAGATCACAAGTTGGCAGAAAGGCAGGCAGAGAAGGGGGGGGAAGCAGGCCCCCTGCTGAGCAGAGAGCCCGATGTGGGGCTCAATCCCAGGACCCTGAGATCACGACCTGAGCCAAAGGCAGAGGCTTTAACCCACTGAGCCACTCAGGCGCCCCGGGATGTAAAGAGTTTTAAAAGAAATAGAAACTAGAATAGAAGGAGTCTGGAAAGAAACAAGGTTCAGAGCATGGTAAGAACTTTGAACTTCATTCTGAGGTGTTGGAGTGGGGGACACTGAATGGTTTGAAAGTTTAGAAGAAAGAAGGGGATGGAGTAGAAGGAAGAGATGAGGGCAGGGAAATGTGAAGTGATTATTTTTGCAGTGATGAGGATGTACTCCAGGTTTCTAAGCTGAGCAACAAAGGTGATGATTGTGTCATATCCTGAGTTGGGCCAGTGGGATTGGGAGCAAGTTTTTAGGACAAGAAAGGGAGTCTAATTCAATTCATGTGACATGTTGAGCTTCAGGGCCTCGAGGGATATCAAAATGGAAATACTCTCTAGGCAGATGTCTGCTTTCTGAAGTGTAGGAGAGGAGTCTGGGATGCAGATACAAGTCTAAGAACCATATACAGTACATGAGTGAGATTCTCCAGTGAGGACATGTAGCATGCAAAGTGGTAAAACAAAGGATGGTAAACCCCAATATTTGTAAGGGATAGAAGTGAGGGTACCCCTGAAGTAGATGAAAAAGAGTAGTTCGAAAAAAAGACCTAACTGAAAGAATGTCACAAAAGCCAGTGAAGGAGAGATGACAAGCCAAGTAAGAAGTCAGTAAGATCAAGATGAAAAGGACCTGTGGAATGGCAAATTCAAAAGTGCATAGACAGTTTCATGGAAGGAGAAATCAGACTGATGTTTGGTGGAGACAGAATGTAGGCAATTCAAAGCAGAAGGCAAAATTTAGTATGGTAGCTTGAAGACTTTGCTGGGTAAAGGAAAAGAAAGGTCTATATTTTATAAACTGAAGGAGCAGAATCAAGGGGAAGGAGAAGATTAAGAATGTAAGAGAAGTTTATAACAAATGGATATTTCAGGGTGCACTGTGGAAAGGGAGGACAGAATGAGTTGTGAGAACAGTGATAGAGTATGCTAGAACATGGTCACCACACCCTGATCATTTGAGGACTGCCCAAGTGTGATGTGGCCAACAGAAATGCATTGAACTCATGGACTTTTAAGTCAGTTTTAATAGAAAGTTCTTTTGCTCAGAACTCAGGGCAGCTGTGCCATACCAGGGTATGAGGATGGCTGTTTTCACCCAATCCCTAGAAATCTTAACACAACTGAAATATAGTAATTTCTATTTACAAAACGTAAGTAACTTGCTCATAATAAGCACCCAAGTGTTTATAAAATAAATGGATTAGGTTGCCCTGGATTTTTCTGGGGGAAGGGAGAAAGAAAATTATAAAATAAAAAAGGGTGTAGGAAGGGGTATCGAGGAGAGGGAGAATCCCAGGGAAGGAAGGTATAATAACAAAGCCTAGTACTGGAATAAAAACACCCAGTGTAAGGAAAAATATGTTTGTTAATGCTTGCTGCAAGTAAAGAAAAATGTTCTTTTTTCCTCTGAAGTATTTGTTTCAGTGACTATATCTTGGTGTCAGCATAGTGAAAATTTGAGTTGGTACTTTGGTTCTTGCCACTGCTTCCTAAAGACAACCAGCATGAGATGGCTGGAGTGGGGACATGGAGCATCTGGGTTTAAACAAACTGTGTGACCTCAAGCAAATAATTTACACTGTCAATCTCAGTCTTCTCATATGTAAAATGGAGATAAAAATAGTACTTTCTCACTATTGGTACTCTTCTCACTAATGAGAAAATCTGACGAAATTATGTGGATTAAGGATTTTCTTAGGATATGGTAATGGCTCAGTGGATTCATAATTACTTGAAAGGCTCAGGAAATGGAAAATATTTCCTGTGGATTTCTTATCTTAGGGAATAGGAAAGACCCAGATAGTGTTAAGGAAAATGGATGCAGTGTAGTTCCACCATCCACTCCCAGTGCCTCATTCAGAAATATGAATTGGATTTACCCTCAGACCTGGTCTGCTTTAGTTAAAGAGAATCCTGGGGAAGGCTCATTATTTCCCCTTCTCCACTCTACCTGTTTCTAATATACTCTGAAACCCGAATCTAAGGACGTATGGCAGCTGTGGAATAGTGAGAGTTGAGCTCTTTGTGTAGCGTCAAGTACTTCCTATGAGCTCAGTGTCTTAGGGGAAAACTGGTTTCAGAAGCATATATGGCCTAGAATTCCAGAACTACTCAAGGTTGAAGATAATCACTCCATGCTTCTTTTCCATAATCTCTCAGCCTTCTCTGTGTCTCTACTCCATTCTGCTCTCTCTCCTAGAGAGAAACTCTTTTCTGTACTTTCCAGTACACACTTTGGGAAGATTTTCTAATTAGCTAAATAAATGCACTCTGCTGTCCTATATTAATCAGCTCTTGCAAATACAGTAGCAGGAACAACAACAACAAAAAACCCACAGATGTGTAAGGAAATATAAAAAAAAAAGTCCCAGTGGCTTACAAGAAGCCTTTATTCTTCTGCATGTCCACAGGTTGATGGTGATTCCGCTTATCTAGAACTGGGATCAAATGAGAAGCTTTGCTTGAGGCTCTGGGTTGACATTAGCTCATGTCATGTATGTATGTTCATTCATGCATGTATGAACGTATGTTTATTCTGGGGCCCAGGCTGAAGGAAGAACAGCTTCCTGGGCATTCTCTTCTCATGGAGGATAATTGAACAAGTCATGCCTCTTGAGACCTTAATCTGGCATATTATCACATCTACCCATATTTCATCAGCTTAAGCAAGGCACATAGCCAAAGCCACCAATATGGTAGTAAATATACTTTTCTTACTCTAATAAAGCAATGTCACATGGGAAAGAGTATGGGTGTAGAATTCTAAAACAGGAAGTTATGAAGAATTGTAAACAATGATTCAAACTTTGTCCCAGACAACTATAATCTATGTGTGCATCAGGTGCCCACTCTCATCTAATCTTTGACTGTGCTTAACAAAAGGCTGCTGAGTAGAGCAGCCCACAGTGAAAACAAGTCAATGGGTGCGACCCACTTGACTCCTAGCTAGTGTGTGAACGCTAGGAAAGGTGTCAATAGTGGGGCGGCTGGGTGGCTCAGTGGGTTGGGGCCTCTGCCTTTGGCTCGGGTCATGGTCTCGGGTCCTGGGATCGAGCCCCGAGTTGGGCTCTCTGCTCACGGGGGAGCCTGCTTCCCCCCCTCTCTCTCTGCCTGCCTCTCTGCCTGCTTGTGATCTCTCTCTCTCCATCAAATAAATAAATAAAAATCTTAAAAAAAAAAAAGGTGTCAATAGCACGAGAGAATAGAGAATAGAGGGGAATGGATAGCCCTCATTCATAACATTTTTTTTAAAGATTTTATTTATTTATTTGACATAGAGAGAGAGAGATCACAAGCAGGCAGAGAGGCAGGCAGAGAGAGAGGAGGAAGCAGGCTCCCCCCTGAGCAGAGAGCCCGATGCGGGGCTCTATCCCAGAATCCTGAGATCATGACCTGAGCCGAAGGCAGAGGCTTTAACCCACTGAGCCACCCAGGTGCCCCTTATTCATAACATTTTACCATGAATTTGTTTCAAAAGCAAGTTCGGTCAAGTCTGGAGGTACATTTCTCGAAATGGATGAGTTATGATTTAAAAGAAAGGTAGATATGAACCCTCAAATATTTGAGTCAATACAAATAACTACAGGCAGTCTTTACATTACCCCAATGTACGTGAATTTTACTTACCACAATTAAATAACACCAGTCCCACAACACTGATTCAAAATTAGTTACCACAGTATATTAACTGTGAGTGCTTAAAGTATAAACTTCAGCGCTAGCTCTTAAGTCCACAAATCAGTGTGTGAATAAGAGATGTGCATCATGATCAGTGAACAATCACATTGCTGCTTCTTTCAAACTGTCTGTGATTGGTCACTACGCATCTTTTCTTCAGTTCACACACGTATAGCAAAGCATGTCATTGTGTTGCCTTCTTGTCTCCAGTGATAAATTCATGTAACAGTTTATAAGAATGGGTAATTGAGTACTAGTTACACCAGCTTAAAACTGATGGGGGTGGTCATTCCTTTAAGAGCAAAGAATAGAAGGGAACAGATAGTTGTCAGGGAAGAGAGACTGACTCACAGTTGGTGCTTGGACTTCTAACGGGATCACACAGCTGATTCTGAAAGTGATAAAAGAAGCTGGAAGGATGCAAATGAGACCTGAAGTAGGAGCATCTCTTCTCCCTTTCTTCCCCTGGTGGTCTCCCAATAGCTCCTCCCATTGGCAGTTAGTCTAGGAAATGTAGTTTGCAGATACACAATCAAAGCCAGAGGTAGAAGGGTTGGACTGGGTCTGAGAAGCACTAGGTAAGTACCTGCAATGGCTGCCATCACTATTTCTCCTAGGAATTGTTGTTAAAATAAGATTGCTAATGCTTTGCTTTGATACCTCAGGTCTCTGA
This sequence comes from Nasua narica, assembly GCA_028533885.1. Lineage (NCBI taxonomy): Eukaryota > Metazoa > Chordata > Mammalia > Carnivora > Procyonidae > Nasua > Nasua narica. The sequence continues at coordinate 24,808,418 of CM052810.1, forward strand.
AGAGGCATGTCTACAGGGTCACTGTCATAAGTCTGCTACCCTTGTAAGTCATGCTTTGAAGTAAATGGAAACAGATTGCCCAAATATCAACCAGAGGTCAGTTACAACCACTTTTTTTTTGGTCCACAAAAATCAGACATCCCCCCCAATTATTATTGTTATTTTCTAATGGTTTATTTCATTTCTCCTAAAATGGCTAACCTTTGTGTGATTCCATGTCTAAGAACTTAGCTTGTCTACTTTTATCTGTTCTCAGGCTGTGGGGTTTGCTTTTTCTTTACTCTATTTCTTTACTCTACTTCTGGTAATGAGGTATCCTGGGTGTTGATTCTTGGAGAGTATTTTTCAGTTTGCTACTCAAAGAAAAAGAGGCCTAGGAATCTGAGATTTTAATTTATTTCAACTTTCTCAGTTTCTTTCTTATACCCCTCCTGGCCCACTGGGAAGAAACAAGTTCACCCCTGGGAGAATTTGAAGCTTATGCTCTGGAAAAGAAAACAATGGCTTGTATGTACTACTTTAATAAATTTTTTGTTTTCTTTTACATACCATCTTTTACACATAATAAGCCTTTATGTATGATAAAGATAGACAACTACAGCATTTGAGCTGTTTAAAAAAAACACTATTATGAAGTTCTGGGGTCCTGTCTAACACCCACTTGTGCTGGTGGCAGTGACACCTGGGTGGAAGAGGATAATGTGAATATGCAGAGACAGTTTAAAAATTACCAATTGAAAAACTGATATAAATGTTAAGGCCTGCTTATGTTCTAATTTCCATAGCTATTTTTTCAAATATCTCTTTGACACCCTAAGAAGCTATAAGAAAGATACCAGTTAAACTGATCAGTGCAACTTTTTCATTGTATTTTTTTGTGTTTACTACTTTTTATAGCAAACTTTTAGAGGCACTTAACTTTTTTTTTCTTGGCACTTCACTTTTGATTATAAAATAATTTATAGTGTGTTTATTCTAGTGACACAGACTAAGCTGTTACCAGTTTTGAAAAACTATGCCTCCGTAGGTTTAAGGGAAGATTGGATTTGTATGAAATACCAACTGAGGTCTGTCTTTATGCCTGGTGACACCACTGGTTGAGAAATACTAAGTGAAGGTTCTAAACCATTATATATAATGTATAATCTAATATATAACATACATGCACATATAATAAACAAAACTAGCATTTTCTATGAAGTAGTCATTCCTATTGATCACTATAGTCATAAGAAGTGTATTCTAGTGGAAAGAGTCAGGTGATAAGGTTTGGTTCAGCCTCTCCTAGTTAGCTCTGTGACCTAGGCAAAGTCATTTAACCTCTTTGGGACTCAGTTTGCTTATCTGTAATAAGAGAGAATAGACCGAGAGGGACAAGCAGGATAATCTTGACCACCAACTCCAGAGAGCAGTCTGTTAAATGCTGAGTTGAGAATTCTAAGGCTGAGTCTGGCCTTAATGAGAAGGAGTGCCGTGATCGATTAGTGCTATCTGCTATGGGTGCAGGAGGTGGAGAGCAGCACTGAGAGTGCCATATATTAACTGTCTCCCTAGACTAGATTACCTCCAAGGCCACTTGTACTATACCATATAATTCAAGTTATTCATCACATAAATTTAGGTTTATAAACATAGAACAAAGTGGAAAAACAAACCTTGAGGTTCCTTGGTCTAAATACGGATTTTTGTCTAGTAACACTGAAGAAATAAACATATTTGGGAAAGAAAAATAAATAAATATGGATTTTGGAAAAATACACCTTTTCCTTTTGGAAATAAGAATGAAAGGGGGCCTGGGTGGCTCAGTTGTTAAGTGACTGCCTTCGGCTCAGGTCATGATCCTGGAGTCCCTGGATCGAGTCCTGCATTGGGCTCCCTCCTCAGCAGGGAGTCTGCTTCTCCATCTGACCTCTTCTCCTCTCTCATTCTCTCTCTCTCTCTCAAATAAATAAATAAAATCTTAAAAAAAAAAAAGAATGAAAAAGGAAGTTTCTGCCAGAACTTTTTGAAAGAGTTTTAAAATAATGTAAATTTATCTCCCTTCACTCTTCCATTCTCTCATGAAATATTTATTAAGTACCAACTTTGAAATTGACACAATGCTGCATGTTGAATATTTGCTGAATTTAATTGAAATGGGGGATAGAAAGATGAATAGGCACAGCCCTTGCTCTTGTGGAGTTCATGGCCCGGTGGAGAAGGCGTACATCCTAGCAGATAATTCCAATACAACATGTTAAATGCTCTAATGATCTTATGAAGCTTAAAAAATGAAATGACTAACTTTGTCTCAAGGAATTCCTGCAGGTTCTATAGAGATGATGTCTGAGCTGAGTGTTAAAGGATGAATAAAAATTTGGTGAAGAAGAGTTTAGGTATGTTGGCATTTTTGAAAAAGAATTTCTCCCCACAAATTATTTATATTTTTCAGGTTGTTTCTTTCGGTTAAGGTAGAGCCTAGAAAAATGAAATATAATTGTTGATTCTGATTCTGATGTTTGTTTAAGAGACTTTAGTCAAGTGATGCAGGCCTGGAAATGTAATTTGAACTGTCTGAGAGTGGAGGGATGAGGCATTCAGATGGAAGTTTAAATATCTCTGGATGATGACACCAGGAAACAGCTTGGAAGCAGAGAGGCCAGAACTATGCTGATCAAAACTGGAGATTCAGAGAGAATGGAAGAAGGCACACTGGCTGGGAAGCCCTTCCCAGGGGTTGGAGGGAATTTGTGTAAGGGTTTGGAAAGGGGTGGCCTGAAATTAAGGGCCTCTCAGGACAGGACCTCGCTTCTCTAGGAAAATAGGGATGGAAATGGTACCTCATGCTGGAGAACAGTAGCAAGGTAAAGTATGAAGTTATGAGAGTCATCATGAAGGATCAGGTCAACAAGAGGACTCAGTTGCCAGAAGAAAGGTTATGTGGAGCCCAGGGAAAGATAAGCTGATTGTGTACTAGTGGGTAAAGATTTCACTTTTAATATGTGTAAACTATACTCCACCCCAAAATAGAAAAAAAAAAAAAAAAACCTTCCATATACCATAATTGTTTCTGGGGAAAAGTGGGGGAAAGTCTCAGATGAGGGACCTTCTTGGGAGGGAAGAGATTCAGATCTCAACTCCTTCTTAGGAACTATTGAAAACTTGGGGAGAAGTGAGTGTGGACCAGATGATAGGCTTTCCTTACATAAACTTGAATGTTGTTTGAAGGTTGCTGATGTGAGTTGTGACTGTGTGTTGGCATGCCTGGTTGATAGAGTTGGATTTGCTTCTTAAGCCGTGTGGTCCCATTTCGGCAACAGGTGAGCCTCACTAGTAACATGATTGACTTACAGTGATGTCTAAGCCCTCACCTGTATGAGACTGGCTATGAGGAGGAGCAGCCTCCATTTACCCACTGAAAAAGCACTTTTATGGCTCAAACAGCAGGCCTTTTGTTATTCTAAAAGGATAAAACCAGTATGTTAGATGCATAAAAATGTGGCTCATGTTGTGAATGACATAGAGTGGGTCCTGGGATTTGTCTGCCACATACAACTGGGATTTGTGGGAGTATACATGTAATTTTAGTCACATGGCACACTTTTGGGGAAGCCACCCAATGAACCGATCATTTTCTAGTACATTCAATGAACTCATTAAGCGGCCTGCATCAGAGTTGGCAGCCTGGCTACCACTCCTTTCTTCTCATGGTGAGGCATAATAAATACTATTGGCTGATAGGGAAAATCGATTCATGTTTCAATTTAAGCACATTATTTTCTGGCTGAGAATTGTGTCTGTGGCATGTGTATTTAATTTTGGTTAATTTTTTTTCTTGCTATTTTTTTTGTAACCTAAAAGAAAATTTCATGGGGCATAGTAAGATTTCCTTACTATGTAAAAAGTGCTTTGTTCTTCTTTAGAAAGCTATTAGGCAGGATTCTACTAAAGCAATATATTCATATTAAAATATACATGCAGAGGCAACGACCCAGCAATCCATTCACTCCTAAGTATATACTCCATGGAAATGAAAATATATGTGCACCAATGTACAGGAATGCTCATAGCAACAAACCACATGTTTATCAATAGAAGAATATTCTGTACATACAATGGAATATTATGCAATGAAAAAGTATAAACTACACATAACACAACACAGATAAATGCCCCAAACGTAATACTGAGTAAAGAAGTCAGACATTCCCATCTTCCCAAAAAAGAAGTCAGCCCAGAAGAGTAGATTTTGTATGATTTGATTTATATGAATTTCAAAAACAGGCAAAAGAAATTTGTGCTGACAGAATTCAAAGGAGTGTTTACATTTGAAGGGCTAATGAACAAGAAGGGACATATCAAAGGCTTCTGCAGTTCTGTTTCTTGATCTTGATGATAGTTAAACATGTATATTTACTTTGTAAAATGTTGAGATATATACTTATGATTTGTGGACTTTTCCACATATGTATTTTTACATCCATAAAAACTTTTAAAAGGTTTGTTTAGTAATAAATGTTTTATTTATATTATTTTAGTCTTGTAAAGATAGGTTTAATCATTCTTACTTCTTAGCATATTAAGGTCAAGTCTTTTGTACAAGAATTGGTATTTTATTTTGTTTTTGTTAAATACATATGTGTAGCAATTAATGTTTTCTGAATTTTATGACATTCTCTACAGTAGTTAATCTTGTGGTGCACAATGCTGAATTTTAAGAGGTGGACTAAGGTAACAAATTATATCAAAGTGTCTTACGGAGTGGAAATTTTCTCTTAGCTAATAGCATGACTGGGACAAATTATGTTTTCAATTTATGTATTTATTTTCTTCAGTATGAGTATTATGTAGCTCATTTAAACATGATTTGCCTTTGTTGCCATCTTTACTTTCTGTTTCTTCCTATTGTATGGCATTGTTTGGTATCCTCCCTTTTTATGAAGAGAATTTCAGATTCTATTTTCCCTTTTCATATGTATTTATCCATAAAGTACATATGTATGGGCTTTTTCTGTCTTTTTTGTCTTATATCATTGATGTGTTCCCATAAAGTTGTGTGTGTGTGTGTGTGTGTGTGTGTGTGTGTGTGTGTGTGTAGTGATAATAGAGAAATTGTAGTCAGAAGTTGAAAGAAACTGAGGACAGTAGTTCATGTCCCAGTTTTCAGATAGGAGACTCTACCTTCTGTGAAATTTAGTGTTGTAGAACATTCTCTTAGGAACTTATGGAGACGATAAAATTACCAGACCTACGTGAAGCAAAGGAGATAACAAGCTCTAATGTTTTTCAGCCCTTTCGGCTTGATAGAATCATTGACTGTTAGTACTGGTCGGGCAGAATGCAGACAGCCTGCAGCTTCATGGAAATGTCACTCAGAGTCTCCTAGGTGCTGGTGATTGTGCTTCACGGCTCTAGGCATGAAGGAGACACCACCCTGAACCTCCAGCTCTCTGCAGAGAGACAGGAGAAGGTGAACTGCCTGGGCCACCTTTGCAGGGAGGGTTACTGCCTTGCTGGACATGGATGCCCTTTAAGAAGAAAGCTGCGATATTTAGGATTTCCTTCCATTATGCTCCACATTTAAATTTTTAAACTTTGCTTCAGTCCTAAAGGCTGCGGTGTAAGAACAGAGCTTTCCAATCTTATCTATTTTCCAGTGTAGGATAAACATGTTGGGTTTAGTTAAATTGTGAATGCTGATAATATTCATTTGGTACAATTTATATTCTTCTTTTATCTTTTTATTTTTGACAGTTTAGGCTGGAGCATAAAGCATAATTATATTCTTGGTATCCTCCCTCAGAAGTTTTAAATCAGTTCATGAGGCTTTCAGCTCGGCTCCTGTCATTTATCCATCAGCATTCAGTCCACTTAATCCCGGCCTCTCAGCTGAGCAGCCCTAGCCCCTGTTGTGAGTGATTGGCCTGCCCCAGTGCTCCCAGCTTCTCCTGTCACATCGCATTTGCATAAAAGAGGACAGATAACCAAATTTGAGTGCACAAATGAAAATGCTAAGCGCTAAACCTGTCACAGTTGTTGTTCAACTAATTGTGAAAAATTTGATTTGCTCGCTTTTCACTGTTTGTCATGTGGACCCCCTTCTCAAATGTGCCTTGGCTTCTGCCTCTGTGTGCGGGGCTTTTAAACTCTTGAACACGAGCAGCCCGCCCTGGGGATTACTTACCTCTCCTACCAGCTTTTAATGTTGGCTCATCTTCTTGACTAAATTAGGCCACCGTGGCAAACAAACACATAATTAAAAACCCAGGAAAGACAACTGCAGTTGCACTTCTTAAATCGATTTTTACAATGCTGGTGTATGCCTCGGTATGCTCTTCCATCGGATAATTTTATTTCTTTATGTAACCTCTGGTAGGAGAAAATCGAGGATGGGTGCTGTAGCAAGCTTTATTATTTTGAAACCGATGTGTTATTTTGTCTCTTTCTGTTTCTCAAATAACAAAAATTGTATCATGGGTCTTAAAAAGCACATTTCTATTCCCTAATACTTTACCTGACATGCCAGTATACATTTTTAATCAAGGTTTCAAATGATTCCATTTGAAATAGTATTAGAAACAATGGATAAAATTCCTTTGCCTTACAACACTCAATCACAGGAGCTCTGTTTAAATGGTATGCGGTATGGGTGTTTTGAAAATATGTATGTGTATTATGTATAGTCTGGCTCAGTGTTCCTTATGCAGAGGCTTTAACTATTTCCTTCGTATAGGTGTTAAGTTGATGATTTCTTGGTGCCCATGAAAACAATATGTATGGTGTGGCTACAAAGTGATAAAACTTGTTTTCCAGGAGTCACAGGAGATAATGTCTCTTTTGTTTAGAACAATACCTCTGATTGCTTTACTGTGTTAACTTGTCCCTAATATTTTAGGTATGTAATCTTCAAGCAACAACGACAATGGCATTAACTAAAGCTGAAAGCTTTTAAAGTTGAATACAGCTTAAATTACCTTTGAGAATTGGAGGGTTATAGTCTTGAAATTGTGTTGAAATGAAATGTGACATTACAGTGACAGTTTGTGGTTTGCAAAAGTTGGATATAACATCATGTACTACAGTATTCCTTTGAGATTTATTTTTAGTAGGTCATAAGACATAGATTAATTGAAGAAGTATTTGAATATATATAATTTTATACAGTCCTATCCTAAAGAAAACAGTGTCATTCTCTTTGTGATAACCCCCTTAAGATGCTGAGGGATTAAATCTAACCTGAAAATTTGAATGTACACTAATCTCTTTACAATATTTAATCTCATTTTAGTTCAAAGAAATTAGATTATGGTATGAAATGCTCACTACTTTAAAATGTACATGATAAATTTAAGAGTTTAACTTTTGTTTTTGACAGTGCTGGAGGAATAATTTTATTCCTATTACATTTTGTTTATACTTCACTATTTTTATGTCATTGTGGTTTCTTTTGTGGGTGGAGGTATCTGTGAGACTGTATGTATAAATTTCAACTAGATGTGGCTAGTTACATATGAACAATATTAATTATGAGATTTCAGTGTCTCCAAACCAAAAGTCTGGAAAGGACCACAGAATTAATTTGACCCTCCAGAAAGAATTGAATGAAACCTTTACCAGAGAGATCTCTTATTATGACAGTATGGGCCCTTATGTGGATTAGGAAGAGAATAAATTAATAAATATACTCCGTTGTCTACTTTCACTCACTTTGAAGTTGTGCTATTCCTCTTCAGTAATATTTCTTAATCTTTATCCACATATATTTCATTTTTGCATTCATTTAATTATAGACCTTATAATTATGGAGGCAGCATTAACACTGTGGTTGTTAATTGTCTGGGCCTTAGAGCGAGACTACATTGGTTGGAAATTTGTCTCATACTCTCAGTACTGTGTGACCTGAGGCATAACTGGTCGTTACCTCCAGACTTCTCTGCTACATAACAGAGATTATAGTAACACCTTCCTCATAGAGAAGTTATTAGATTTATATGAGTTCATGCATGTGATGCTTTTAGATCAGAATAGCTCAAGAATAGTAGCTATTATAGTGCATACAAGATTCATGTTTTTCTTTTTGCCTTTGACCTCTTTTAAATACTTTCCTAAGGTTTCTAAACAATCACATATAGCATTTTAATGGCTGATATATCATAGTTTACCCAATATTCTCCAACTATTGGATATTCATATTATTATTATTTTTTTAAAAATTCATTAATACAGCTATGTGTATCTCTGTTCATTCAGGCTCCTCTCCCCCAGCACCCCACATTTTATATTATTCCCCTGAGCCAAGTTTCCACAGGTTGAGATTTCTGTTTCATAAGGCATGAAAATTTTAATGGATATTCAATTATATTGCAAAATCCTCATCCAAAATGTCTGAATACTTTACAATGTTAACTTTGATCTTGGCCCCACTTGTGTTGGTCTTGCTAGCATTTCCTGCCTGTGTGTGCTCATCATCTCCAAGTTCTGTTCGAGGTCTAGGACTCCCCAAACTGCTGTTATGGTCTTCTCTTGCAACTTGATGCCCGACACCCACTTCTTATTCATCTCACATTAGAATAATTCTTCTTAATCATTGCTTTTCTTATGACAGTGTTAGAATTTTTCTTCTGTGGCTTCTACTTCATTTTGAATCAAGTTAAAAGCTTTTATTAATTAAACTGCTGGACCAATTGTTATCTACTAAGCCTACAATTTCTATTTTATTTTACTAGGACGCTGTGCAGCTTAGTTCCAAGAATGCAGGCTTCGAGTCAGACAGATCCGGTTTGAATCATGATGCTATTATTTACCAAGTTGTATATCCTCAGGTAAATTCTGTGAACTTCAATTCCTCACTGAGGATAAGAACAACCACAGCAAACTCGAATGATCACTGTTACATACATAAGGTGTGTGAAATGTTGGCTGGCATTAGATATTCAATAATTACTAGTTAATTTACTCTTTCAATCACTACTCTATTCCTACTTTTGCTCTTCTTTCAAAATATTTCCTGCAAATATTTTTCTTCTTTTATTTCCAAACCATTGCAAACATTGAGATTCTTTTTCTCTCCCTGCCGAATTCCCATATTTTTTTCTTTGAAATCATTTTTGCTCATTTCTTTATACCGGATCTAGTTGCTTCAACAACTACTCTTATTTGGGATTTGAAGAGGTCTCAAATGGAGACCGTTTGCATACAGAAGTTTTTGTTTTAATATTAAACTTCAACTGGGATAAAATGCTGAGGAAATCTGTGAATTAATATGAAAATAGAAGTTATCAGTTGGGTGGGGAATGGGGAAAAGAGAAGACGTTTATGGAATCATTTTTCTTCCCTAGTAATAAAACCATTTTGGTTCCTGAATGGCTCAAAGATATCCTCCTGGTGTTGGTGCTCGCAGAACAGAGACATGGTAGCCAATAACTCTTTGACTAATTATGTTTACAAAGTGCTTTCTCATTTTGCCTTATTTAAAATTTTAATTGTGGGATGACTGGTTGTCTCAGTAGGTTAAGCATCTGTCTTCAGCTGGGTCAACCCCTGGGTCCTGGGATTGAGCCCCACCTTGGGCTGCCTGCTCAGCAGGAAGCCTGCTTCTGCCTCTCCCACTCCCCCTGCTTGTGGTCCCTCTCTCCCTGTGTCTCCGTAAATAAATAAATTAATTAAATCTTTTTAAAAAAATAAATAAATAAAATATTAATTGTATAAAAACACTTCTCTGACCTTAGGAAATTTATAAGGTGGAAAAATAAACAAAACATATTTTTACAAATCATAGAAAAGATTATGAAATAACACCACCAGCATGACGTGGCGTAGACCAGGGTCCTCAAACTCAAGTGGTAAGGAAACTGAAGAGTGTGTGTAGTCCCTAAGAGTATTAAAATTTAACCTAAATGATGGCAACAACACAATGTTGACTAAACAAAATACATCTGAGTGTCATGCTGTGGGATGCTGCTTTGTGACTCCTTGGACACAAATTATGTTGTATTTACCGAGCCAACCATGGTTCAGGAAGAGTTTATGGAGGCATTGGTTCTAGGTTTTAAATAACAAGTGGGACTTGAAGATGGGAGTTTATATCCAGCTAGGTGGGGACAGTGCATCAGTGGGGAAAGACAGAGAAAGAGAAAGTGCCTGATCTTTCCTAAAATCAGCAAGTGGAGGAAATCACTTCATTTGGAGGGAATCATCCCCATGATAAAAGCTCCACCGATGAAAAGGAGGTAGTGTTTATACTATGTGTAGTGGTAAGTTATAGAAGGGTCTTCTCCCCTTTCTCGGAGATTAACCTCACAAGAGTGGGGTTTGGGGATGGTTGTGCAGGTGGCATGCTGAAATCCAGAGATAGAAAAGCCTAGAGAAAAGGAGACCAGTTAGAAGATGGTTTTTGTGGTCCAGGTGTGAGGCACTAGGTATCATGGTGGTAAAGAATGGAAAGGGAGGAGCATGCAAAAACAAAGCTCTCAAAAAAAGAATTAAATAGGCCTGGGACCAGATAAAATTTAGAGCCAGGGAAGAGGAAGAAATCAAAGTTCATTGACAATTCAAACTTGAGCAGAATATTAACTAAAATAATGAAACCGAGAGAGCTAGTTTGGGCAGAAATAATGCATGCAATTCTAAATTTGTAAAGTTAGATATCCAAGTGATGTGACATCCATGTAGCTGGCTGGATGATTGGGACTGGAGATGCAGATTTGGAGATCAAATTCAAAAGTTACATCGAAGGAGCAAATAGAAAATAATGAACAAGAGTCAGGGGATATAACTTGTTTTATTAGTTTGACGGTGAAAGAAAAAAAGCAAACTAGGGAGATAGCTTGAGCCAGCAGAAGAATTAGAAGAAAGTTATTATATTTCAAGAAAAGAGAGGAAAACTGGAAGGAGTGGGTAAAATAGGGGCACCTCTTTCCTTTATTTTTATTTTTTAAAGATTTAAATTTATTTGACAGACAGAGACACAGCAAGAGAGGATCCAGAAGCACGGGGAGTGGAAGAGGCAGAAGCAGGATGTAGGGCTCCATGCAGGGCTCCATCCCAGGACCCTGGGATCATGACCTGAGCCGAAGGCAGAGGCTTAACTGACTGAGCCACCCAGAGGCATCCCAGGAGTACCTCTTTCCTATGGGAAGGTAATTGTTGGTTGTTCCCTGCCCAGTGCAAGTAACCTGATCATATTGACTATAGTCCAAATCCCACATTTCCCTGGATCTAAGAACTAGGTTCCTTTTTTGCTGCTTTGTGGACAACAAAGAGAGGGAATCCCTTTTTTTTTTCTTGCACGAGGTAAGATCAGAGTTTAGAGTGGGAAAAGAAGCTACCATAAATCCACAAAATTTTGTGTGAATTAAAAATGTTTTAGCAGGATTCTTTTGTGACCTTCAGCATCTGCTTTGGAATTTTGTTAAGTGTTTTATTGGATTTTTTTAATGTAATGATAGCTTTTCATTAAGAGTTTTGAGAATTGTGACTGCCGAGACCCAGTCACTGCACAAGTGATTATTATACTCATTCACAACTGTGGTGGGCATTAGCATTCCTCCTCTTCACTGTCTGGTGCTCCTATACCTTCGAGCAGACGAGTGGGTGGCTTTTCTCCACCTGCTGCCCTGAGGACAGGTATGCTATGCAGTTTGCTTTGGCCAAGGAGTGTGAGTGGAAGTAGTGTGTCATTTGTGGCTCAGCTACCCAGCCTGCTCTTCCCTTCCACTGCCATCGACCATGGACGTGGCATGTTGGTGTGGAGATGCCTTATGGCCAAAGCAGGTGAGAACGAAGGCGGCACATGGAGACGAGCTACACTGGAGTGTTGTCTGTCATCTGTTGTCTGGGAGAGTAAGAGAGAAACTTTTATTGCACTTTTTTTTTTTTTTTTTTAACCACAGCATAATCTAGTTTACCAGTGTTAATAAAATGAGTTGAAAAAAATATTAACAAAAATGCAGTTATAGGATGCCTAAAAGGTCTCTCTTCAGTTACCTGAAATTTTTATAGTGGTTCAGTGTATGAGTCCTTATACTTTGTCAGATGTGTAGTTTTACAATCACAATAATCATGTGTACGAAGGATAGTTATAACAGCTGACATTTAATAAGCTTTTGCTGGGACACCTGGATGGCTCAGTCGGTTAAGCATCTTCCTTTGGCTCAGGTCATGATCCGAGGGTCCTGGTGGGATTGAGTTCCACTGTCTGTCTGTCGGGCTCCCTGCTCAGCCAGGAGCCTGCTTGTCTTTCTGCCCCTCCCGCCCCCACTTCCCCACTCATGCATGTTCTGTCTCTTGCTTTCTCTCTCTCTCAAATACATAAAATCTTTAAAAAATAATAAGCTTTTGCTGGGTGCCACTGCTTGTTCTAAACCCGTGTAAGCTCTGTGCATCTCTGTTTAGCCCTTTTGACAATCCTGAGAGGAGACGCCTACTAATAAGGCCATTTACAGATGAGGAAACTAAGAATAGAGAGGATTCTTAACTTGCCCAAGGTGGGTTCAAGGTTTGAACCTAAATCTCTCTGATTTTAGATTCTGTGTGCTTAGCTGCTGCGAAATGACCTCTGGCTGTCTCCAGGAAAGGGAAGCTGTAATTTATGCTCTGAATGTCTGAGTGTCATGGATCCTCAGTGTAAAACCTGGCTTTCTCTTCTATTATACTTATATGCATCAAATTTTCAAACTTGAGATCTTTTCTGCTACTGGTTATACTAATTAGCAAATCATTGAACTGAAAGACAAGATCCAGATTATTTTGAAGAATAGAGAAGTTTGTGAACATGAGAACTCTTGATTAGCCTATAGGTAGGAATCAGGCACTGCTTTGTGGGAGTGTTTTACAGCGGAACCATGAGAAGTCATTTAACTGATCAGTTGAATCTATATGTGTAGAGATGGAAAACAAAAAACAAATACTATTTATATTGACCCCCTTCCCCAAAAGAACAACACTAGGTATGAGGATTCAGAGATGAATAAGCATAATACCTTAAGGAGCTCAGGATCTAGTATTTATGTGAAACCAATAATAGCAATAACATCTAATATTTTTGGCAATTAAAAATGAGCCAGTGTACAAAAAACCGGCAAATTGTGCACTTAAAAAATATGTTCTTGGGGGCCCCTGGGTGGCGCAGTTGGTTGAGCGACTGTCTTTGGCTCAGGTCATGGTCCCGGAGTCCGGGGATCGAGTCCCACATCGGGCTCCCAGCTCCATGGGGAGTCCGCTTCTCACTCTGACCTGCTCTCTCTCACTCTCTCTCTTTCCTAATAAATAAATAAATAAAATCTTAAAAAAAAAATATGTTCTTGGAATTTCACATACATTTCCCACTTAATGTTCAAATTAATCTTATGTAACTATCTTCCGTGTTTTAAAATAGATAAAATATTTAAACTTCAGAGATGTCAGTTAAATTACCTGAGATCCCACTGTAGATGGTGGATGATGCCCAATTCTTTTAGACATCAAGGCCTATGCCATTCTTTACTAGTATTTCTAAAAGTGTGTTAGATTTAAATTAGTGGCACATTACCAATTTTAATGCAGTATATAAATATCTTATTTTAAGAGTTATGGTTTGTATAGTTTCTACTTTCCACTTACAATGGTTATATGTGGTTTTATTTTAAAATACATATTTCTAGGTGGAAGAATTAAGTCGATTTGTTTTATTTATTATTTATTTTTTGAATCTTTTTTTTAAGATTTTATTTATTTATTTGACAGAGACACAGCGAGAGAGGGAACACAAGCAGGGAGAGTGGGAGAGGCAGAAGCAGGCTTCCTGCTGAGCAGGGAGCCCAATGCGGGGCTCAATCCCAGGACCCTGGGATCATGACCTGAGCAGAAGGCAGACGTTTAAAGGCTGAGCCACTCTGGTGCCCCTATTTTATTTTATTTTATTTTTTAAAGATTTTATTTACTTATTTGACAGAGAGAGTACAGGGAGAGGGAAACGCAGAGGGGAAGGGAGAAGCGGGCTCCCCGCTGAACAGGGAGTCATGCAGGCTAGATGTGGGGCTCCATCCCAGGACTCCAGGACCATGACCTGAGCCGAAGGCAGAGGCTTAAAAAACTGAGCCACCCAGGCGCCCCTAAATTGATTTAAATAGAAATAGTATTCAGGTATGCCAAAATTGTGAACATGGCAGTCAAGTGCTTAAGCGTGGAAAGCACTCTTCTAGGCCACACTGTACCATCGCTGCCAAAAAGCTGAGGGCTGAGACTAGGCCATGCTGTTGTAAGAAACAACTCCTAAATCCAAGAGTTTGAGAACAATGGTTCGTTTATTTATAGCTCACATTGTATATCTAACATGACTGGGAGCAACAGTGGTGGGGCTAGAGGTGTGTCTATTCCATATGTCACTCAGGAAACTAGACTGACGGAGATCCCACTATTTTATATCACTCAGCTGGAGACTGGAGGATTAAGGGGAACCAGATTCATGAAAGGTTAAAGAGTTTGGGCCTTATCCTGAGGGCAAGAGGGATCAGTGCTTTGAATGCTTTTTGTTCTGTTCATTGCAAGCAAGAGAGTGTCATGGCCTAAGAAGATAATACAGTATGTTGCATCAGGACCCATCACTAAGATTTTTGTGATTCAAACCCAATATATGAAAATCCAGGTTTATACGGCCAATAAAATGGGGACTGTTCAAATTGCAAGAGTGTTCTTTGCTTAAATAAAAGATTAATTGCAGGGTGCTCTTTAAGTGTAAATATCCCTTAGTATGTACTGCTTGAAATATTGAAATGAATATTTATTTACTGTGTAAATTCAACTTTTTAGAAGCTCTTCTGTAGTGGGGACTTCCACCTGTTTCACAATGAAGGTAACAGTGTAGCTTTAAAATGTGAATGTGGTTGCCATTAACATTAACAGCAAAATGAATTTTCTTTTCCCCATGTGAATGCAATGAAAGCAAGTGTAATTTAGATTCCAGGCATTGTAACAAATACAAATTTGATAGGCAGGGACATTTCTTTGGTGATTATTTGAGCCGCCAAACCCTTGGTTTATGTTTCTAAAATAGCCCTTACCATGTTTTATTACCTGCTTACATGGCTGTCTTCTTTACCAGCTCTTTGATGGCAGGAGTCCTTAACTTTGTCTTCCAGCACCTGAACAGATCCCAGCTCTTAGTGGGTGCTCAATAGGTATTTATAGTGACTAAATAAACACCTTGCATTTTTCAAACCAAGTTCTGATGTGGAACGCTTTCCCAGCATGTTTCACCTTTGCCAACCATAACTTTCTTTTTAATTCATCAGTACTTACCTCTCTTGGGATTGCACCTTTGCTAGAGAGAACAGCTAAATCTTTAAGTAATCCAAGACAAATAAGAAATACACTTCAAGAGAGCTAGTGCATCCTTAAATTGTTGATTCCTGTGACTGAGTGAGAAAAATGAGTGTATCTGTGTAGTCAAGAAATAAATTCTAGGCAACCTTAGAAGAGTTGTCTAGTTTTGAAACATTAAGGCCAATTTATCAGCCATTACACTCTAGTTAAGTACTAATCAAGTTTATGTTTCCCCTCCAAGCTAAGTAACAGAGAAGAACTCTGATTGCAGGGGAACACTAAAGCCATCTATTACATGGCCTTGAAATGCTTATGACTTTAATTTCTACAAAGAGCATATGCTTATTGTATTTAAATGTCAGTTTCACAAAACCATACGTCTCAAGTGAGACAATCACATAATTGGAAAATAATTTGCAAAAAATTGAGTTCTTGCTTTATCGCTTCCCCCTCTGCATGCATTTTTTCCCCCTTTTAAGTAAATTTCTATTCTGTCTCTTTATATCCTGAAGTGCATGCATTGATGGCAGCCTCCGAAGTCTCTACCACTCGTGCTGTTTAAGAGCTCTGGTTCCCAGATGATCTCCATTCTCTCTATTCAAGCTTAAGCATCATTTATTATCCCTGAAATTTATGTGACAAGCCAGAATTGTAGCCATGTATGCATTTGCTTCTGAAAGTGCAAAACTCTCAAAGCAAAGAGGTGGAAATCAGATGCACTCAGGGCTCAGGTTAGCACTTGAGCTCAGTAATAAGGGACCGGCCAGTAATTAAACCACCTCAGAATAATGAAATGATTGTACACAGTATGGAGGGAGCCCCAGCATTATATTGCCAACCATAGCCAAAGGAAAGGAGGACCTGGGCTTTGAGAGAAGCGTTGACATGCAGACGTTTTCTTTTGATACTTCTAATAAGTGATATTGCTCAGAGGCATTTAAATCAGGACATCTTTGTTTAGATGAATTACAACGTTGGGGCCACAATTTATACTTTGTATACTTTATGTTTAAGAGCATCTAGTTCTAGGGATCAATTTTTTTAGAGTTCTTTGTTAATCAGAGAGGCTCTGTGTAAACCAGGAGGAATTTCCTGGGGTGGAGGTAGGGATGGGGACCAGCCATTGTCTGAGCCTCAGCTCATGTGATTGTAGTTCCAGTTTAGAAAGCAACACTTAAAGCTATTTAGATGGAGGGGAGTGAATAGGGATGAAGAGACCAATTAACCAATTTTTCTTGGCCTTTCCTCACACATAGACACGTTCTGTACAACACCCCAGTTTTGATGTATTATTTTAATTAATCCCAGTCTTTTGATTCCTGCAGAAAGAAGGTTAGCAAATGTAACAATGCTCGGGAGTTTCTTTATCGTAAAAGACACATAATTTCAAGCATTTAATAAGGTAGATTTATTCTGGGTAGTTTAGCTTGCACATTCACTCAAACAGCCCTCCCCAAAGACAACATTAAAAATGTGATTAGTTAGCTGCCATCAATAACACAAAATAGGAAAATGCTCTCTGAAGGGACAGCTTTGTGGAGGGCACTGCACAGTGTGTAGTAAAAATATATGGCCTAATAAGTTTACATTTGCAGGCTCATTTGTTAAAACTCTTGAATTTCTAATTTGTGTCGGAAAGATAAATGGATGGAGCCACAGTAAAGTGTGAGATTAATACTGATGGATGGGGATTCAGTTTTTTGCTGGCCTCTTAGTTCCACACAACCCAGTAGGCAGTTTACAGGAAAGCCAAATGTAAATAAAAAGAAGGACATTATTTACTCGGGTGAGACCAATTGCCAGTTACTTTGTTCCTTTCAACCCTACAGTTAAGGAAATTTCTATAATTTAATTATTATACTTCAGTAATCAAAAGGCCTACAATTTATAATTTGATGGTTTTAAGATTGGTCCCCAGAAGCTGTATTATGTGAGAGGCAGTTAGGGATTGTCTTTCTTGTTGTATTTCAATAAAATATTTCCTCACTCAGACTGTCCTTAAAAAAAAAAAACATTCTGGGTACAACATCCAAGAAAGACATGGGTCTGAGGAAAAGCAGAAAAATAGTGGCTTTTTCATCATCAAGAATTTAAGAAAACAAAATGAGATTCTGTAGCGAAGGAAGTTGGTAGTAGAAGGTAAATTTCATGCCTCTCTTTGCCATATTAGACTCCCCTTTCAGGGCACAGCCCTCAAGGCCATAAGCAGTGTCCTGGCATGGAGTGTTCTAATGTCTCCAGAATTTCCTGCCTCTGTGTCAGTGATGACCATCAGGGCGCATAGGGCAGCAACGTTCGGCAGCAGAGAGAGGGACTCAGTACCCAAAACGCTTAGTTTGACAAAAACCTCTACAATCAAAAGATGAATGCTCAACACATTTGTAAACTTGGCTCTTTTGACAAGCTGGACATATTTCCACTTATGAAACTTGTTCTAAATTTTGTGTCAGTCTATCAGAAGGTCTTCTTGGGGGGTGGAAATCAGCAAGTCTGCCCCCTTCCCTCCATTGCTCTTCTCTTTCTCTCTCTCCCTCACTCCCTCTACCCCTCCTCTCTACCAGGACTTTATCACACACCTGGATCTCCAGGAGACAATCCTCAGTCTTCCTTGAATTTCTCACTGATTCCACTTGTCTCAGCAAGCCTCAAGAGTTAGTGTGGCGCAGGGGAAAGAGCTTTGGCCAAGGGAACAGAAGAATCTGGACAGTGGCTCTGGCTGCATGACTTAAAAGCTGTGTGATGGGCAAGTCACTCAGCTTCTCAGAGATACATTTTCCACATCTCTAGAATGGGGACAATATTTATTGTAAGAGCTATATATATTGTATATGTAGAATAGACATAACAGTGCTTTACAAAGTAGTTTAATTCCGAATAGAGCTTAAAAATAATCTTAAAAATATTAAAAATTGTAAAGGAAATTTTTTTAAAAAAAACGATGTTTTGATTGGTTGCATGGCCTTGTCTGTAGGTGTTGAAGGTTCCCATAGGGCAACTCCATCAATATGGTGCCTGGGGTCAGTGCTAACAGGTGTCACCTGGCTCAGAAGGGCTGCATGGGGGATTCCAGTGCAGGGCAGGAGGTAGGCCTCTGCTCCCACTACTTCTCTGCAATGTGAGAAGCCCAGGCTATTACCTGTGGTGTGCATTGGCCTCAGGCCAGTGGCCTACAGGTCTGGACTGGCCTCTCCTGAGCCCCAGTAGCAATTTTAAGCCTGGGGCTCTCTGGAGAAATTTCTGACTAAACTACATCTGTCCATCTGGCACTGTGCAGCTCAGTTCTTCAAAGAACCATCTTTAACTGGCGGTTCAGCTAAGGCTAATTCTAGTGCTGTTTGGTTTTGTGTTCTCTGGTTAGATCAGTCCTGGGAATGTGGCCTTGTCCTGGAGATCTACTGCTCTCCCAATCTGCTTAGAAATTAGCAGGCGGTGTTTACAAGTCCAGAAGTCAGCATTTATCAAACACTTGCTCTGCTTTTATTATTTATTTATTTATTTATTTAAAAAGATTTTATTTATTTATTTGACAGAGAGGAGAGAGATCATAAGTAGGCAGAGAGGCAGGCAGAGAGAGGGGCGGGGGAGGGGGGGAGAAGCAGGCTCCCCGCAGAGCAGAGAGCCCAATGCGGGGCTCGGTCCCAGGAGGTCCCAGGACCCTCATGCGGGGCTGGAGGGACCCTCAGGCGGGGCTGGATCCCAGGACCCTGAGATCAGGACCTGAGCCAAAAGCAGAGGCTTTAACCCACCGAGCCACCCAGGCACCCCACTTGCTGTGCTTTTAAAAAGGCTCTCCTTTCATAGGAATGCAAGACAATGGGCTTCACTTAAGCTGAAGAGGTGACCCAGAGTCAGGTGTTTGGCTTCTGTGATGGAGTACGAAGGACTGGAGACATTGTCAGGACATATAACCACACTCTGGATTTGGTGAAAGGGCAAAAAATCCAAATACACTGGAATTTCTTTAAGAGGAGACATTAGTCCTAAAAAATGAAACAATATATAGAATGAAGATGAGAGGCTTCTGAAAGTTTTCTTTGGTGAATATTATTTGTAGGCGACGCGAAGCTGCAGATTACTTTAGGAGATTCTAGGGATAGATTTAGCATGCACTTAAGGCCCCCTTGCTTAGGACAGAAGT
The DNA here is from genome assembly GCA_028533885.1 of Nasua narica. Classification (NCBI taxonomy): domain Eukaryota; kingdom Metazoa; phylum Chordata; class Mammalia; order Carnivora; family Procyonidae; genus Nasua; species Nasua narica. The sequence goes on from CM052810.1 coordinate 24,827,835, forward strand.
AGAAGGGGTATAAAATACAGAGGAGATGTATTCTCTCATTTTAGAGGCACTTGATCTAAGGCCCTGTGGGAATCTATGCTGGTGAGTGAATCCTCCTTTCAACTCTAAAATAGAGATAAGAGCCTTTTCAGGGTCTTCTTGGGTGAATTTTTGGTAAAACATGAAGAAGCAGATTAATTTTGAAACTTATAGGACTATATTACTTAGAAATTCTAAATAGTTCTTTATTGCCTACAAGAGAAAAAGCCAAGGCTCTTAGCTCAGCATACTAGACCCGTACTAATTTACTCCTAAAACTTGCCTTTTCAGCCTCATCCCTTACCGTTGCTACGAGTGCATTCTGGTCTCAGCTACACGGAACCCACTTATAGTTCCTGAAAACACTGTGCTTGCAGGCGATGCCTTTGTATTCAGATGCTGTCCCTTGGACTGGTATGTTGCTCTTAGCTTCTGCTGATGCTGTTCCTCCCTCCCCTAACCTTCAAGGCCAAGATTAAATGTTGCCTCAAATGGAGATAGCGAGTATCTTCCTTCCCTTGGCTCCCTCCCTCGTGCTTTCTTCTATCACTCAGCCATTATCTGCAGTTGTCCCTTTGGCTATTGTTTCTGTGCATAAACTGTAACCCCATCAAAGAGGGAAACCTGTGCTATTGTCCCCAGACAGAGTGTCAGAACAAAGGCACAAGGAGTCTCAAGGAAAGACATTGTTCCCAATTAGTGCCTTGCTGTTTTGTGACAAGAAGGCCACTGCCAGAAATTAGTCACTTGAGCGTCATTGCTAAATACATTTACAGATAAACTTTTTAAAGTGTGTGTGTTTAAAGTAGGTTGGATGGGATGTTGGCTAAGCCAGAAAGCAAAGGCAAATTTAAATGCTTGGGATGAATATTTGGCATTGAAGTCTGGTATAATATTTCCCATCATTATTCTGAAAGGTTTATATTTTTCGAGAAACTTTTAGGCTCATTAATGAGCATGTTTGTGGCCCTTTGCTCTTTAATGTGATAAACAGGAATGTAGCTCTTCAGGTGACAGCTCTCAGTCTGTTAATAGTTCATAAGAGACTATATAATGTTAATTTCTATAAAGCACAATGTAAATGAATGTTCTTTATTTGGAGGCCACAGACTTTCACATCTGAAATTCCATTCAGTCAGACAATAAGGAACTCTCGTTCAATGTTAGTAATCAATCACTGGAATCCCCCAGAATCAAGCAAGCTGTCAGTCCCTTGTTTAATCAGAATTTTAGGAAGGATTAGTTTTGTAATGAATCCTTGTAAATTTGCTTTCAGTCTTCTCCATGTTGATGACATCCTTGCATATATGTATATGCACATTTGCCTCTCAGTGGGAATGCATATTTGACATTTCGAAGACTACAAAATATGATCTGGAAAATAAACACTACTGTAGTAATTTTGATGGTTGATCATCTGTTTAATGTAATGTCGGTTAACTTTGAGACTGTATATTAGGCTGGCTTGATTTATTATCAATTTTCAATGCTATTTAGTATCTTAAACAAAAAACAAAACAAAATGAAAACCCCATCTAGGGAGGATGAAGGGTAAAGATGGACTTTTTTCTTTGTAAAAAGAATGGGCAGGTATTTTCTAGCATCTGAATGTAGGTTATTTTGATTAACTCTAAGTCACAAGAGGCATTTTATATTTTTAAATTTAAGGAAATAATGTTCCAGACAATGGACCTATTGCTTTATTCTTTATTTTATTTCATAATGTTGGTGAGTTCTCCGGCCCTGCCCCCTTTGAATACAACAAAGACTTCTCTTTTTGGTTGCATTAATTCATAAAAATATCCTTCTATGGGATTCTATAAATAGGTATTGGTGAGTTTTGTCCTTATGACATTATTGCTTTTGTGAAAATGTTCAGAATTTTTTTTTTGTTTTGTTTTTCAAGATATTTATTTATTTATTTATTTATTTATTTATTTATTTATTTATTTGACAGAGAGAGAAAGAGAGATCACAAGTAAGCAGAGAGAGAGAGGGGGAGGTAGGCTCTCTGCTAAGCAGAGAGCCTGATGCAGGGCTTGATCCCAGGACCCTGAGATCATGACCTGAGCTGAAGGCAGAGGCTTAACCGACTGAGCCACCCAGGAACCCTTGTTTTTTTGTTTTCTTGTTTTATTTTTTTTTTTAAAGATTTATTTATTTATTTATTAGAGAGCGAGAGACTGAGAATGAGAGGGGGGAAGTCAGAGGGAGAAGCAGACCTCCCGCAGAGCCGGGAGTCCGATATGGGACTCGATCCCGGAACTCCGGGATCATGACCTGAGCCGAAGGCAGTTGCTCAACCAACTGAGCCACCCAGGCGCCCATTTTCTTGTTTTATTTTTTAACTGAGTGATTAAATGTCATATAGACCCAGTTTTAGAATCGAGGTTGTAATTATATTTCAGGTCCTGATTATGTGAAAAACTTAACTTGGAATGTAGAAACTTTCATGTCTACCCAATTCTGTCTTTTGAAAACACAGATATGAATTTAAGTATCTCACATATGAAATCAATCTAAAAAGAGGAGATAATTCCCATTCCAGCTCAACAAACATTTGGTGTATGCCTATCAAGATAGATCACCATTGTGATGACTGCCCCCTTGCCCTGTGTAGTTCATTATAAAGGTATGTGTTTACAGGTATTTAGAACTTAAGAAAAAGAAAGGAGAAAGGAATGCAATGGTTGGAAGGGAAAATTAATCTCAAAAATTTATTTTCTATTTTTATCAAAAGAACACACACAATTTAAAATGTCAAGGCTTTTAATGAAGGCTTACAACAAACGTAACAGCCCTCTACTGTATTCTTTCTTACCCCTCATTCCTGCTCCCCAGAGACAGCTTCCTTGAAGTCTTTTAATTGTTTTTTTTTTATGATTTTTACCTCTGTATTTCTAGATAATGTGCTTATATTGCTATTTATTCAAATTGGTTTAATCAACTTTAAATTGATTTATCAATTTTGGAAACATCTATTGACTTGCTATTGTGGTGGATGAAGGTACACTTCTCTTCACTCTCCCCTCTCCCCATACCAGTAGAATTATATTACCCTCCTTTAGTGTAGTTATGTCATAAGTTTTCATTTAAAAACTTTAGTGTTTACATTGTTCTGACAATGTAAGTTTTTGTGTTTGTTTTTGGTTTTTTTACTGCTGGACATAATAGTGTACTATGGCTAGATTTCTTTTCCAATTAAAATTATTTTCCTGGTACTAATAATTGTCAATTTTTCTCTTGCTAATTTTTCTATGTTATTTTCATGAATTCTTCCTAATCCACCCTTTAAAGCAATCACATGTATCCAATGATCTAGCAAGTCCTTCTTCCCCTGGCTTCCCCTCTGACATCCCTCCTGCAGCCCTTTATCCACTGACTTCAGCCTGGGAATTCTCTCGCATGATGTAATGTCATCATTCCTTGGGTCTTCCCTTTGTTGTCTGCCTGAAATTATCTTTTATTCTCATGTGATTGATCCTCTGATTCCTGGACTCCATGTCTTCTTTCCTGATTTACTCTTTCTCAGGTTAGTGGAGGGTATATCAGTAATTTATAGGAAAGGGTACATGGGAAATAAATGATTTGGGGAGTTGTATGGCTGAAAATATTTTTATCCTATTCTCACTCTTGCTTGAGAGTGGGTATTAACATATGGGGTCTGAAATAATTATCCCTTAGAATTTTAGAGCTATTCCTCCATTTCTTAGAGTTTTTAACTTTGCTGTTGAGAAGCCTAATGCATTTTGATGTTTGTTTTTTCACATATAAGTGGTCTTCTTTATGGAAACTTTTGGAATCTGCTGGTTTCTTAGGTGTTCTGGAATTTTTTGATGTGAGAGACTTTTTCATTTATTGTGCTAGATTCTTGCTGACCCTTCCCATCTGAGGTTCCCTGTTTCTTCAGTTCTGAGAAATGCCCTTTAATTATTTCTTTGATAATTTCCTTTGTTTTCTCTCTTCTGAATTTTATTATTTGGCTATGGGGCCTCCTAGCCTAATCTCTCAATTTTTAAAAATTTTATTCCTTTTGTCTCATTATCCACCACCTTGATTTTTGTCTTAGATTTTTGAATGTGACTTCAACTTTGTCTTCCAATCCTTCTATTGACATCTTTTTAGATACTCACAGTTTTTATTATTGTTATTACTATTATTTGTATTTTATTGAAGTACAGTTGACACATGATGTTATATTAGTTTTAGGTGTATGATATAGTGATTGTACAACTCTATACATTATGCTGTGCTCACAAGTGTAGCTACCATATGCCACGCTACATCACAATTACATTGAATATTCCCACTGACTATAGCCCCTATGCTGTACCTTTCATCCCCCTGACTTATTCATTCCATAACTGGGAACCTGTACCTCCCACTCCCCTTCACCCATTTGCTTACCTCCCAACCCCTTTCCCCCCAGCAACCATCAGTTTGTTCTCTGTAGATGCTCTTAGTTTTTACCTGTTAGGGTGCTTTCATAGTCTCTGAGTACTTTCTTCTTATCTTTATAAAAATAGCATATTTTTTTTTTGGTTTGTTTTATAGATGTAACCTTCTCTTTTCATTCCTCTAAGGATATTTGTCTTCTTCCCTCTTTCCCTCCCTTCCCTTATTTCAGTATTCTTCTGTACCCAGTAAGGTCTTTGTTCCTCCAACTTTCCTTCCATTTCTTTCTTTTTTCTTTTTTTGGTATTCTAGGTTTAATTTTGGAGGGCTTTCTCAAATTATGATGATATTTTGCTGTGTGTTTTTATTGCAGTTTGATTAACTGATCCATTGAATTCAAAGTTCTGAGTATGAGTGGGACTTATCAAGTAGTGAGGTTTTTTAAGAGTGACTTTGTAGCTTGCCTATAAATTTTTTAGGAGTGGTGTTAAATATCAGCCTCTGTGAGTCTTTTCTCTGGGGAATTTGATTTTCTCAGGAAAACATTCTTGAATGTCTTTTTTGGGGCAAAAAGCTTGGAGTACAAACTTGGTTACCAGAAATCTGAAACCAAGGGGTTAAGAACTTGCTGAAGAGCTGGCTTCTGTTTTCAACCTGACATCCATGGTGCCTGTAGCCTCTCTGATTCAATTTCTCCAGATCTCAGATTCTCTAATAAACTCCCTTGAGGGATTGGGAAGGATGATCATTTCGCATCACCTAGTAGAGATGGGTTATTTGGACATTTCATCCATTGCATCTTTCTTCATCCCCATGTCTAGCCTCCAGTTGATGTACACTTGATATCTCTAATTATTGAGACTTTCTGGGGCTCTGTGACTGGTGCAGCCTGCTTCTTGTTGGAAGATTTGAAGATTTCAACTCCTAAAAATCAGATAGGGCACCTAAAGGCTTTTCATTTTCTGTTCTCTTTTTCCTTGTAGGTTTATGATTTTCTTTTTGTTCTTTGTTGTTTTTAGTGTGGTCTCTGGAGGAAGTGGATATAAAATACTTATGTTTAAACTGACATGTTCATTTATTTATTTTTGTAAACTGACATGATTAAAGAGAAGTCCAAACATTTAACTTAAGAGTAGTTCTACTTGTGCTCTGTAGGATCTATCATTACAGCAATCAGCATCTTTACTTTGTAAATGAGGAATCTAAATTTTGGAAGAAAGAAGTAATTGGTTCAACTTTATCTGATGAGTGAGTTACTGAGATTGGGTTTGAATGTGGTGCATCCCAGGCCTCATCATTCTTTGTGGTGCCACAGTACCTCTTTCTCATGGGAAAGATATTATGTTAAGTCTTCATTTTAGCACATCCACAGGGCCCAACAACGTTCCAGTGTTTTTACAATTTTGCTTACAGGAAACAGAGCTAAGCCTTTATCCTTGGACAATCTCCTGATGGCTCTGAACACTAGGACATCCCTACTTTCTTCTTGTTCTGGTACTCAGGTAGCCTTCCTGTACCTCACTCACCTCCTCTGTGGGGTTCTCCCTTTGGTGAATCACAGTCTCTGTGTCCTTCCCAGTCTCCCAGTCTTGGTCACCTCTGTACCCAAGTGTTATTCTGGTTCCAGGCTCCTACTTTCTCAGAGGATTCCCTGAGGATTTTACACTCACTCTGCGCTCCTCCAGCTTTAACTTTCTCTTTTCCTACTTGTGCTCAACTAATGACCTTGTTTTTCTTTTCTTTTTTTTTAATCACTGAGAAAATGGAAGCTATCAGGAAAGAACTCACATCTTCCTTCTATCAAATCTACTAAGGTGTAACTAAATCAAGCACCCTATATTCTCTCTTGTTGCACTGACTGAAATTTCATTTTGTGTACCTCATTTCTGTACTTAGTTCCTCTTGCACTCAATATTTCTCAGTCTCCAAATCTCAAAGTCATCCTTGATGTGTCTCTTTTACTCACACTCCACATCCCATCCATAAGCAAATCCCTTTGACTCTTACCTTCAAAATAGATTCCACATCTGATCCCTTCTTAGGGTGTTCATCACTAGCATTCTAATTTAGGTTGTCCTAATTTCTTGCCTTGTCTAAAATTATAATATCCTAACTAGTCCCCTGCGTCCATAGTTGTTTTTGTGCACTTTGTTCTTTATATGGTAGCCAGAATGCTATTTTAATAGTATAAACAAGGTATTGGTGTGTTCTGCTTAAAAGTATCCTGTCTTTCTGTTCTGGTCTATTCTTCACAGCACTCACCATACAGGACATTATATAACTGTTTGGTGATTTGATTATTTACTTTCTTTGCTGCCAAAAGGAAACTTTAATGCCAGAATGTAAGGAATGTTGTTGGTCTTGTTTACCTCTGTCTTAGTCCTTTTGAGCTGCTCAAACAAAAATACTGTAGACTGGGTGGCTTTAAACAAGAGACATTTGTTGTTCACAGTTCTGGAGGCTGGGGAGTCCCAAGACCAAGACGCTAGCAGATTGAGTGTCTGGTGAGGCTTTGTTTCCTATCATAGATGGCCATTTTCTTGCTGTGTCCTCACATGGAGGAAGGGGCAAGGGAGATTTCTGAGGTCTTTTTTATAAGTGCACTAATCCCACTCACGAGAGCTCTGCCCCACTGACCTAACCATTTCTCAAAGGCCCTGCCTCCAAATACCATCATAATGGTGATTAGATTTTAATATATGAATTTTGAAGGGACCCAAATATCCAGTCTATAGCAACTTCCATATTGCCAATGTCTAGAAGAGTGCTAGGTACTTAGGAGGTGCTAGTAAACCATTTAATGAATGAATGAATAAATGATCTTGGAAGCAGCCCACTCCTGGGATACAGTAATTGTTTTTTCAAATACCATTGCTTACTTCATCCTCCTGCCTCATCCTAAATAGCTACTCTCCCATGGATCCCTTAAATATATAAAAATTTAATGTTATGAAATTTGTTCTATTACCCTATGCAATTTATTTAAATATTAGTTTAGAGTGCTAAGTAATGGAATAAAGTATATGATAAATAGATGATTAAATGACTTAAAATATGGCTATTGTGGATTTTCCTATAAAACAGTCTTTATGAACAAAACTCTATTATGGCAGCTTTGGGGGGAATAAATTTGAGTTAAATTATTTTATCATACACAAAATATTCTTTAAACCTTAGCTGTCTGCTTTGTGCCTTAACTGTGAGTGAATGTGTATGAATGCATGTGTGGATGCATATGTTTTAGAAGCTGGGACAGTTGCAGGGTGGAAAACGCAGTCTCTGCCCAACCCATTCAGCACATTTAATCTCTAAATATTAGGATAAAGAGTAATGTTATATTACCTAATGGCTTTCATTTGAACTAGGAACATGGTCCTTGTTAGAACATAATGAAAGACTAACACAAAATATTGTTCATGACCCAATTGAGTTGGGCCCAAAGTTTGTTTGCTACTTTTATGGGACATTTTTTTTCTTTTTCTTGGCACTGCTTGTGCAATGATGGTTTTTTGCACATATTTACAACAAAATGACGAGGCCTTCACAGACAAGATTCTATCAGTTCAACTTAAGAGCATATGGCAATTTACATATAAACTGCTTTATGTTTGGAATAATAAAAATGTCAGGACAAATAGGAAATGTTAAACATGATGATATTTTTATACCATGTAAATTTATTGCCCCATTTAAAAATTAAATTTATAAAGGAATGTGATTGATACTGTGCAATGTAGTTGCCAAAGAGACTACACAGCACCCCTGGAATTGTACATTCACTTTCAGGCTGAGTGCTGTTTTACTGGTAAATAATTTGACTGCTGCAATGGTTTCTTTCATTTTGTAATCCCATTTTAAGCCTACCAAGAAAACATAAAGAATATCCGGATATACTGACTTATGTGTAAACAAGTTTCCTTGTCAGTTTTCCTCATAGAAATGGGAGTAAAATATTGGTCTGCTTCCTCCTTCTAGTTGCTTTCCTCCGTGGAGTTTATTATGGTCTGGGACTTCTGAGGTCCTAAAGGAATACTGGTTTTCAGATCACTTTCCCAGGTTATACAAAAAGTACAGCATCCTTAGTAAGCAGAACCTAAAGAGACTTACATTGGCCTCTTCAAATGGAATAAAATAGACTAGGCAAGGCAAGAAGCGTGGGGAGGAGACATGTCTGAACAAAGGATGTGCCAGGCAGACAGTAGATCTTGTATGATTTACTCAAGGCTCGTGTTTTGATTCCTTCTAAATTTTGAAGGAAATGAAAGATATGTGTGAACACCTGTGAGTATATATAAAAACAAATGTGTGCATAAAATTTTGTATCTAAACTGTCTGAAATAACTCAGGCCTGTCAGCTCGATTCCCTTGAAAAAAGAAGTGGTGGAGAGAAATTCTTTAAAGTAGTTATAGACTCTTTTGGGATCAGAGAATGAATTTTGACTTGTGTTTAGAGACCGCATTAATATGAGCAGTACAAAGATCTAGATAACATATCCCGGCCATAAAGAAAAAAAAAAACAGATAAAACTAGAAAAATGGAAATTTTGCATCAACTCAAAACTTGGACAGGGGTCAATCGGGAGTTGTTCTGTGGTGCTTTTCAAGCACAGAGGTGTCTGCTGCTCTTTCTTGATGAAATGCTGGGTTGGGAGGTAAATCGTGTGCATTTCATGCCTCTGGAGCAGACAGATAGGTGTCTAGTCCTACTGGCACTAATTATAAATAATACTCTCCCAGAGTGGTTCAGTACTTAAGTCTTGGCAATTACTCATATGTGTGTTGTCCCTCTTAGCCCAACAATAGGGATTTCAGAATCTGCGCCTTGTTGCTGAGAGATGATTCAGGAGGAATTCAACAGTAAATTTCTTTCAGCAGCCCTTACTCTTGTTTTCAGCCTTTTTACCAAAACGGGGTAAAAGAGGTAGCAAGGGGGACACACCAATCTGAACCCAAAGCCCTCCCTGGTTATGATTTAAGTGTTTTCTAAAACCTTTTTTAAGGAAGCATTCAAGGCTGATCTGAACATGCCTTGATTCAATAGTCTTTATTGTCATACAGCAAATTTTATGTAGTAGTAGTAGTAGTAGTAGTAAAAACAGCTAGTCTTCATCTGTCCAGTAATTATACAAGGTAGGTGGTGGTGTTACCATTTGAAAGAAGAGAAAAGAAAACTGAGGCTGAGAGATGTTGAATAGTCTGTCCATGATGCATAGTACAGGTAGAAACAAATTGATAAGTAAATGGAATAATTCCAATGGAAAGTCCACTGTTGTTAGCATGTAAGAAACAATTTTTTTCCCCAGCATTAAAATCATCTTTAGAAACCATAGAGATAATTTATCACCCCAAGTATTCTGCCAATGCTAAATTAACACTCTTTCATAATGAAATAGCACTTTAAAATTAGAGGTACCCTTTAAAAATAGAGGTTTATCTGTGTTACACATTTAATTCGAGGTATCTTGAGAGATAAGTAAACATTATGTCCCTACTTAATAAAGCTATGGAGGCTCATGACTTGCCAACATCTGTCCACTAACAGTAGTTTTTGAATTGTAAGAAGTCAGGCAGGATCTTCTAATTTAAATTTCTTCCTCCCCGCCTCTTCTTTTTCACTGGCAGTTAACTGGTTGCTTGATTGCACATTAGGTATACAGCTGGGAGGTTGTAAGAAGTGCATTTTATGACTGTCCTTCAGAACAAACAAACGGTGGAAAGAATTTATCCATTGGTGCTTCTATCTGTTCTTAAAATGTCTAGATTAGGCCTGCATATGTGGCACCCCCAGAAACTAAAGGGCAGGAAGTATGAAGCATATGCCACAGGGCTGACGCAAGGTGCTATTGGGTTGCACCTATGTGAAGCTCCTGGAGTCCACATAGAAATGGTCTCTGCAGCAGGAGCTGAAATAAGAGGCAGGTAGTGCAAAAGGCTCTGAAGCAATACACGAGATAGGTTCATTACAAAGTAATGAATAAATAAACAAAAATGAACAGATTAAATAAATCCACCCCAGAGTCAAGAAATATTAAAAATGTGAACAATAAAAATAAAAAAGATAGCAAGTCCAAGTGTATCTATAATATAATAAGGAAAAATAGATTAAACATACTAGTTAAAAGCCGGGAGGATCAGATTAAATTAAAAATATTCTAGTTTACATCTAAAATATAAAAGCATAGAATGACTTACTGGATGGAAAAAAATATACCAAGCAAATGTTAACCAAAACAAAAGTGACACAGATGTTATCAGACAAAATAGGCTTTAAGTAAGGAATTATTATATATAGTCACTAAATAATGGTAAAATACTGAAATTACCAGGAAGATTAGCAACTCTAAACTCGTATGCTTCTAACAAAATATTTTAAACCTATAAAGTAAAAATTGATGGAACCAGAGGAAGACAGACTTCTAGTAATAGTAAAAAATTTATTATACTGTCTCAATTGTCATATTCAACAAAATATTTATAAATACATAGAAATTTGAACAACACAGTAAACAGTTTGATCGAAGAAATCTGTACCAAATGCTTAAAGAATACACATTCTTCTTAAGCACACATGGAACATTTAGCAAAAATTGATCATGAACTGGATTAAAAAGCAAGTCTCCACGAATTTCAAAGAATCGGTATGATAAATACTGACCTATAACCTACATTTCCCAGATCTTCAGAAATGCTGGAGCCTTCTGGTAAACTTTTGAACCATAGATAACAACTCTGTGGGTTAACTCCATGTGAAGAGAGTCTAGTAGTGGCCAGATATATCTACAACTTTAGATTGGTGGTGTTGGGAAAGGGGATGATTAGGCTTTGCTACAAATTGAATTATGAGGTGACAAACTACTTCCAATGATGTTTAAATATAAAGATATGCATTTGTTTTTCAGAAAATGCAAAGAAGCCAACAGTTAGGCAAGAGCTGAAAAGAAGTCAGTTAATCAACAGCTGCTAGCTAGGGTAGTTATTGGAAATCTAGCTGAACCAAGGTGAAGAGATGTTTAGTTTGTTAGAGAGGAATGAAAAATTTTTAGGTGTTGAACTGTGTCAGAGGAGGTCAGATTATATGAGTTTATGTGAAACTAACCTACTCTGCAATGGCTGTTTCATGCTGTGTCTACAATTTAAGGCTATTTCTTCCAGGTGGTATATGCTCTATGTATAGCCACATACAATTTTAATTTTCTGGATAACATTGTCATTTTGGTTCTTTCCCTACTTTTTTTCATTGCCTAATCTATATAGTCGATAGTAGCCCTTTGATTCCTGCTCCTTTACATTTGAGTTATTAACCTAGATGATATGAAACTAGATTCACACACACACACGCACACACGCACACACGCACACACACACACAACAAACCTCTTTTGATTATTCTTCCTTTAAGTAGAGTTGATAGTTCTGGAGGCATGGAATATTAAGTGCTGGTTGGGCACTAAACTTTACTACTGACATTACCTATTAAGTATCTCTAAAGGAAATAATAAAATGGCAGCTTTTAAGAGCCCATTTGTGACTCATAAAATATGGGTTAAAACCTCCCATTTTATTACACTTTTACTTCTGCAATTATTACTGTAAGTGATAGAACAGTGCAGGGTAATCAAGAAATCAACTCTCACAACTCCTACAAAGGTCAGTAGACTCTCTGAAAATGACACAGATCCTATACTTGAAGACAATCTGTGTAAGTCTAAAGAACACCCTAATGAAATAAATAATAAATCAAATGAAAATGAGACCAAAAAGGGCCCTTGGGTGGCGCAGTTGGTTGAGCGACTGCCTCCGGCTCAGGTCATGATCCCGGAGTCCCGGGATTGAGTCCCACATCGGGCTCCCAGCTCCATGGGGAGTCCGATTCTCACTCTGACCTTCTCCCTTCTCATGCTCTCTCTCACTCTCTCTCTTCCCTAATAAATAAATAAATAAATAAATAAATAATCTTTAAAAAAAAAAAAGAAAATGAGACCAAAAAAACCCCCACAAAAGCTAAACTCCAAATAAAGTAAAGCAATGAAAATAATGCTAAAATTATAGATCTGTAGAACTCTCGAGCCCATACAAACCTGCTCATTCCCTGCTTCCACACTTAAGATGACCTAGGAAATTTGCTCAGTGTCTCCATAGGTTAATTTGCTCACTCAGTAAATGAGGGGTAATAGTTGTACATAATGAATTTTGTGTTGTAGGGACTAAGTGAGCTGAAGTATATAAATACTTAGTACGAGTTCTGACATATAGCAAATGTCAATACTAATTAATGTCATTATAATTAATAGCGATAATTGTTTTCTTGTACATGGCCCATTAGATTGTCTTGTGATGTGTCTGATGTGATCTTTCTGAAGCTATGTTACTGGTAGCCTGTCTGCCCTGATATGTGTTGACCTAGTAATCGCAATTGACTTGTAGTAAAAGCCTACTCTCACTTACTTTAGTTGGGAGAAGGTGGAAAGACAGTAAATCTAACCATTAGTTTTTAATAATATTTGTGCATGCCTACTATCTTCAGAGCATTGCCCTTTTAGTTGGAGGAATGAGCTATGGTCTCTGATTTTAAGAATTTATGATATAATATGGTACCCAGACACAGATATAAATACTGCCATACGGTAGAGAGGACTGGAAAGGGGTTGCGTGGGAGAGGGGAACTGTTGCGCATGGACTAAGGTTCAGATTTAGATTAAGCCAATATTTAATCAATGAACTACTGGATTTCACGCACTTGTTTCAGTATTGAACTGATCACCCATGGCTCTAAATTGGAATATTATTGTGATATGTAATAATCACTTTCAAATCCCCCTCCAATTGCAATGGTGTTACTTAAGGTGGTGATTTTTGTGTTTGGAGAAAAGATAAAAGGTCTTTAAAAAGTTTGCATTGCTACTTAGTAGAGTTTCCTTTGTAGTTTGCTCCTAGATCTTTTATCATCATTCACTCATCCATTCATTCACTCATTTGGTTAACTAATTTGACAAAAATCCATTAAGATTCCATTATGTTCCAAAAACTGTGCTAGGCACTGGGGGTTCAAAGATGAATAAATTGCATTCCCAGGATTCAAGATGCTCACAGTCTAGGGAAAGAAACAACAATGTATCAACAGATATATTATTATGTTGTGCGATAAATTCTATAATACAGGAACGAAGCAGGCATGTTTGCATAGTTTTCCTTGAATTCTAATTTGTTTCTGGGAAAAATGAGAAGTTTGTCATACATCTATTTGTGCCCCTCAATGTCCTGGTGTTTCTGTATTCCTTGGTTTTTCTATTGTATATGGTCCAGGCCCCTTGAATACTCTGCTCTTAGCAGAAGTTCTCTTTTTATTTGTCATCTAATCTACCCCCAAAGAAGTATTGATGACCCCTGATGTGAGATTTCTCCTCTTGCAAGGTTAGAATTTCAGTAGGTGCATCTTGAAGAAAGAACCATTTACATACAAAAGGAGGAATAGATGTGACTATGGTCCCTGGCTAGGGTGCCTCACTGGCACCCTGACTTGTCTCACCAGAAGTGTCTGTATCATGTGAAAAAGAATGGACCTCAGATATGTCAGACCTGGGTTGTAATTCTTGCTCCAGCTATATGGGTGCTCTTGGGCAAGTTATTCAGGCTCCTTGAGTCTGCTTCCTTATTACTAGAGGGTAAGAATCTCTATTTCAGAGAGGCATTGTGCAAATCAGTTGAGGTCAACATATATAAAATGCCTAATTCGACGTTCTGTGTGTCGCATACAATAATAAATTATAATAAGGGGGCGCCTGGGTGGCTCAGTTGGTTAAGCAACGGCCTTTGGCTTGGGTCATGATCCCAGGGTTCTGGGTTCGAGTCCCACATGAGGCTCTCCCTGCTCTGCAGGGAGCCTGCTTCTCCTCCCTCTGCCTGCCACTCCGCCTGCTTGTGCTCTCTCTCTAACTGTCAAAAGAAATAAATAAAATCTTTAAAAATGTTATAATGGGGAGAGACAGACAAAACTAAAAGCTAAAATGTGGAGTGCCATGGTAGTAAAGGCTACTGAGGAAATACAAAGTAGGGAAAGAAGGGAGGTAAAGGAAAGGGTGGTTCGAAATTTTAAAGAGAGTAGGTGGTGAAGATTTTACTAGATTTGATGTGTGAAGAGAACCGTGGAAGCAGGGAGGGAATGAATCACATAGAAATCTGTAGGGAGAGAATTCCAGGCCGGGGGAATGGCCAGTGCAAAGACAGGTGTGTCTTAAGCAGGGTCACAAGACTGGCTGGGGAGGAATGAGCTGGGGGTGTGTGACAGAGGGGAGTAGGCAAGAAGCAGTTGGATATGAAGGCAGAGAAGGCGGGATGGTGCAGATCATTTGGGCCCTGGCTGGTCATGACAAGGGTTTGGATTCTTCTTTAAAGGAGATAGGAAGCTATTGGAGGTTCCTATCTATCTTAGCAGAAGTTATCTTTTTGTCATCTACCCCCAAAGAAGTATTGATGACCCCTGATGTGAGATTTTTTCCTTTTTTTTTTTTTTGCTTTTTTTTTTATTTGCTTTTTTTGCTTTTGTTCCTAAAAGCAACATAATCTGAGTTATATTTTAAAAGAATCAAGAGGGAGAGACAACATGATAAAGCAAGTATAATCATTGTAGAACTAAGGTTGTAGATATATGGGTTCACTGTACAAATTTTTTTCTTTGCTGTTTATTTGAAAATGTTAGGAATAAAATGTTGGGGGGGAAAGATGCACTCTGAGTGATGGTCTGAGAAGAAGCTAAAGGAGTCAAAGGTAGAGCAGGGAGCCCAGTTGGAAACCATAACAATAAGGCAGAGGAGAGGTTATGGCTTGAAGAGGAGGAGTAGCTCCCGAGGTTCCTTGGTAAGCAGGGAGCCTGACATGGGGCTCCATCCAGGTCCCTGGGATCATGGCCTGAACTGAAGGCAGCCACTTAACCAACTGAGTCACCCAGGCACCCCACCATTTTGAATTCTAAATGTAAGGTTTTCAATCCAGTTCGTTTATATCTGAGATGTATTTAGTTATACATTGATTCAGTAGAAGTTTATTGAGCACTTAGGCCTTGGCTAAGTAGGGAGGTGGACATTTTGGAACTCCCTTAAAATCATGCTCATCCAGTTGGGACCCCTGGTGAAGAGTCACTCACGCAGCCAGACTGTGAAGAGCTGGGACAGTGTTCATGGGAAGGACTTGGAAAACTCTGACAATGGACTCTGATACAAGAGAAAACTATGAGGAAAAAATTGTGTGAAAGTAATGAGCTCATTGATTCTTTTTTTTTCCTCAAGTTTTTACTTACATTCCAGTTAATTAACATACAAGGTAATATTAGTTTCCGGTATAGAATTTAGTGATTCATCACTTAACATACAATGCTCAGTGCTCATCACAAGTGCCCTCCTTAATACCCATCACTAATTTAACCCATCCCCCTACCCACCTCCCTCCAGCAACCCTCAGTTTGTTCTCTATGGTTAAGAGTCTGTTTTCTAGTTTGCCTTTCTCTCTTTTTCCCCAACGTTCATATGTTTTATTTCTTAAATTGCACATATGAGTGAAATCACATGGTATTGTCTTTCTCTGAATGACTTACTTCATTTAGCATAATAATCTCTAGCTCCATCCATGTCATTGCAAATGGCAAGATTTCATTCTTCTTTATGACTAATATTCCATTACACACACACACACACACACACACACACACACACACGCCCATACGCATACCCCAAATATATATACACACGTACCACATGTTCTTTATCCATTGATCAGTTGATGGACATTTGTGCTCTTTCCATAACTTGACTATCATTGATAAAGCTGCTATAAACAGAATGGCTAAAATTTTTTAAAATTAATTTATTTTTATTTTATTAACATATAACGTATTACTTGCTTCAGGGGTACAGGTCTGTGAATCCTCAGTCTTACACAATTCACAGCACTCACCATAGCGCATACTCTTCCCAATGTCTATAACCCAGCCACCCTATCCCTCCCCCCGACCCCCCAACACCCCTCAGTTTGTTTCCTGAGATTAAGAGTCTCTCATGGTTTATTCCCCTCTCTGGTCCCATCTTGTTTATTTTTTTTCCCCTCCCTTCTCCCCACAGTCCCCCACCTTGCCTCTCAAATTCCTATTAGAGAGATCATATGATCATTGTTTTCTCTGATTCACTTATTTTGCTTAGCATAATACCCTCTAGTTCTACCCAAGTCATTGCAAATGGCAAGATTTCATTTTTTGATGGTTGATAGTGTTCCATTGTGTATATATACCACATCTTCTTTATCAGAATGGCTAAAATTAACAACATGGGAAGCAACAGATATCGGCAAGGATGTAGACAAAGGGGAACCCTCTTGCTCTGTTGGCGGGAGTGCAAACTGGTGCAGCAATTCTGGAAAATAAGCTCATTGATTCTTACAGTGTCCCTCAGAGTTAGTTGAAACTTCAGCTATGGGGTCCTTGGCTGAAAGGAAGTTTCTAAAAGAGATTAGGAATATTTCTTCTAAGGATTTGAAGACTCTTGTAAATGATTACAATCTTTTGGGACTGTTTAAAACATTTTTGTTGGGATAGAGGGAAATGGACCAAATGAGCTCTTTTGTCTTATTAGGGATTTAACTAGTTACGGTGTTGTTTGCAATGTTGTTCTGGGCCACTTCTAAACTCTTAAGGCCCGAGAGAGGAAATTTCTCTTTTACCTTGCATGTCCACATAACTAAAGGGAAAAGGCCTACTTCCTGTCACTACCTCCATTCCCAGGGAAGTGAAGCGAGCCCAGTCGCCACTGGAAAGGAAGCAAACTGGAGGAAGATTTGAAAGCTTTTCTTTGACTTTGTTAACATGGTTAACTCTAAGTAAAGGGGAAGTGGCTTTATTTGTACACTAACGTAATTGGCTGTCTTTTGAGGTTGAGCTGCAGTTTGGTGGTTAGTTGTATTTTAATGCGCACAATCAGCTTGATCATTCGGAAGCATGGGAAATGCTGAATGTTGCGTTTTCACATCTATCAGCATAGATGGGTTTAATAATTGAATGGTCAAGCTCAATTATGGAGATAATCCATGAAATCCTACTTAGTTACAGAAAATATAGGTATAGCCCAGTGATAAATTTTGGGGGGTGGGTGAGTCTAGCTTGTAGATGCGATCGTATTACTCTGTACCTCAACCCTGTACACAAATACCAGAATACAAGGTCTATCATATTAATACCAGGCTGATAATGCCACTGACAATTAAAACACCAAAACAAAAATGTATCTGGCAAAGAATAAAACATTAAAAAATTAATATTTTATTTACTCAGCTTTTTGCCACAATTGAATGACATTATTTTTAAAGCTTTATTGAAATAAAGCAAACTGCATATATTTAAAATGTAAACTTTGGTGACTTTTGACATATGTATACACCAGTAAAATCATCGCCACAGTCAAGATCAATGAGCATACCTATCTGTACTCCTAAAAGTTTCTTTGTGCCTCTTTATAATCTCTCCCTTACTTCCTTCCCCAACCTCCTCCCAATCCTGGGAAACTACTAACCTGCTTTGGGTCACTAAAGTTAAGTTTGCATTTTACAGAATGTTATGTAAATGGAATAAGATGATACACGCTTTTTGTTTGTTTGGCTTCTTTTATTCAGCTTAATTATTTTGAGTTAATCTGTGTTATTGCATGTATGTAGCAGTAGTGTATTCTTTTTTATTTCTGAGTAAATTAATTTCTTTTTATTGCTGAGTGGTAATCCACTGTATGGATATAACACAATTTATTTCATTGGCTGGTGGACATTGGAGTTGTTTCCAGTTTTGGCTAATACAAATGAAGCTGCTGTGAAAGTTCCTTTACCAGCCTTTGTAGAAACATATGCTTTTATTTCTCTCTCTCTCTCTCTCTCTCTCTCTTTTTAAAGATTGATTTATTTATTTGAGAGAGAGATAGGGAGAGAGAGAGCATGAGCAGGTGGGCCAGAGGGAAAGGGAGAGGGAATCACAGGCAGACTGTGCTGAGTGCAAAGCCCCATGCAGGGCTTGATCTTTGGACCCTGAGATCACAACCTAAGCCAAAACCAAGAGTCAGATGCTCAACCACAGTGCAAACAAGGCACCCCTGGTTTTATTTCTCTTAACTTAATGCCTAGGAATGGAACGATGGAGTTGTAATGGTAAGTGAATTTTTTTTTAAAAAGATTTTATTTATTTATTTGACAGAGACACGGCGAGAGAGGAAACACAAGCAGGAGGAGTGGCAGAGGGAGAAAGCAGGCTTCCCGCCAGCAAGGAGCCCGAAGCGGTGCTCTATCCCAGGACCCTGGGATCATGACCTGAGCTGAAGGCAGATGCTTAATGACTGAGCCACCCAGGCATCCCATGGTAAGTATATTTTTAACTTAAAACCATCAAACTTTTCCAAAGTGATTGTACAATTTATTATTCCTTCCATCAGTATATGAAAGTTCTAGTAGCTCCACACCCTCGCCAACATTTGGTATAGAAAATCTTTTTAGTTTTAGCCAGTCAACTGGCAATGTACTGAGATCTCATTTTAGTTTTAATTTACATTTCCCTAATGGCTAATATTGTGCATCTTTTGATGTTCTTATTTGTCATCTATATATCTCCTTTGATCATATACCTGTTCAAATATTTTACCCATTTAAAAAAGTGAATTTTCTTCTAAGGGAACTGTGAGAGTTCTTCAAACATTCTAGACACTTTTTTTTTTCTCATGTGCTTTTTTTTTTAAATACTTTTTTTAAAGATTTTATTTATTTATTTGACAGAGAGAGGGATCACAAGTAGGCAGAGAGGCAGGCAGAAAGAGAGGGGGAAGCAGGCTCCCTGCTGAGCAGAGAGCCCGATGTGGGGCTTGATCCCAGGACCCTGGGATAATGACCTGAGCCAAAGGCAGAGGCTTTAACCCACTGAGCCACCCAGGCGCCCCTCTCATGTGCTTTTTATATGTGCTTTGCAAATGGTTTCCCCCAGTCTAAGGTTTACCCTTCATTTTTGTAGTAGTATCTTTAGAAGAGAAAAATTTTATTTTTGATGACATCCAGTTTATCTTATAGTTTGTGATTTTTTTTGTGTCCTATTAAAGAAATCTTTGCTAAATGTAGAGTCACTAAGAATTTTTCTCTATTCTTCCAAAATTTTTATAATTTTAACCATTACATATAGGTATATGATTCACTTGGAATTAAATTTTTTACTGCAAATCATTGCTTAGCAAAATTTTAAAAAGACCTAAATAAATGCAAAGATATATTCATGGAGCAGTAGATTCAATATTGTTGTCAGTTCTCAAATTGATCTATAAATTCAACCCAATCCCAATGAGAATCTCAGCAGCCCTTTTTTGTAAAAATTGAAAGCTGATTTTAAAATTTATATGGAAAGGACCTAAAGTAGCCAAAACAACCTGAAAAATAACAAATTTGGATGACTTACACAACCTGATATCAAGATTTACTATAAAGCTATGGTAGTCGAAAGAGTATGGAATTGGTGTAACAAACAGATTAACGGAAACTCATAGAATCCAGACATAAACCCACACATGTATCAACTGATTTTCAACATGTGTGCCAAGACAGGAGAAAGGATAAATGGTGCTGAAACAATTGGATATTTGTAAGCAATGAAATAAACCTTGACTTTGTAGACATTTCACCAAGTCATTAAAAACCTAATAAAATACTGTATTTTGAATGCATTTTTAAAGTAACAAATAAATGCTTAGAAAGAAATGATTCCTTATGGAAAAAGTTTAAAAATTTGAATTATCACTAGCTAACAGAGGAAAATTCATAAACTTATCATATAAATGATAACAGTATTGACAAATACATGTCTCTTGCTTGTCTTCTATAAAATTGCACAAAAAAATCCAATATAACTCCCAATATATATACAGCCGAGTCATATGCTCTATCGTTCTCTCTACATAGGCAAACCAAATTATAAATACATATTTTAAAAGTTTGAAAAAAGAAGAAGTTTAGGTTGTTTTGAAACAGTTTGCTAAATCAATAAAACAAAATTTTTTTTTTTTTTTTTTAAAGAAGCATTAAGATTTTATTTATTTATTCATTAGGAAAGAGAGAGAGTGAGAGAGAGAAGGTCAGAGTGAGAAGCGGACTCCCCATGGAGCTGGGAGCCCGATGTGGGACTCGATCCCTGGACTCCGGGATCATGACCTGAGCCGAAGGCAGTCGCTCAACCAACTGCGCCACCCAGGGGCCCAATAAAACAAAATTTTTTTGTGTCATTATATATACCTCTTTTGTGTCCAGAGGGAGCCTGTTATAGCAAATACAAAATTGAGAGATGAAGGTAAGAGATATACTAGTTAAGAAAGAATTTATTTATTTGTGATTGATCCCCTTAATCCTATTTATATGTGATTCTCCATTCTCTGGTGATCACTATTTCATAACTAAATAATTTAAAAAATTGTTTTCCTTCTCTCTATATTCCCCGTTTAAACTAAATGCAGATTTGCTAGAGCCCTTGCTGCTTTCCATGCCAGTAGATGGCATTCTTATTCTTGTTTTTATTTTAATAGTGTTAGATTCATGATAAATGTAATGCTGTGGGCTGCACTTACATTCAGTTCTGGTTCCCACAGTCCAAGTGCAGGATGAACAACTTCTGATGCACATAGAAAGGAGAGGCACATACTTAAGAGAAAGATAAAAATATAGTCCTTGGGAAACAAAGATGTGCCCCCCAAATTGTCACTTCTTTATTTTTTACTTAGCTGGTTAGTGTCAGGTCCAGTGAGGATAGGAGTTTGTGGAAGGGAAATGGTCTTGGGTTTGGGTGTTTTGGATGTTCCCTGTTCACTTGGTTGCTTGGTCCTGATGGTTCGGCTGCTTTGCTCTATCGGCTCGGTGGAGTCAGGGCTCCTTTTCCAATTCTGCAGATGCTGTGGTCTGCTGATCTCAGCCATGGTCTCCATTCAGCCCTGGCTTTGACAACCCACCCCACATCAAAGACCCTCCTTTAGGGTTATCTTACCCACAGGAGGGCAACCTGTGGCTGTCCTTCTTGTTACTTATGCGGCGATCTGACTCCCTCACTGAGAGCACCTGTGAATGACAGGACTCCTTCCACACCCACCACATGGAGCCCCTGGAATCTTAGGGCCACCGTTTCTGGCCTGCTGCCTACATGTGCTCCACTGCCTTTTTATTCTGCTGTAATTTCCACGTTACGGGTGGGAGTATAGTGCAAAGTAACATCTTCCCAGGATTTCAAGTGGGAAATAGGCCCAGAGGCCCTTGCCTTTAGCTTATCCTTCCATTGTTCTGGGATGGCTATATAGTCCCTAGGTCTTCTGGGTCCAGTCATACCTCTTTTCCTACTTTCTCCCTTCAAATTTTTGTCCCCAGAAGTGGAACAAAATTTTGCTTTTTCCTAGAAAGGGCAATTTGTCCCATTTAGGCCTATTGAAACCCCCCCTTAATTTTTTATTTTTTGCCAAACAGATAATCTTTGCCCTAGATCAGTGTTTTCAATGCTGTCATACCCAATGCTCCCCTTTTATGTAACAAACATTTTGTAATACCTCTTGACTACAAGTATTAAAGCAATGACCTAACTTTATGATGAAGGAGAGTGAAAGGAAAATAATTGTTTCTAAAAAGATGTTTGTGTCTGTATGTACAATCACCATGAATCCCACGGCCATGAATGCGGACTGTCTCAAATGTAGACTTGACTCAAATATCATGAATGGTAAGATTGTTCTAAACTGCAAACTTCATTGATAAAAATATCACAATAAACTGTAATTGTTCCTTGATTTACTTTGCAGTTACCATCCTGCAAATTCAGCACGTATTAAAAATGGGCAAATAGTAGTATCTATATGTACACCAAAATTAGATAATTATAAAAATAAGTTCATTAATACGATGTTGTACAAAATTCTATGTGAACGGTTCTTTGTGCAGATATGGCTTTTGCATTCCAAGACACATAGCATGTCTGCCTTCTGCTCACTAAAATGCCAGTTGGTCTCCAATCATTATGATCACAAACACCTTCCCCAGTTTCCAAACCCTTCCTGGGGGGCACTCCCGTTCCTATTGAAAACTACCGTTTTAGGCAATACCTTCCGATAAAATTCATTTATGATCTTTCCTGGGTCTGCAGTTCACAGGTTCAACAGTACTCTGCAGAATGAGCCCTTTGTTCATTTACTTTCAAATCATCCTGATATCTATGCCGTGGAGCTTCTTGTGGTAAGTGTCCCCAGTATTGATATATCTGGGGACTTCTAGGTTGTCCTAGGTTGTTTTGAGAACCACAGCACCATGCTATACTGCCCTTCTATTCCTGTCTTTCCTCATTTGTCTACTGAACTGTTTTCTCGTGGATTTGAATTAACTCTTAATATCTCTGTTCTGATTAGGAAAATTGAGAAACAATGAGGCCATGTCTCACGAAGGGTCTCAGAGGTGGAAATTGCGTAGATCTAAGACCATAGCTCCAATCTTCTGATCAGAACTTTCCTATTATGTCATATTATTATTGCCTCATAAATTAATCCATTGGTTTTTTTAATTAGAAGTCTCTGTACAGTTAATCTTTTTTTTTAAATTAATGTTGATGCAACTCAATTCAATACGGCCTGATTGTGATTCTGCCTGGCTGAAGTTATACAGTGAATTTCTAAACCTGCAGACCTATAAGGTGGGGACCCCATGAAATCTACAGGCACCTTATAAGGCCCAGCCCAAGGAAGTCTTTCAGTTATACTCATAGTTCCTCTTAGGACCCCACAAACCATGACTTTCTTTGGTTTCTTAATACACATTTATCCATTCTTGTAGTCAGGCTTTGTTTATTGTATTATTTGGAATTTTCTTTCTTTCTTCTTTTTTTAACATGTAAAAGCTTCCATTGCCTGGCTCTCCAGGTACTGTCTTAGAACAATCCATCTTGCCTGGAACCAGATAATAATGTAAATCAAACATGTAACACAAAAACAGAAACAGTTTTATTGTCTTCTCTTGATGTAGCAAGGTCTGTATAACAGGGAGAAAATTCTCATCTTATATATAAAATTAGAAAAAAATTCTATCTTAGGTGTAAACTTTATGATCCAATCCCCTCAAATTGAGTCCTTCTGATCTAACTGTTATTCTTTCTAAATCAAGAAAAGAACATTAGGCATAATGGTTGAGTTGTGAATGATAAACTCTGTGTGTGTATTAGGGAGAGAATGCATATGTAGCAATTGACTTAACTAGGTGAGCAGCCCTGGGCGCATTTATGTCTGAGATCCAAATCAAGCCCTTAACAGGCAAGATTCTTTAATATAAATGAGAAATAGGCTTTATCCTGCCATAATGACCTGCAGCTTCTCAGACATGACTCTCCACAGACCGATCACTCCACACAAAGGTTGGCCAGCTCAGGGAAGCTATTATCTTTTATTTATGCAGATCAGATTGTGACAATCCTTGGAATTCTTTGTTTTATCTTCTTTTTTAAAATCCTTCTGATATGGTCCTTTCTTTCTTTTTCTGTATAGGCAACTCCCCATACAAACATTTTCATGACTTTCCAAGTCATTGAATGAAAATATTAGAGTATAATTTGGTTAGCTTGTATTATTCCACAAAGAAAAGAAAACTGTTTTAATTTTGGAGGCTCCTAGATAAAGGAAGAAGGAAAAATTCCTTAATTTTTTAAACCACACAGGAAGCCATGTATTGTGCCAACATACTAACCAGTACCAAATCCCAGTAGTTTACACTTCCATTATTTAATCTGCCCTCTGGAGTTTTGGATGTGGCTCAGGAAAAATTTTTTAAACAAATTTCTTACATATGACCCTAATTTCAGTGGATGTGCCTTAAAAAACCTTAGCTTTCTTCCTTTTACATTTCCCATTAGTCAATATTAGCTACATATTCATGGGTGAGAATTTAAATAGCACATATCTCGTAAAAAAAAAAAAAATACCAGGGTGACTTTTTTTTTTTTTAAATGGGTGTGCTTCCAGTGATCTTTCCCTCTTGAGGGTTTGGGGGAAAATGTTCAGCAGTAGGAGTTGAAAGAAAAAGAGATTATCAATTCTGAGTGTGGCAGTTTAGTTTCTGTTGCATATTACTTTTTTTTTTCCTGTAGTGCTGTTCTTTGTAGCTTTTATCTAAGCCAAGTAGCAAGGCAAGAGGCCCACTGAGAGATCAGGCAACAACTATTGTAGGAAGGATTTTCCCAGTTGATTTGGAGAATGCTGAATTCAGCTGACATCCTCAGGGTTCTTATTCCTGCATTTAATCCATAAGCATTTTATTGAGTGCTAATTATTATGTCTCATTTACCCTGCTAGATGTTATGGCAGATAGAAGAAAGAATCAAACATGATTTTTGCCTTTATTTGTTCATTTGATACACAATTGTTATCCACTGGTAAAACAATAAGGAACCAGCCCTACTGATCTTTTCAATCTGGTGTGGAAGACAATGAATAAGTAATGATGGATGTTTCAGAAGCAGGGTAAGTAGAGGTACCAGGTGCTATGAGAACATATAATTCATGATACCAACTTAGTGTCGTATGTACAAGTTACCCAACATCTACCTGAAGTAATAAAATGTACCTTGAGCTCAGAAGCATGAGACCAAGTTAGAACTTGGGGTGATAGGGAATGGAGAGTGTCCCAGGAAGATGGGACACAGCTGTGTAAAAGCTGAGTTGAGTGTGGTGCATTGGAGGAACTAAAGAAAAGCTCAAAACTAGGTAAGACTCAGTTCCTCTTTCTCATTCCAGTAGTGAGTTTTGAGGGCTGCTCTTAATGGCCACAAGTGGCTTCCTTAAGTGAGTGGAAGAGGGTGAGCGGCATTAGGAGCAACTGGCTACCTGTAATTCACATCTCACTGGGAGGAGGGAGGAGATCCTCTGGGAAGCAGAGGACGGGGGAGGGGAACGAGTTCAAAAACTAAACTGTTTGGGATGGAGTTCATATAAAGAAACAGCAACCCATAAAATATTAATTGGTGATAAGGGGTAAATGTCTCTCCACAACCAAGGAATGACTGAGCTCCTGAGAGTGGACAGGGATTGTATTTCAGGCTTCTTGTCAGTCACTATTAACAGCCTGCTGGGAATGAATTCTTAGCTGCTGGCTGATGGCTAGAATTAAGAACATGGGATTTGGGGCAGGAAAGTCCCTTTAGAGAAGGGGGAGGAGATGGGACTAAATCAGAGTCAGAGAAGGAGGAAGTTTTAGAAGACCCCGGCAGCCAGAAGCCCTGGAGGACAGGTGGGCTTTAGCTCCAGCATTCATTTATCTTGTGACTCCACAAGACCATTCAGCGTGACAATTCACACGTCCAGTTGCAACTGTGAGCAGAGGCCTCGTAATTTCCTGAATCCGAAGTTTGCCACAATCTCTTCTTCTCTGGCCACTCGAAAGCCATTTCCTACCACAAGAAAGGAAATTGCATTATCAGTAGGAAGAGATGTGGTTGGGATTGGGAGGGAGGTGTGACAGGATAGTTCTTCAAGGATATTACCTGAGGGTCCCCAGGAAAGAAGGATAACATTTTTCTTGCAACTGTCATGGAATGTAACTAAACTGCATTGCATTCATGTTAAGTTTCTTGTCATTGTAGTTAGGGCATTTATTTATTTTTTTAAATTCTTTTTTTAAAACTATATTACAAACCAAGAGTCCCTCTAGACGAACTGTTCTTAGAAAAAAATAAAAAACAACCCTTCATGGTTTTCAGTTATGCATCAAGAATTTTTTTTTTTTAATTTTTGAGATGAAGAAACTATCGAACAGGCCATATTTGACTACATGTAGTGAACCAGTGGTGAAGTCCTTAACAGAAAATGGAGATCCTAAGAACCCAGAAATAAAACTAGTTAGATAAACGCAGAAACAGAGGGAAAGTATGAAAATAATGAAAATTAATAATATGAAAATAATAATAATTAAGAAACCCCCAAACTCATCTAAGCAATCATGCTCGGCTCTTAAACAGAACCCGTTATCTTGGACTGACACTGTTCTTGCCTGCAGGCTTTGATGAATCAATGCTAAATTTTAAGATGAATGATTTTCATGAATATACTAATTCCTTAAAATGGCCATCGAATCAGAAATTTCTAGTTCCAGCATGAGTGCTCCCTTCTCAAGGCATACCTATGAGAATGCAGTTGTTATTTTGGGGGGTTCTGGGTAAGGCTAGCTATCTTGTTCACGTGTGAGAAACTCTAATGCATCCTGCACATTTAAAGTGCCCTGTGAAGCTTTCTGCTTCACAAACTCTCCCTCTTTCCCTGGTACCTCTAAATTTTTCATACCATCTTGAGCATCTCTCAAAGAATTGCAAATTCTGGCTGGAACATGATTAATTTAGCATGTGGCCTCTTCCGATGGAGTACTCTGCCGTCTATCCTCCTTATGCAAGGCCACCTCTCTTCTCGGCTCTTGGTAGGAAAAGTGAATTAAGGCAAAGGCCCAGGCTGTTGAGCTGTGCTGCTTGAAAATGAATTTTTACTGGCAGTGCCACAAAGGCAAAAGTGTGGCGTGGCAAAAATGAAATTACAATATACAGTTGATATTATTTTAGTTGCAAAGCTCAGTCACCCCATTTCCCTCTCACAGTTTGCTGAGGGAACACCTATTATTCTTTATTTGGAGGTGAAAGGCAAAACACAGACATTTCTCCTCCTTAAATTCTCCCTACCTTTACTTTGTTCGTGTTTCTAGCACCTTCGTTATTCATTTCACCAGCTAATATTTTCTGTGAGAAGGTCACCTCCCTTTAATATTGAGAGGAGAGAAGAACATTTATTTCCCTTGAAATAGAACTTTTAGTAGAACTCAGCTTAGCTGAGCCATGA
Organism: Nasua narica; assembly: GCA_028533885.1. Taxonomy (NCBI): domain Eukaryota; kingdom Metazoa; phylum Chordata; class Mammalia; order Carnivora; family Procyonidae; genus Nasua; species Nasua narica. Next base: position 24,855,131 of record CM052810.1, read on the forward strand.
AGGCTAGTACTACTATACTCACAGATGGCTTCCAGGGGTGCTTACCAAGGAAATCTGCTCCAGAGTATCTTTCAGACTTGCACCTCTATGGCTCCCATAATCTTTATGGAGAAGGACAGTGAAAAACATTAACTTCTTTTTTAGAAGAATTTTGATTTCTCATTTGAATGTACATCCTATAATTAGTTACTTGCTTAAAAATACTCTATTTGTGTAAGGGCTGTGATTATTAGGTATCTAAACTAATTAGCAAGTGCCTGGCATGTAGTTAGGGCTCAGTTCATGTTAGTGATGATGATGATGATGATGATGATGATGATGATGATGATAAGGACAAAGAAGAGAAGGACTATGGAATTTTAGGTCTTTGAAAATATCACCAAACAACCTGTTGATAAGACAAAGCTGAATTTATTTATACTACGGTAAAGTTGGGGGTGGTGGTGGGGAGGGAATTACCTCTCCAGAGTTCTAACAATGAATGGAAGTCTGGTTTAAGGCTGATCTTCCAAGGGAGGGTAGTGGAGGTTGGAGGAGCTGGCAGACAGTGGTATGGGGATGTGGGGAGAGAATGTTCACTGGGACTGAGTAAAGATTATGATGTGATAATTTAGAATTGGTGGAGTCAAGAGTTTTGAAGAGTCTTAGAGAACAAACAGTCATTGGATTGAGAAGTTGAGCATTTTGATGTTCACTTAAGTGGAATTTTTAGGAAGTTCCTGGAACTAACAGTAAAGTTATTTGCAACTTTTTTCTTCCTGGGCAAGTTTTCTAAAGTAGTTGAGTAACATCAAGAAAGGCAGTGAAATAATCAATTTATGTTAGTGAAGATGGCCAATAGTAAAGCCTCACTAACATCATGATAAAATGTGTGGATAGAGATGGCTTAGATTCTTCTTCTTCCTTATCCTCCTCATCTTCCTCCTTATTCTGGAATTTTGACAATGAAGTTATTTACTATCAGGGAATTAGTTATTTGTGGTGTGCGTGTGTGCGCACGTGCTCACGCGCGTGTGTGTGTGTGATAATATGGTGCATATTCTTTTTTTTTTTTTTTATGGTGCATATTCTGTGCTGGCTTAAAAAGAAAATTATGCCACAGAAAACTTTTTCCCAAAGCTCGTTTCAAATCTTGATTCTTTGTAGAGTCTGACCAAAGTGTTGGACAAATACACATCCTCCAAAATATAGCTCCTCTGTGGACACTCTCAGGTATCTCTGTGAGGTATTAGGATTTGCTGCTTTCTTGTCTCCCTCTCCCCACACTGCGAGATCCTCAGAGTAGGATTTGCATCAGCTTTCTACCATTAAATACTGTTCTGCCTAATGCCAGGGACTGTCCTAAATGCTGAAGACATAATGAAGAATAAGAAGCAGTGCCTGCCCTCTTTGGGGTCTCATCCTAGTAGAGAAAGTAAATGAAATAATTGTCATTTATTCACCTTTTCATGTTTCTGTGTGCCTAATAGAGCATTGCACCTAATAGGGTTCCAACGAACCCATAATGAATGAGTGAATGGCTGCACATCTGTGAGTTGGATGTGAAATGGTATTTTATAATGGTTTTATTTTCCTGAGAATTTTTAAAATATATCTCATTTATTGCTCGTTTTCTAAAAAATTGCCTTTTATATCATTTACCCAGTTTTTGATTTTTATTTATTTGTTTCTGCTGTTATTACTAGGTTGTTGTCTTAAAAAACATGGGTATGTAGGATTTTATTGTATATTCTGAGCAAAAGATTCTTATTGGCTTTATGGATTGTAAATATCTTTTCTCTGTGTCTGACTTGTGTCAGTGTTACTTTAATATATTGCCTTTTGTGCTCCAGAAACTTTAATTTTAGTATACACAAGTTTAGTAATCTTTTTATTTATGACCAGTGCTTTTTCGGTGCCTTATGTAAGAAAAACTCCCTACCTCGATATGATAGAGAAGCTCTTTATTTCTTTCTAGAAGTTTTGAAGTTTTGCTTCTTGAATTTATTTTGCTTAATTTATTTGAAATTGATTTTTGTGTGTGGTATGAAGTGAACATCTGACTTTATTTTAGTTCCCTTACATGCATATGCTCATCAATATATGCAAATACCTAAGAGGGGGCCCTCTGCAAATCTCTGAAGGTTCTTTCTTTGCACTGTTCTCTCCTCTCTTTTACTTTGACCCTCTATCTATAACCTCCTTGGTGTCCCTGAATTCTCAGCTTCGTATCCATAAATCAAGTTGTTCACCAGGCTATGCCTGAGTTCCTCCTCTGTGTACTGGAGATGCTCTCAATGCAATAAGCTAGGCAATCTTTGGCCCCCTTCATTTGTTTTACATTTCTCAGAGATTACTGTTTTTAGTTGCCTGATGTTGATTGTCTTGGACACCTTTGTTTCATATATTTTGTCCATTTTTTGGTTGTTTCAGACAGGAGGGTAAATCTGGTCTCTGTTATTCCATCTTGCCCAGAAGCAGAAGTCTGAAGTGGAGAATGAGAATTGAATTACTTAGGATGTGAAGCTGGAGAAGGTCAATTTAGAAGAGGTAAGTTTATGGATCAGCAATCTGAAAGGAGGTTCACAAATATTCATCCAAGTAGCTGAGGAAATGGAGGCTTGGTGAAGTGATTTTCTCGCTGTGACTTGTGTATCAAACAGTTATCGCTGTCCAGGAAATTAGATGGTCGATTGTGTTGCATTCTCCCAGAGCTCTGGCATTACATATGGAAAGACAAAAGTAAAAGGATCTATTTTTCCCCTCTAAGTGTTCATGGGACCTAAGAGGAAGGCTGTGGTTTGGGCTAGGATAGACTCAGAGTGGTTCTAGGCAAAGAAGCAGACTTTCTGAGGAAGGGGGACCAAGTTAGTACAGGTTTCTCAAGGCTGCCTCTCAGAAGTCCCACACCGTCATTTCCACCACAGTCCAGTGGTATTAAAGATCATGGGGCCAGCCCAGAGGAAAAAGAGGGGACACAAAGGAATGAATATCAGTGTGGTTTTGGGGTAAATGTCTTTTGAACCAATTACCAAAATAATCTACTAAATGTTTTAGGTGGAGAAATGAAGAATAAAATGAGAAAGACAGGATATGCCAGATTGTGAGAATGCTGGGTGTTGTCAAAGGGAGGGAAGGTAAAGTCCTTGGTGCCTAGGATTAATAAAATGAAACCAGTGTTTTAGGAAGAATAACCTGGTAGTGATATGTGTTCTGATTAGATGAGGAGTACTGGATGTGAACGGAGATATTAAGAGGCTGTTGCAGTTATAACTCAGGTGTGGGACCAGGACAAAGGTAGATACAATGCAGATAGAAAAGGGAGGGGGAGACTTCTGGGATATTTTGATTATGATTGGACATGTCAGAACACTGCCTAGTATAAAGATGTTTTTCCCTTGGTGCATGATAGGTATGAAAACCAAATAAAGAATTATGCCATGTCAAGAAATACATTAAGTCAAGATATTTCAAAGATTCATAAGAACAAGAGAGAGAGAGGACATGAGACCTATTAATCAAAATGGGGAGCAGGAAGGAAGTAGCAGAGAATAGAAACAGTAGAAATTAAAAGTGGGAACAGTGACAATGATCATACCCAATGAAAAAGAACCTAAATTACATGGGGGGGGAGGGGAAAGGATATTCACAGAGGAGGAGTTAAAAAAAAAAGACAGTTCATAGAATATGTACCGTTCTGTGTAAACTGACAGAGAAGCAAGTGGGAAATAAATCTCCCTGGCATCACTTAAATATAATGGTATAATAATCAATTTTCACTATCAATAACATGTTCATTCGTTTAACAAATATTTCTAAATATTTACTGTGTACACACAATATACTCATCTCTGACACCATTATGTGCAAAGAGATTAAAAAAAAGACCTTCAAACCCTACCATTGTGAAATTTGGAGACAGATGTGTATTAAAGACATCCCAAATAAGTACCGAAGTAGTGATAGGAGAAGCTTACTTGAAACTCAGAGAAGGGAGTGAATAACTTTTCTTGAGAGTATCAGAGATGATTTCACTGAAGACTTGAGGTGATCAGTAGGAATCGAAGTTTGGCGATTGGAGAAGGTGGACCATTTCATTCTAATAGTGGCAAAGAGGAGAAGGCTTTCGAAAGTGTAGTGGAGGGTCACCTGGGTGGCTCAGTCGGTTAAGTGTCTGACTTTGGTTTAGGTTGTGATCTCAGGGTCCTGAGATTGAGCCCCATATCAGACTTTGTACTCAGCAGGGAAATGGCTTCTCCCTCTCTTTCTCTCTCTCTGTCCCTCCTTCTGCTTGTGATCCCTCTCTCTCTCAAATGAGTAAATAAAATTGAAAAAAAAAAAAGTATGGTGGATTGAAAGACCAACAAGAAGTCTTATGTAGTCTGATCACCAAGGTGATGAAGTTGGGAAACCATTTAAACTATTCAAAATTATTTGATTTTTTGGGCACCCAAAGGGTTAAACTGTCAGTTATCTGGAAGCCTGTTAGCTCACATAGCCCTACACTACCCACACTACCCAAACTAAAGTGTTTCTTAGTGGTATTTACTACTACTGTTTATTCCTAATTTCTTTCAGTATGGTGATGTGACATACCACTTGTAGAATTTTTAAGCAAGAGGCTTATGTGTCCTCCTGCATTTTGGAAAAGATAGCAAACTAGATTTGCACAGGCAAAATTAAGTCACATATTAGGTATTCTTGGGATAACCTGTGTGACTTTGGAAAAATTGGGAGAGGCAGATCAATCAATTTATGTTTGCAAATTGTGATATGAAATTCCATTGGCTCTGCATAAATTCCTACGTTAAGAGTTACCGACCAGCATGGAATAAGAATGCAGAATGCAAGTCACTTACATCTGTAAGTGTTACCAGCCAGCCTCTTAAAACAGTATAATATTCTGCTTCATTTTTTTTTCCAAAGCCTGAAGACTGCTATCTGAAGTATGTTCTTTGGGTTAGTCTTTTATTCAGGATAACGCTAATATATATTCTTTGTAAAGAAACTTTTAGTTCTGAAAATACTATTGCATCTATTATTTGACTCCTTATCTATAAGAAGTAGGCAGGCATTTTCTTCCCTATTTTACAGACTAGAAAACTGAGGTTCAAGTTTGGGGCCTTGCCTAAGACCAGACAGTTTATAAGAGGAGGAGGCAAAATTTGAACTTAAATCTTTTGACCTTAAGCACCTGTGTTACTTGGACACAATAGCTTCTTCCTGCAATTTCCTATAATAAAGGATAACACCTGGTAATTCTGATTTAACTTTGAATCTTTATTGCCAATGCAGGTATATATAATAATTTTAAAAGAGCATTTAAGCAAATTTTTAATTACAGATATATACCAATAAATTTACTACTAAAGATATGACACCTTTAAAAAATGTAATTTGTACATCTCTGAAGTAGACATTAGCCTGTTGATAAAGAACAGTTCATTTTACTTACTTGATAGTAATAGTGAAGTTGGCTTTGACAGCACAAGGCTTAATAGATTCTACCCGACAAACATTGCTCTGCTCTTGAGCAACTTACAATCTCATGGGAAAGACAAGTGAACCCAATTATCTGCAGTATAGGGTAGAAAGTGGTAAGTTTTGATGGGAAGGTCCAGACACATGAAGGTGTGGGAAAGGGGTGCACTAATTTTAATCACAGAGATCAGGAAAGGATCATGAAGGAGGTTTCTTGGGGCTGAGTTTTGCCATATAACTAAGATTTTAAGAAGTCTTCGTTTGTTTGAGACTGGAGAGAGATGGGCCAAAGAACATTCCAGAAAGAAGAATGCAGTGCAAACATTAGGAATAGGAAGGTATTTGAATAAGTACTTATAATTTGATGTCACTGTGGCAGAAGATGATTGAAAAGTATAGGGCAAGATCAAATAGCACAGGGAACTGGGGGCAGGTCGTGGAGGCTATTTTAAATGCTTCTGTGGTATTTGTTGTTCCTGCTCAGGAAGATGTCAAGAACTGGAGCTGAGGAGAGACTTAACTGAGCTGTGTGTGAGGAAGGTTGTCCCATGGGTGGTTTATAGGAAGAATGAGAGTGGAAAGATTTACCCGGCAATAGGCTAAGTTGTAAAGACAAGGGCAGCTCAAAAGAGGCAGAGAGCTGGGTGAGGTGCCAAAGAGACCCACTAGGGAAGTGACAGTAGGAACAGAAGAAACACTGTCAGGGAGAAAAGTCAGGTGGTGAAGGTCCAGGAGAGGTAGGAGCAAAGGACCATGTTGAGATTTCCCACTTAGATGAGAGTGAGGATGGTGAGGATAGAAATGAATTAAGTGAGGTGTGGAACCAAAGGGGAGATTGGTGAAAAGAATGTTTTTTGTTTCTGTTTTCTTTAAAAATTTCCATTGTATTTTAGTTTTGTGGAGAAAACACAATAATACTTTTTGGGGAAAAAATGGGCAGGCAGGAACTGTGTGTTTTGTAGACTATGATTTATGGCACATGGTGGTTGGGTAAATTTTGCTCTCTTTGGCCTAAGCTCTCAAAAGAGAGCTCTTGCTGGGACACACATTCCGATTTTGTGTTTCTGTATTTTACAAGGGAATTGAAACACACCACTTCAGAGTGAATTAGGAGTGAGTTTGTACATTTTTCTGCTTAGTGGAACTCAAATAGTTTCCCAGGGAATACGTTCTCTGTTTTTCCAACACCTTTCCCTTATTCCCCAAACAAATTACCACGTGTCTCTCATATTTCCCACAGTGTCATCAGAGCGAGAGTGCCAGGGAGAGATCAGGCAGAGGGCATGATAATTTTACACTTGAGATGGTGATATGTAGGATCTGAAGTTTCTAAACTCCTCAAGACTCTTGGGTGCAAGGTATCTTTTGTGTTCCAGCAGAAAATCAAGACAGCCCATGGAGTAGTCCCTAAAGATATCTGAGCCCATAGACTCTGACTCTGAAAGCTCTTATTGTTGAGCGTTTGGAAACATTTCATATTGTTTCCTCAATGCCCAGTTTCCCATTTGTACCATGTTGTAATTGAAATGAAAGGCTTTGTTAATATTCAACAGGACTGACACCAAGGAAACATAGATGCAGTTTCTCTTACCTTTCCTTTTAACGTTTTCTCCCATGTTTAATCTCCTGGGAGTCCTTCCCTCTCTCTTCTATTCTCTATCTTGCTACTCACAGACCCTGAGAAATCTAACTTTCCTGAGCAACAACTGGAAGAAATTCTCTGATCTAAAGCTGGTATCACCCAGAAGAGCTAGCTGATTAATCTCATTTGGAAGCAGCAGCTTCGAAGTTATATAGATTTGCACAAGGCTGCTTGCATAGTAGGGTTGCAAAGTTGCAAGCATTATACTCAGATGTGCCCAGAAAAATAAGTAGTCTGGTCTAGAAGGTAGAAAGTAACTAAAGGTCTAAACTAACTTAAATCCTGTTTGATGTAATTTAAATAGCTCATTTCTTTATGCTTGCTCTCCTTCCTCCTCTACCCCAAGATGGCATCTGTCTGTTCTGGGAACTTAGAATGTCTTCTGACATGGGTGAGGAACCCTTGGAATTTCCTGCCAAGTCCTTGGCCTATCCCTCAGCTGCTCTGTCCTGTGGGCAGGGTCCCTTGTCTTACAGGTAGCTGTTGCCCCCCTGGCAATCCAAGCTGCTATCTGTATGAGCGGGTCTCTCTTCTTTGGCCAAGACCTGATAGCTCTCCATGCATGTCCTGACCCCATCTAAGACCTCAGGCAGCTCCCAGCCAGACACACAGCCAGGTGGAGGTATTCGGGGCATCCCTGGCCCCATCTGCAGCCCCGGGACCCAAGAGCAGCCAAGAAAGCACTACCTTCAGCCTGTGCTCCCTGCAGGCCATTTGCTGTGGCTGAGCGTTGTTCAACTGTGGTGCGATTTAAGGACTATCGATTCAGTATGCAATGCCCCAGTGACATAGGGAGAAAGAGGGACACCACTCTTGATATGAATTTGAGAGCTTCTGCTCTTCTCATCACACACCATCCAGTAGGGCAGCCATGTAATTTAATGTTCAAATGGGGACACCTTTTTAAAAAAAACTTAGATTTTTAAAAAGTTTTCATTTAAGTTCATTTAAGTTAACATACTGCATACTATTAGTTTCATGTATACAATGTAGTGATTCAGCACTTCCATACATCACCTGGTGCTCATCACAACAACAAGTGCCCCCCTTAATCCCTGTCACCTATTTAACCCATCCCCCCACACACTTCCCTTTTGGTAACCATCACAAACTGGGACAGTTCTGAGACTGAAAAAGAGTGCTAAAATACTTTAAGTATACAATATTTTGAAATATGTTTCATGGAATGATACATTGGTTTTATTATTTTGATGCCATTATCAAATAGTTCTATTAAAATTATTTCAAAGTAGGGGCACCTGGGTGGCTCAGGGAGTTAAAGCCTCTGCCTTCGGCTCAGGTCATGATCTCAGGGTCCTGGGATCGAGCCCCACATCGGGCTCTCTGCTCAGCGGGGAGCCTGCTTCCCCTTCTCTCTTTCTGTCTGCCTCTCTGCCTATTTGTGATCTCTCTCTCTGTCAAATAAATAAATAAAAATCTTAAAAAAAATTATTTCAAAGTAAGATTGTTTTGACTAAAAATTAAAATAATATATATCTACAAGCAGGTGAAAATGGAAACAAATAGCCCCTATCTATGAGCTGAGCCTGGAAGAATTTTAGATCCACATTCCCAAGAAGGTCTCTAGTGCAGATCAGGTACTCCGGGGTGAGGGCTGCAGAGCTTAAGGGCCTCCATGTCAGGGCCAAATCATTTGCTGACGGTTTCTAGGTCCTGGTCACAGCGAGAGACACCAGGTCACACAGCTGGCAGCTGCAGTTGCCAGTGGGACAACCGCCACCCGCAGCACAAGGTCACAGCATTGTGAAGGCAAAGGGCTAGTGAGTCCATTTTTTTCCTATCGTCAGTTCTGGACTACATATTTCACTGAGCACAGTCTAGAGATGGTTGGGCTTTGGGTCTTTTGAGAGCTTTGTAGGAATGATCAGAACTAGAAGCCGCAGTTTGGACAGGAAACTCCTAGAATAATGGGAGAAACTCCCACAGAGTTCTTTTACTGCTGAGTTCTAACGACCTCAGAAGGTGAAAAGCACAACCTAAACTCTTCCAGGGGGTGGGCCCCTTTAGAAGTAGTGAAATACCAGAGTCAGCATGATAATCATGATCTAGGAAATGCCGCCTCATAGAAAACAGAAGAGACCACCTATGTTGGGATTAAACAACACAATACTATAGTATATCAGATGAAGGAAGCGAAACAGACAAAGTAGTTTAAAACATTTTCAAATGAGTTGGAATAGCTTCCTGAGCACTGTCATCAGGGAGCTAGCTTCAACTCGGACCAAAGGTTTCAAATAATTGCAGCGGCCCCCACTCATCTGCAGTTTCGCCTTCGGCAGTTTCATTACCGGCCTCACGGAGTCAGATGCTGATGATCCTTTTTCTGAGGAATCGTAGCCTAACGCTCCGTCACAGCGCCTACGTCATTTTCTTCACTTCATCTCATCATGGAGACATTTTATCATCTCATGTCACAAGAAAAAGGGTGAGTACAGTACAATAATTTTGAGAGGGAGAAGGATGTGTGTGTGAGGGAAAGGGAGAGAGAAACCACACTCGTGTAACTTTTATTACAGTATATTATAAGAAGGAGGGGGTCTTAGATCATATCCCCCATAGATAAGGAAATACTACTGCACTATGCTAGAATAGTGTATGATTCCTCATTTTCTAAATAAAACCAAAAATGCTAACTTTCAGTCTTCACTAGGGGTAATGCAGAAGTTGTGGGAGGGGAAATTCAAATCACAAAACCCTGCCTGATTCCATGCGCCAGGGGTCCTCTTGGAAAGGGATCCATCAGCACTTAGTGGGGACCTTATGTGAACTCCTTTACCAGACTGGATCCCAATTTGTTCGGTGGAAGCTGGAAGCTGGGCAGCATCTAGATTAC
>CM052810.1:24865586-24884614 GCA_028533885.1 Nasua narica
GTAAAATGATTTATGCAAATCTGATCATTGTTGCTGTTTTGCAAGTTTGAGAATGATGTCAAAATGCCTGTGAAAGTTTGGAATTTTGTTTATTTTGTCAATATGAACAGAATTGAACTGTCAAAGTGAACTTACATGAATAAATGGGTTCTTCAATCTATTCTGCCTACATTAAAATATTTTATAACAATTAGTTTATAGATAGTTGAACTTACCCATCTAATATAACCTGAAGATCAGGCAAGTCAAGTTAGTGGAGAGGAATGTCTTTGGGCAGAAAAGACATGTAATTCTACTAGATCACAAATCCTAGGAGAGCTGGGTTAACTCAGTTTTTATTCATTTCTGAATCCTCAGTCCATAGAAAACACCTGTCCTGAAAAGAGGCCGAAAATATTTATTAAAAAAATTGATGAATGACCAAGGATTAAAGTTCCTTGATAGTTCTAAATTATATTAAAAATATATCAAATAGATCACTTACATTAGAGAGAAAAATTATGTGTATGTCTGAGATTTGGATATCCATATCAAGGATATTTCTGATTAAAATTGTAAAATCCAAGTAGTTCAGCTATTTGCTACTGGATAGCCAACTTGATTGAGCTAAGTAGAAATAACCTAAGAGAATCTTGGTTAAGTGGTATAACTTAAGTGTTTGGGTCAAAATGCTTTTTGTGAATCCCATACAGTAAGAAAACTGAGAAGCATTAGCTTTAACATGCTTTAACATGTAAATTAATAATTTGTGAAGGAATACTTTTAAGACCCAGCTTTTAAGGAATGGTGTAGAATGGCCAAATGGAAGTTCCTCTTTTTCAAGGATGTAAGAAATGGGGGGAAGCCTGAGGGTCATTAGAGTAAATCTAGTGCTCTTGCTGCCTTGCATAGAGATGTCTCCTTGTTACATTTGCTTTGCCACCTTGCACAACCGCATTAGATACCAACCCAAGGGAAGAAATGATCCAGGAGGCTTTTCCACTTTAAATGTAAACTAGCAAAGAGCTGCTTCCCCCCCACAACCCTGCCACAGCCCCACAAAGTACCAGGATTTACCAGGCCCTGAAGAGGCAACCTCTATGAGGATGCTTTTGCCAATTCTAAAGTATTAACTTCTTTGCAAGGAACAAAGTAATTTCACGTACTTGACGTCTTTCGTCTTCACAATAATTCTGAATGGTGGGGGACTACCGTCAATCCTATTTTATAGATAAAATTAGGCTTAGAGTTTAAATACTTATCTAATCCAGGTTCTGTGCTCTTTTCCTCACCTGATAGTTAAATTTGGTGCTCGGAGTGTCTTAACAACTGTTGAACAAAGACAGGGATGGAGGCAGAGCAGGGAGGGGTAGGAGTATTGCTTCGCGTGAGCAATGTGAAGGCTGGGAACTGGGCTTTCCACTTTGATTAACCTCTGTGTGCAGTCACACTCACACAGTATTGAGGACTCCATAAATACCATCTTGAAAGTGGAAGTAGCTTAGGCTCCAGGACACTACCTCAAAAAGAAAGATCTAGAGAGGGAGGATTAAACTGCTATTTAATTGTTGGGGACACGTCCACAGTGTAACAAATGCCCTTAGAGAAGCAATTTGGAAAAGAGTGAGTTGGAAACCTTGGGGGAAAGTCAGAATCTTTAGTCATAAAACACCTGAACAAGACATAATTATTAGCCCCGAGCTTTATTTTAATGATGTACTATGTCTTAAATATAATACTGACAGTTCGCTGAAAGATGCCAGCTGCTCAGAACAAACGAAACAAAAGGAAAAGGAGGACCATTTGTAATGAGTCTGGATCTTTGTACAACCTGTCATTTTGGTTGTCTGATGCTCTGGAACCCCCAAGGGGCTGACAGAATGTGCCGGCATATGCCATGGGACATCTGCTGACAATCCTGGGGGCTATGAGTGGTCCCCACTTTTATCCTTCGTCCCATGTGTGGCTTAGTGCATTTGCAGCAGATCGTGAGAGAAAGTGGGTAACTTGTTGCTGGAGTGGAGTGGTCCATCAGGTATTTTCCTTGGAATTTGTGGACTTGGGTTCAAATGCTGACCCTGACCTTGATAAATAGCTTTGCTTTTTGACCTGTTGGTTCCTTATTTACAAAATGGGATTGAATCCAAGTACTTTAAAGAACTAGGGTAAAGATTAAGCAAGATTCTCTATGTGAAAATGCCCAGAAAACAGTAGAAGCTTTTCTGAAGGAAAAGCAGTTACCTCAACTCTTTGTAGGGAAGATCAAATCCCATATTATCAACTTAATGTTTATCTGGACAACCAGTCTTTTTCTTTTTATTAATTAGCTTATTCTTTATGTTACATAAATGTATTCTCCAGCCTAAATCCCTTGAGACATACCCCTTTGTGACCTGGCTGAGTAGATGGATAATTTAGAAAATGGAATGGCTTAGTGATTTTCTTTGGCACTTTTCACTTGAAATTAATTTGAATGTTTTAATATTTTGGACTATAAAACAGTGTATAATATATGAGCCATGCATAAATAAATGTTTGATATATAAAAGGAAGAGAGAAAGATCCCAAATACAGTGAGCACTACCAGAATATTAAGATTTTCTTTTTAAAAAATTTTTTTACATTATTTATTTATTAGAGAGAGAGAGGCAGCAAGCATAAGCAGGTGAGAGGGGCAGAGGGAGAGGGAGAAACAGCCTCCTCGCTGAGCATGGAGCCCAACTCAGAGCTCGGGCCCAGGACCCTGGGTTCATGACCTGAGCTGAAGGCAGACTCTTAACTGACTGAGCCACCCAAGAGTCCCTCCTGTTTTCTATTTTTTATATCTAATAATAACTTGTATTAAATTAGTATATTTAGATTTAAGGATGAATTTGAATTGATGTAACCTAAAACACAGGTAGATTGCCTCTATTTAAAAGTCAGAACTATAACATCTAGCACTAAAATCTTGAGAATATTTTTGTGAATATATGATTACTAGTGTTCTACCTCTAATTTAGTATTTGATATTACTCTTAGATCATTAGGGTCAATGATTACTATAAAAGTTTAAGAAGAGTTCTGTGAAATATTTTCACTGAAAGAAGGTGTTCTCTCATTGTTATAAGTAAGCCTAAAACATTTCTGCAAATGTTCATATAGTCTGTTTCTTGCTGTGAGAGATAAAAACATTAACATTTTTAATTAACTAGAATTCATATGGCACATTATAAAGTGTTTCATACATTACTACTTTTGAAGGCTCACAAGAACACTCTAAGGAAGAATGGGTATTATTGTTGTTGTTGTTGTTGTTAGTATTATGCTTACTTTGTAGGAGAAGGTCAGGTTCAAAGACAAGTTACAGACAGGGAGAGGATATTTGCAATGGATCTCTACTTAAAGGTGACAGATATAACCCAAGTGTTTATCTATACTCCTAAGAGTCATAAGGACAAGGCAAGGTAATGGTTGAGGACAAGAGATAATTTCATATTTTTAGAAAATGGAAAACCAGTGAATGAGAGGTAGATGATTTAGGAGAGTAGAGAAACCTGAATCCCAAAGGCCTGGAGAGGAGGCTGACACAAAGAAAGAGGATGATTCCCTTCACAGAACCCCAGAAGGACTCAGGAAGGAGAGGCACTTGGGGCTGGGAAGGGTAAAGGAATGGTGCTGAGAACACAAGTCTTGGTTCAGAGTCTATACATGGTTCTATGTACCCTGGTTCCCAGTCTCATCCCACATTGCCCGATGTCCATTCCTGAGACCTGGAAGAGATATGAGATTTATTCTCCAGAGAAATTGTTCCAGACTGGATTGAGGCTTCTCATTGAAAGCAGGGCAGTTAAATTAAATTCTACTAGCTAAATTGAGAGACATCCCATCCTAGCCTCCCTGGTCTGTATCTACCCAATTGGAAACCAGTCTTTTATACCTCCGGACAAACTAAACAATAACAAAGAAAACATTTACAGACATTAATGTATGTTGTTCTCCCAAATAAAATTACAATGTAAACTTATAGTCAATGACTCTTGTCCACATATGTGAAGCTTCCAGTGAGCTAAAAATTAATTTTAAAATTACTAAATTATTAGAAAGTAATTCACTCTTCAATATGAATATACAGTCAATCCTCATCACGCGTTTGAGGAAAGCCTCTGACCTTCAGGAGATAGACATAATGACAATGAATAGATAGACAATGAAATATAATTGAGACACAGTAATTTGGAGATGTAATACAGGATGCATAAGAAAGCATTCTATGGTCAGGAAGATGAGAGGATGTTGCATTCTTGAAACATGAACAGAAGGCTACAAAAGGAACAAGGAACCAGAAAGAGCTTTTGGAAATTTTATTTTACTATATTTTAAATTTTAATTCCATTATAGCTAATATATAGTGGTATATTTGTTTCAGGTGAACAATATAGTGATTAAACAATTCCATACATTTCTCAGTGCTCATCATAGTAGGTGTACTCTTAATCCCCTTCACCTATTTCACCCATCTCTCCACCACCTCCCCTCTGGGAAGCATTAGTTTGTTCTCTATAGTTAAGAGTCTGTTTTATTTTGTTTTTGTTTTTGTTTTGTTTTTTGTTTGTCTCACTTATTTTTTTGGTTCTTTGTTTCCTTTCTTAAAGTCCACATATGAGTGAAATCATATATTTGCCTTTCTCTGACTGACTTATTTCACTTAGCATTATACCCTCTACATCCACATCCATGTTGTTGAAAATGGCAAGATTTCATTCTTTTTTATAGCTGAGTAATATATATATATACTGAATAATATGCATATATATGTGTGTATAAATATGCATATATACATATACAAATACATGCACATACATATACATATACATGCATGCACACATGCACAAACACACACACACACATCTATTTTTTCTTATCCATTCATCTATCAATGGACACTTGGGTTGCTTCCATAATTTGGCTATTGTAAATAGTGCTACAATAAACGTAGGGGTGCATATGTCTTTTCAAATTAATGTTTTCATAGTCTTTGGGTAAATACCCATATTTCATATTCTTTGGGTAAATACCCAGTAGTGGAATTACTGGATCATATTTAATTTACTGATGAACCTCCATACTCTTTGCCATAGTGGCTGCACCAGTTTGCATTCCCACCAACAATATAGAAGAGTTCCTTTTTCTCACATCCTTGCCAACATTTGTTTCTTATGTTTTTGATTTAAGCCATTTTTATGGGGGTGAGGTGATATCTGATTGTGGTTCTGATTTTCATTTCCCTGATGATTAGTGATGTTGATCATCTTATGTATCTGTATGTTTCTTGGAGAAATGTATCTTCTACCCATTTTTAAATTGGATTGTTTGTTTGGTATTGAGTTATATAAGTTCTTTGTGCATTCTTGTTACTGACTCTTTATTGGATATGTCGTTTGCAAATATCTTCTCCCATTCATTAGGCTGTCTTTTAGTTTTGTTGATTGTTTCCTTTGCTATGCAGAAGGTTTTTATTTTGGTATAGTCCCAGTAGTTTATTTTTGCTTTTGTTTCCCTTGCCTCAGGAGTTATATCTAGAAAAATATTCCAATGGCCAATGTCAGAGAAATTATTGCCAGTGCACTCTTCCAGGATTTTTATGGTTTCAGGTCTCACATTTAGATCTTTTATCCACTTTGAGTTTATTTTTGTGTTTGATATGAAAAAGTGGTCCAATTCCATTCTTTTGCATGTAGCTGTCTAGTTTTCCAACACCATTTGTTGAACAGACTTTTTTCCTGTTGTGTTTCTTGCCTCCTTTGTGAAAGATTAATTGACCATACAATCATGAGTTTCCCAGCTCTCTATTCTTTCCTATTGATCTGTGGGTCTATTTTTGTGCCAGTACCATACTGTTTTGATTACTACAGCTTTGTAGGATAACTTGAAATCTGGGGTTATGATACCTCCAGCTTTATTCTTCTTTTTCAAGATTGCTTTGGCTATCTGAGGTCTTTTGTTGTTCCATACAAATTTTAGGATGATTTGTTCTGGTTCTGTGAAAAATGCTGTTGGTGTTTTCACAGGGATTGCCTTAAATCTGTAGATTACTTTGGGTAATATAGATATTTTAACTGTATTTGTTTTCCCAATCCATGAGCATGGAATATCTTTGCATTTATTTGTATCATCTTCAATTTCTTTGATCAATGTTTGATAGTTTTCAGAGTACAGATCTTTCACCTCTTTGGTTTATCACTAGGTATTTTATTATTTTTGTGTAATTGTAAATGGGATTGTTTTCTTAATTTCTCTTTCTGCTACTTCATTATTAGTGTATAGAAATGCAATGGATTTCTGTATATTGTTTTTATATCCTCCAACCTTACTGAATTCATTTATCGGTTCTAGTAGTTTTTTGGTGGGATCTTTAGGATTTTCTATACATAGTATCATGTTATCCTAAGTAGTAAAATTTTACTTCTTCCTTACCAATTTTAATTCCATTTATTTATTTATTTATTTATTTATTTATTTATTTATTTATTTCTGATTGCTGTGGCTAGGACTTCCAATACTATGTTGAATAAAAGTGGTGAGAATGGACATGCTTGTCTTATTCCTGACCTTAGGAGAAAGGCTCTCAGTTTTTCACCATTGAGTATGATGTTAGCTGTGGGGTTTTTATTATGTTGAGATATTTTTCCTTAAACTTACTTTGTTGGGGGTTTTTATAATGAATGAATATTGTACTTTGTCAAATGCTTTTTCTGCATCTATTGGAATGATCATATTGGTTTCATCCTTTCTTTTGTTGATATGTTGTATCAAATTGATTGATTTGAAAATATTGACCCACCCTTGCATTCCAGGAATATATCCTGCTTGATTGTGGTAAATGATTTTTAAAATGTATTGTTTGATTTGTTAACATTTTGTTGAGGATTTTTTGCTTCTATGTTCATCACAGATGTTGACCGTTAGTTTTTTTTGTTTTTTGTTTTTTTTTGGTAATGCCTTTATCTGGTTTTGGTATCAGAGTAATGTTGGCCTCATAAAATGAATTTGGAAGCTTTCCTTCCTCTTCTCTTTTTTTTGGAATTGTCTGAGAAGAATAGATATTTGCTCTTCTTTAAATATTTGGTAGAATTCATCTGTGAAGCTATCTGGTCCTGGACTTTTGTTTGTAGGGAGGTTTTTTGGTTTTTGTTTCTTTATTACTGATTCAATTTCATTGCTGGTAATCAGTTTATTCAAATTTTCTATTTCTTCCTGGTTTAGTTTTGGAGGTTGTCTGTTTCTAGAAATTTATCCATGTCTTCTAGGTTGTCAAATTTTTTAGAGTATAATTTTTCATAATATTCTCTTATAGTCCTTTGCATGTCTCTGGTATTGGTTGTTACTTCTCATTGATTTCTGATTTCACTTTTTGAGTGCTTTTTTTTTAAAATGAGTCTGATTAAAGGCTTATCGGTTTTGTTGATATTTTCAAAGAGCCAACTCCTGGTTTCATTCTTTTGTTCTATTGTATTGTTTTGTTTGTTTTTTTAGTTTCTATATCATTTATTTCTGCTCTAACCTTTATTCTTTCTTTCCTTCTGATAGTTTTGGGCTTTTTTGTTCTTCTTTTAATAGCTCCTTTTAGTGTAGGTTTGGTTGTTTATTTGAGATTTTTCTTACTTGAAGTAGACCTGTATGACTATAAAATTCCCTCTTAAAACAGCTTTTGCTGTATCCTGAAGATTTTGGATTGTGTTTTCATTTTCATTTTCCTCATGTATTTTTTAATTTCCCTTTTGATTTGTTGGTTGACCCATTCATTGTTTAGTAGCATATTATTTAACCTGCATATATTTGTGTTCTTTCCAGACTTTGTTGTTGTTGTTATTGATTTCCTGTTTCATAGCATTGTGGTCATAAAGGTGCATGGTGTGACTTCAGTCTTTTTGAATTTGTTGAGACTTGTTTTGTGACCTAATATGTGATCTCTTCTGGAAAATGTTCCATGTGTACTTGAAAAGAATTTGTATTCTGCAGTTGTAGGATCAAGTATTCTGAATATATCCATTAGATCCAAATAGGTCCATTTGGTCCAATGTCTATTCAAAGTCACTCTTTCCTTAATGATTTTCTGTTTGGATGATCTATCCATTGATGTATGTGGGGTGTTAAAGTCTCCTACTATTGTAGTATTACTAGCAGTTACTTCCTTTATGTTTGTTTCTATTAGTTCCCTTATGTATCTGGGTGCTCACATATTGGATATACTTACAATTGTATCTTCTTGTTTTATTGTTCTCTTTATGATTATATAGTATCCTTCTTTTTCTCTTGTTACAGTCTTTGTTTTAAAATCTATTTTTTTTCTGATATAACTATTGCTACTTGAGTTTTCATTTTCATTTGGTAAATAATTTTCCATCCCTTGACTTTCAGTCTCATATGTAGGTCTGAAATATATATCTTTTAGGCATATAAATAGGTCTTGTTTTTTTATCCATTCCATCACCATATGTCTTTTGATTGGAGCATTTAGTCCACTTATGTTCAAAGTAATTATTATTTTTACTATATTATTTTCTTTTATTTTTATTTTAAGATTTTATTTATTTATTTGACAGAGAGAGAGAGATAACAAGTAGGCAGAGAGGCAGGCAGAAGAGAGAGGGGAAAGCAGGCTCCCAGCTGAGCAGAGAGCCCCATGCAGGGCTTGATCCCAGGACCCTGAGATCATGACATGAGCCAAAGGCAGAGGCTTTAACCCACTGAGCCCCCCAGGTGTCCCTATTATTACTATATTATTTTCAATATAGGTTCTACACTGAGTGCAGGCCAAAATTCACAAACCTGAGATTAAGAAAGACCTGAGCTGAGATTGAGTTGGTTAAGCATCCAGGCACTCCCAAAGTAAATTATTGATAGGTTTGTACTTACTGACATTGTTACTTGTTTTGTGGTTATTTTATAGTTCTTTTCTATTCCTTTCTTCTCTTGCTCTCTTCACTCATGGTTTGCTGCCTTTCTTTAGTCATATACTTGGATTGCATTCTCTTTAGTTTTTATGTATCTATTGCTGGGTTTTGATTTGTTGTCACCATTAGTTTTATATATAACATCTTATGCATATAGCATTCCATAGTAAGTTGGTCGCTTAAATTTGAACCCATTCTTCATTCCTCTCCCCAACACGTTTTATGTATATGGTGTCATATTTTGCATTCTTTTATTTTGTGAATTCCTTAACTGATTTTTATAGATGTACTTAATTTTGTGGCTTTGCTATCAAAAATCAGTTGGTAGTCTTTTTTTTTTAAAGATTTTATTTATTTATTTGACAGAAAGATATCACAAGCAGGCAGAGAAGCAGGCAGAGAGAGAGGGAGAAGCAGGCTCCCCGCCAAGCAGAGAGCCCGATGCGGGGCTTGATCCCAAGACCCTGAGATCATGACCTGAGCTGAAGGTAGAGGCTTTAATCCCAGTACTGAGCCACCCAGGTGCCCCAATCAGTTGATAGTCTTATGGGGTTTCCTTTGTATGTAACTTTTTTTCTCTTTCTGCTTTTAAAATCTCTCTGTATCACTACTTTTTGCCATTTTAATTATTGTGTCTTGGTGGGAAGCTCCTTGGGTTAATTTTGTTGGGGACTCTCTATGCCTCCTTGATCTGGATTTCTATTTTCTTTCCCAGATTTGGAAAGTTTTCAGCTTTTGTTTCTTCAAATAAATCTTCTGCCACTTTTCTCTCTCTTATTCTTCTTGGATCCCTCTAATGTAAATATTATTGTGCTCAGTGGTGTTGCTATGTTCCCTCAGTCTTTTTTTCATTTTTTCTTATTTTTTTGTCACTCCTGTTCGCTGTGATTGCTTTCCTTTACTCTGTCCTCCAGGTCCCTGATCTGTTCTTCTGCTTCCTCTAGTCTACTATTTATTCCATCTAGTGTGTTTTTGATTTCAGTTTTTGAGCTTCTCATCTCCAATTGGTTCTTTTTTTATGTTTTCTATCTCTTTGTTGAAGGTCTCATTCTTTTCTCAATTCCAGTGAGTATCATTATGACCATTGCTTTAAATTCTCTATCAGGTATATTTCTTATCCCTGTCTCTTTTAGTTCTGTTCCTGTGATTTTGTTCTCTTCTTTCCTTCGGGACACATTCTTCAGTCTCCTCATTTTGTCTAACTCTTTATGTCTGTCCTATGTATTAGGAAAGTCAGCTACACCTCCTGTTTTTGAAAGTAGTAGACTCATGATGAAGAGGTCCTGCAGTGCCCTGAAGTGCAATGTCCTCTATTCACCAGACCTTGACTGTTCAGGGGTGTTTCCTGTGTGTGTCATGTGCTTCCTACTGTCATGGCTGAGCCATGTTTGCCTTCAGTCCAATCATCTGCAGTGGCACTCTTCTCTTTTCCTGTTGTGGGCAGGACTGTGTTGTTAGTGGGCTAGTCTGAGGCTACCTTTGGTTTGAGTTGAGTCAAACCAAGTGTTTGCCATAGCTACAGTAGCACTGAACTGTAGGGTGCTTTTCCTTTGTTGTCTCCTGAGAAGCTTTTGTTGGGGGGCGGGGCCTGTGGTCAGACCAGATGTCTGCCCTCAGGCTACTGCTGGGGCCACAATTGGACAAATGTGTGTGGTTATCTTTCTCCCTCTCTGGGGCCGGAGTCACTTTGGAGTGGTTCTGGCCCCCTCAGGGCTACTTGTCCCCTGTGAGGTTTGTGGTCTGGCTTTAGATGGGCTCCACCAAGGGTGTATTGGAAGGGACAGGCCCACAGGAAAATGCAAGGACAGGCTGCAAGCTACCAGCAAGGTCTGCACTGGTCCTCTGTGGGAAGTGACCTAGAGCTGCCTGGGCAGACTCCTGCCAGGCTGGCCAGGTAGAGGGGTGTGTTCACAGGAGAATCTGGGGTACAGCTGCTAGTAAACTAGGTGGAGAGTATTTATATTGCACTAGTTCTCATAGGTGTCCATGTATCCAGGATGGTGGGGTTGGGAAAAGGAAATGACACCTGACATCTTTTGTTTTTGGAGAAGTCTCCCAATGTTCATTGCCCCTCCAGTACATGCTTTGAGATTAACAAAAAGATCTCCTTCCCATATACCCCAGGCATTTTTCAAACTGCTGCTTCTGTGCTATATCTCAGTGGGTCTGTTTGTTGTGCTGTCTTTTTAAGGGCAGTGACTGTACCCTCTTGGCTCTCCCAGAGCCAGCCTGCTGCTTTTTTTAAAGTTCCAGATATTAAGCCTCACTGATTGTTAGGCCTCTCCAGTTTTCAAAGCCACATGTTATGGGAATTTGTCTTCCTGGTTCCTGACGACTGGTTCCTGGTTCCTGGAGACTGACGAATATGTCCCGAAGGAAAGAAGAGAACAAAATCACAGCAACAGAACTAAAAGAGACAGGGATAGGAAATATACCTGATAGAGAATTTAAAGCAATGGTCATAATGATACTCACTGGAATTGAGAAAAGAATGAGACCTTCAACAAAGAGATAGAAAACATAAAAAAAGAACCAATCAGAGATGAGAAGCTCAATAACTGAAATCAAAAACACACTAGATGGAACCTGGTTCCCTGGTATAAGGATCTACTCATGCCTGGGTTCCCTGGTATAAGGATCTACTTTTCTCCCCTTTCCACACCCATGGTGTCCATCCCTCTCTCCACATGTTCCTTTAGCTACTAACCATGTCTTTGCCTTTCCTACCCTCTTCATATTTGGCCTCTTCTCTACATTTAGCTGTGGAGAGTCTGTTATGCCAATCTTTGGGTCATTTTCTGTGTTATTTACACTGATGTGAATATTATTTAGGTATATCCATGGGATGAGTTGAGTTGAGAATCCTCCTATTATGCCATCTTCCCAGAAAGTCAGAAATATAAATAATATATATTTAAATATTTGTAAAATAATATTTAAAAAATAATCCAAGAAATAAAGCTAAAACATAAAGATCGAATAAACATATTTTAAGACTGTAAGCTGTCAAAAAAATATCTCAGAAAGTTATGGGAGGATGTATTCTGCTGAAATAATGGAATAAACCAAGAAAGAAGATGAAATCTAAGAAATGGGATCTCACACAGGGAGAGGTGAAGGTAATTTCCCAGGATAAAAGTAAATGTCCCAGAACAAGAGCTAAGCATCCAGTTCAGAGAATATCCAGTCTAAATTGGAGCAGGTGGACAGAAGGTTTTACAAGAAAAGGAAGATAACTTGACATATTTATGTAGAAAATAGGATTGGGAGAGGTTGGAAAGTCAAGAGAGAATTAATGAAAGGGAAGCATATGAAGAAGTAAGGTAATTACTTATTCCAGGAAAAACAAAAGTAAGCAAAGAAAGGAAATATAATAATAGTAATGATCTCAGCAATGACCAATATTTATATAGTCATAACATTCTAAGTATATTTTAATAAAAGACTGAGTTATGATTTATTGGGAGGATGGGGTAATGATGTAAGAAAGCTTAACCTTTACCGTCCATATAGGAAGTCAATAAAAATAGTATCTAGAACTAATAAATAAAAAAATACATAATCATATTATTTAGAGAAATGGATATATTTGGAAAAACTACTAAAAGCATATTAAATGATTGATTCTCAGAAGAAATATTCATAAGTTGGATGGGTGAGCAAAAGATTTTAAATTTTGTTTCATTAAACTTTGTAATATTCAACTTTTGTATCCAGAATGTATATATTCTTCCAAATCAATAAGAGAAAAATTACTCACTAAAACAGGGAAACAGTTCACAAGGAGGAAGTTCCAATGGCCAGTTATTTATAGATAAAGGCTTCTCAATTTTACAGATAACCAGAAAGCAAACTGCAAATTAAAACAACAGCAGAATTCTGCTTTTAAAAAAAGCAGAATACTATTTTACATCCACCAGAATGGTAAAGACCTAAACTGTGACAATGCCAAATGTTAGCAAAGCCGTGAGGAAATTAGAATCATATCCTGTTTGTGGGCATGTAAATTATGACTTCTACTTTGGAGTGTAATTTTATAATATCTTGTAAAATGGAAGATAAGCATTACTATAACTCAGTATTTTTACTTCTACTTATATGCTATTAGTCTAGAGTGTTTTCCCCCAAACTTCCCTGAGGATAGGTATCACTCATTGTGGGTGGGTGAGGGAACTTATTAAACATACATCTTCCCAATCTTCTCCCCAGAGATTGTGATTGAGAAAGACTAAGATGAAGCTTGGGATTCTGCATTAAATTAATGCTTGAATGTGTGTGCAAGGCTGTTTGTTTCAGCATTGTTTTTAACAACTAAAATTTGAAAATTACTTAAAAATCTACTAACAGATATATGGATAAATGTGATACAATAGAGTGCTTTTGAAATAAGTGATACATATTAATACATGTATATATTAACATAGATAAATCTTGAAAATATCATACTGAATAAAAACATCAAAGTGATAATTACATCATGATATCATGTATGCAGTTTAAAACACAAAATAGTACTATCTATAGTGCTGTTAGATAATATAAAATAACATTTTATATATACTATAAAATAATGGAGGTGATACATTTCAACTTTAAGAAATTAGTTACCTCTAGAGAGAGAAGGGGGCTTCAACTCTGTAATGTTTATTTATAAAGAATTAAAAGGATCTGAGGCAAATACAAGAAAATTGCAGACCTGGTTTTGACCTATAGACCAGATCATGGGTCTGAATGATATACTTGCCTTTGTAGCAAGGAGGTGCATTTGCTTTTCCTCACAAACTTTGGCTTCTAAACAGGATGCTTGCATTTTAAAAGGAAACGATCTTTTAATCACGCACCTTAATGCATCTTACAAGAAAGGTTAACTTTTTGACCGGATTCGTTTTTACCAAGGTTTTCTTTTGTCTTCTTTGTAGTTCTGTAGCTTACCTTAAAAGAAATGTCATGGGGCACCTGGGTGGCTCAGTTGGTTAAGTGTCTGCTTTCAGCTTAGGTTATAAACCTCGTGTCCTGGGATCGAGTTCCGTATTGGGCTCATTGGGCACATGCTTGCTCTCTCTCAAATAAATAAAATATCAAAAAAAAAAAATGCCATGAATACATTTCTTTATTTTGAGTTGTTTTCTTTTTTTTATAGAAAGATTTAAAAAGTTCTATGACTTCTCATTTTGTCTGTTCCTATAACCAGGACCACCTGATCTGGTAGAAATTTTTGATGGGGATGTGATTGGCACTGGTCATTTGTCAATTAATTAAAATGACTTAAAGTAAAACATTATTAAAAATTGACTAAGTCTCATCCATAGAATTGTATACATGTGAATTTTTTAGCCACTGCAACAAAGGCCAAAGTTTGTGCTTGCTGGATGGATTTTCTGGCATTTCTTGCATACACCATGCTCATTTGGGATCTTTGATGATTTCCAGTTAGGAACTCTTTATTTATTTTATTTTATATTATTTTTTATTTTTTAAACTTTTTTTTTTTAAGATTTTATTTATTTGTGAGAGAGAGCACAATCAGGGGGAGCGGCAGGCAGAGGGAGAAGCAGGCATTCCACTGAGCAAGGAGCTCAACATGGAACTCTATTCCAGGACCCTAGGATCCTGACCCGAGCCAAAGGCAGATGCTTAACCAAGTGAGCCACCCATGCATCTCTCAGGATTCTTTAAAGTGGAGCAAAAAAGATCAAGATTCCTGTAAAATAAGAATACAAAATTCTCTTAAGTTTACTACTTTTCTCTTTGTTTTGTAGTTCTCTGTAATTTGAGAGCAGTTTTCTAAAAAGATTTTATTTATTTATTTGACAGAGAGAGAGAGTGAAGAAGCAAGGGGAGTGGCAGAGGGAGAGGGATTGGGAGAAGCAGACTCCCTGCTGAACAAGGATTCCGATGCTGGGCGGGGCTTGATCCCAGGACCCCGGGAACATGACCTGAGCTGAAGGCAGACCCTTAACCAACTGAGCCACCCAGGCGTCCTGAGAGCAATTTTTAAAGTAAGTCTACATTATCAAGTGTCTACAAAGTATTCATCTTGGTTTTTAAAGAAATGTTTACTTGTTTTAGAACTCATATTTCATAGATTTATGAAATCTTTAGCGAAATTAAATAATATAATAATAAGTGGGATCTTGGGCAAGTTTGTGAATGTACACAATGACTCTTGATGGATTATACTGTCCACTTGGAGGAGAGAAAATGAGTGGGCACAGTGGAGAGTAGCCTAACATTCAAGAGTGTTCTGCATCCCACTGGCAACTGCTGGTGTATTTTACAGAGAAAATGGAAATTGTGGACATGTGACAAATTAGTTAATTAGAAGTTGATTAAAGCAGTTTTTATTATTTCCATCTGAGTATTCCTACAAATAAGAACTGTGAGTTTTTAACAATTGAGGTGATCAAAAATATACTTTCTCTGAAGTACAAGCAGGTTTGTGTAACTTCCCCGACATAAATGATTTTAAACAAATCTCCACTTTATGCCATATGACAGAATAGAAATGTTCATAATCGCTTAGAGAAGGAGATAATGTTTTATGTGTCACTGGAGGAAAGAGTAAAACAAATATTTTACAATTTTTCTCTACCCCATTTATTGTTTTGATTTGACTCAAATAACCTTTTCTTGTTATTGTAATCGACTTCCTAATGCATCTTCTCAACCACATGGGCAGATACACAGAACTTTATATGCATGAATAATATAAGCTGATGTAGCAATATATTTTCTTTGTTTTTACATTACACATACAGCACAAATCCTAATAAAACTAGACTGGAATATATTACAAATTCATTTGGTTAGTATTCAGTTACCAAGTGAGAGAATAAATATATATGATTTAAATTAAGAATGTGCAGTCCATTATTTACATGCCACATCTTCTACTTTACTTTGACTTTTGCACTTATCATGTTTTATTAACATTTTGAAGTTGTAAGCATGGAGTGGAGTAAAAGCCATATCACAAAGTTGAGGTTAGAGGTTCGTTATATTGGAAAATCAAAGCCTTGAGAGTAACTGTAGAGAAACTTGTTCTCAGGTGCATTGATCGAGAATATTGCTGTGTCATTGGAGGTTCTGGCTTTCCTTTGTGGATAGTATATGCTGATAGTCTAGTCCAGTGCATCTCAGAGTGGTCAGTAGGCTCACCATACCCCTATTTAATTTACTTTTTTTAGAGGTAGGGCTAAAGAATGTACTTTTAAAACCAACTCTCCTATTAATTCTTATAAATGATGAAGTTTGAGATTTTTTTTTTTTAGTTCTGATTCCTTAGGAGTAGAGTCTTTGATAGTCATGGCACATAATTTATTTAGGAAGTGTTTTACAAAAAAATCCATGTGGCTAAGAGTGAAGCAAGATAGGGGAAGAAGAAAAACCTAAGATATGGTGTGGTCTCGGGTCAAAATCTTGCCTTAGTTTGATCCACAGGAGGTGGGCTAGTGAACTGTCTCCCTTTGAGGCAAAGGTGGCATTATTTAGTACCCTGCTTTCATCCGGTCATAGGTTGTTGAATGCATGTGGGTGGAAGACAGATAGAATGAAGACCTTCCCCAATGAAATAGTTCCTGTTAGAAGAGGATACTTTTTGGATAAGAGGGTGCATAGCTCTGAACCAACCCCTTGGCCCCCAACACTCACAGGAGCTGGGAGATGAGTGCCCTCCTCTAGTTAAGAGGATCAGGGTAGGGCATCAAAACAGCATTCATCATAGTCTACCCCTTGTACTGCTTAGGTCCACTTGCTTCTCACATTAAATTTACTCCAACCATACAGATCCTGTGGTCACTATCCCTGGAGAAACAAAAGAGGAGAGTTGGTGAGATAAACGGCATCACCTGCTACTGCAATTGGTATCAATGTCCTATTTGATACTCATGATCTCCTTCCTCTGCCACACATTTCTGATTCCCCTCACAGTTAGCTAGCACTTCTGGTTGGTCTAGATGACTTGCCTTCTGGGTTGATATAGACTTCATCTCTGAGGAGCCTAGATCTCTGGTTACCATGAGGCATTACCATGCCTTTTTGAAACTAGGGTTGCTCTCCTTGATCATTTGCAGTCACAAATGGGCATGGATGTGCCAAGAGATACCCCAGCAGATGTGTCAGACATAATTATTATATATCCTCATGATTAGGTAGTACTTCTTCCTCATGATGATCAGGGTTGATCTTCCTGTTAGTTCCTTGTTGTACTTGCTAGACTGCTGACATAAGGAACCCAGTGTGATTGGTGGCAGCCATTGCTTTGAGTTTAGTTGAAGATTTACTGTGTTCTTTGGTTCTTCCTGCTATGGATAGGAGTGCTCTCCATCCTGCACTCAGGACCTCTAGACTCAGAGACCATAACATATAGGGATGGAAAGCACAAATTCTTCCAAGGAGTCACTAGAAGTCATGGTGAGTGAGGCTATTCTTACATTTCTACTATTTAATATGTGGCCCTATGTATTTTATTTACTGGGGACACAACACCATGTGATGCCCTGAATTCACCAAATCTTACAGGATAGCATCTATCCTCACAGTATCATCTTTGACCTGATGTCTCAGTTGCATCTTAAAGAGGCTGTTTCATTACTCTATTTGTATAATAGCTTCTTGATAGTAT
This sequence comes from Nasua narica, assembly GCA_028533885.1. NCBI lineage: Eukaryota > Metazoa > Chordata > Mammalia > Carnivora > Procyonidae > Nasua > Nasua narica. Next base: position 24,883,125 of record CM052810.1, read on the forward strand.
AGAAAGTGGTAGGACTGTGTACCTCATACACACATGCTCATGCCCTACCTTCTTGCCCATAAAGTAGGTCTCTCAATCAGGAATGATAATATGCAGAATTCCATGACTCTAGATCAGACACTCTGTGAACCTTTGGATAGTAATACTGGCTGAGAACTTGTGGCAAGAAAGGCAAATCTATATTATGTGTGGTAATCCTGGTCAAAAAGCATCTCTCCCCTTTCCAAGTTGGAAAAGTTTGATGCAAGCAATTTGCCATTAAGTCGCTGGTTGGTATCTTGGAGAGATAGATGTATTGCCCCAGTAAAGGGGATCTAGGTAGAGTACCAAAACTGATTCCATCACAGCTATATATTAGCCTTTCTTTCAGGATATACTTTAAGCCAGATTTGACTATTGATTACATGCTGATTTTTTTATTAAACCTAAAATATGTCCAAATTAGTTGAATTCACACAGTTATTTTCAGTTCAGTATGTAATAAGCCCAAATCAGATCAATTATTAGGCCACATTAATTTAATGAACACAAGCAGTAGATACTAGATGTTAGCCAGTTAATAGAGTTATAATGGTCAAACCATTCTGGCTATGTAGAATTAAATTTGAAAAATTTAGCTGTTATTAACAATAAAAAAGCTCAAAGCAAAAACTGTAGAGAGATACATCATAGCTAAATGAAGATTTCTTTTGATTTTGAAAATTATATTTTATAAAATATTTTTCTCTAAAAAGCTATTGATCTATAATCCTGAAATAGAAGGAAATAATTTCTAGCTCTTTTTTCAACTAGCAAATTATTTTTAAATTTTAAGCTATAAAATCATAGAGTTATTGTTTTGGGGATATAAGTAAATTTGGTAAATTAAACTACTAATTCTATTAATGGCTTGTGGATTAATATATCACATGATCTCACATAATAGCTTAATTTTTACCCATCAAGAATCTGTTAATTATTTTGGTACCCAATTTTGAACCTGCATATTTCCTAAGTTCTTTTGATTGCAGAACTAAAATCATACATGATTTATATTCATATTTTCCCTTTCTTTATTATTCTTTCTGATGGCTTCTGTGTGAACTGAGAAATTACACTTTCTACTTACCACTTTTATTTTGTTTTTCTTGTCCCACATGCATATATCTGGTCTATTATACTTAGTTCAAGTGTAATTATTTTTCACTTCAAGGTGACAATTTATTTTATTATGAACTGAATCATATTTCCCAGGAAGTGTATTTTTCAGGGATTTAATGTGCTCCATTGACTGCCAGTGTAAGATTCAATAGCTAATTTATTTCTTTAGTGGAGTAGCATGTTCATACCCTTTGGTGTTTGCACTAAAGCACTCCTTTAGGAAGAGGTAATGTGGGATGACTTTTTTTTTTTTTAATTTTTTTATTAACATATAATGTATTATTTACCCCAGGGTACAGGTCTGTGAATCATCAGGCTTACACATTTCACAGCATTTGCCATAGCACATA